>JARGYO010000189.1:1415116-1432616 GCA_029206835.1 Rana muscosa | reverse complement strand
GCAGAAAGATAGAAAGATAGATAGATAGATAGATAGATAGATAGATAGAAAGATAGATAGATAGATAGATAGATAGATATTTAGATAGATAGATAGACAGATAAACAGACAGACATTCAGATAGATAGATAGATAGATAGATAGATAGATAGATACACAGATAGATAGACATAGAAATAGACAGACATGCAGATAGATACATAGATAGATTGATAGATCGATAGATTGATAGATAGATAGATAGATAGATAGATAGATAGATAAATAGATAGATAAATAGATAGATAGATAAAAAGATAGACAGATAAATAGACAGACATGCAGATAGATAGATAGATAGATAGATAGATAGATAAAAAGACACACATGCAGATAGATAGATAGATAAATAGACAGATATGCAGATAGATAGATAGATAGATAGATAGATAGATAGACAGATAAACAGACAGACATGTAGATAGATAGATAGATAGATAGATAGATAGATAAACAGATAGACATGCAGATAGATAGAAAGACAGATAAACAGACAGACATGCAGATAGATAGATAGATCGATAGATAGATAGATAAACATACAGACATATAGATAGATAAACAAATAGATAGATTGAAAAACAGACATACATGCAGATAGATAGATAAACAGATAGAAAGACAGATAAAAAGACAGATATGCAGATAGATAGAAAGATAGATAGATCGATAGATACATAAACAGATAGATAGATGGATAAACAGACAGACATGCAGATAGATAGTTAGATAGATAGATGGATAGATAGATAGATTGATATATAGATAGATAGATAAGCAGATAGAAAAATAGACATGTAGATATATAGATAGATAAACATATAGATAGACAGATAAATAGACAGACATGCAGATAGATAGATAGATAGATAGATAGATAGATAGATAGATAAACAGACAGACATGTAGATAGATTTATGGATAAACAGATAGATAGATAAACAGATAGATAGATAAATAGATAAACAGACAGACATGCAGAAAGATAGCTAGATTTATAGATAAACAGATAAAAAGATAGGTAGATAGATAAACAGATGGACATGCAGAAAGATAGATAGATAAACAGATAGATAGACAGATAAACAGACAGACATGTAGATAGATAGATAAACAGATAGATAGATAGACAGATAAACCGACAGACATGTAAATAGATAGATAGATAGATAGATACACAGATAGATAGAAAGATAAACAGACAGACATGCAGAAAGCTAGATAGATAGATAAACAGACAGGCATGCAGAAAGATAGATAGATAGATAGATAGATAGATAAACAGACAGACATGCAGAAAGATAGAAGGATAGATAGATAGATAGATAGATAGATAAACAGATAGACAGACAGATAAAAAGACAGACATGCAAATAGATAGATAGATAGACAAACAGATAGATAGACGGATAAACAGACAAACCTGCAGATATATAGATAGATAGATAGATAAGCAGATAGATAGATAGATAGATATATAGATAAACAGACAGACATGTAGATAGATAGATAAACATATAGATAGACAGATAAATAGACAGACATGCAGATAGATAGATAGATAAACAGACAGACATGCAGATAGATATATAGATAAACATACAGACATGTAGATAGATAGATATATAGATAGATAGATAGATAAACAAATAGATAGATTGAAAAACAGACAGACATGCAGATAGATAGATAGATAAACAGATAGAAAGACAGATATGCAGATAGATAGATAGATAGATACACAAACAGATAGATAGATGGATAAACAGACAGACATGCAGATAGATAGATAGATAGATAGATAGATAGATAAGCAGATAGACAATTAGATAAACAGATAGATAGATAGATAAACAGACAGACATGTAGATATATAGATAGATAAAAATATAGATAGACAGATAAATAGACAGACATGCAGATAGATAGATAGATAGATAAACAGACAGACATGTAGATAGATTTATGGATAAACAGATAGATAGATAAACAGATAGATAGATAAATAGATAAACAGACAGACATGCAGAAAGATAGCTAGATTTATAGATAAACAGATAAAAAGATAAATAGATAGATAGATAGATAAACAGATGGACATGCAGAAAGATAGATAGATAAACAGATAGATAGACAGATAAACAGACAGACAAGTAGATAGATAGATAAACAGATAGATAGATAGATAGACAGATAAACAGCCAGACATGTAGATAGATAGATACACAGATAGACAGAGAGGTAAACAGACAGACATGCAGAAAGCTAGATAGATAAACTGATAGATAGATAAACAGATGGGTATGCAGAAAGATAGGTAGATAGATAGACAGATAAACAGACAGACATGCAGAAAGATAGAAGGATAGATAGAAAGATAGATAGACAGATAGAAAGACAGATAAACAGACAGAAATGCAGATAGATAGATTGATAGACAGATAGATAAACATACAGACATGTAGATAGATAGATAAACAAATAGATAGATTGAAAAACAGACAGACATGCAGATAGATAGATAAACAGATAGAAAGACAGATAAAAAGACAGACATGCAAATAGATAGATAGATAGATAGACAAACAGATAGATAGACAGATAAACAGAGAGACATGTAGATAGATAGATAGATAGATAGATAGATAGATAGATAGATAGATAGACAGATAGACAGATAGATAGATAGATAGATAGATAGATAGATAGACAAACAGACAGACATGTAGAAAGATAGATAGATAGAGAGATAGATAGACAGATAAACAGGCAGACATGCAGAAAGATAGATAGATAGATAGATAGATAGATAGATAGATAGATAGATAGATAGATAGATATTTAGATAGATAGATACACATATAGAAAGACAGATAAACAGACAGACATTCAGATAGATAGATAGATAGATAGATAGATACACAGATAGATATACATAGAAATAGACAGACATGCAGATAGATACATAGATAGATTGATAGATCGATAGATTGATAGATAGATAGATAGATAGATAGATAGATAGATAGATAAATAGATAGATAAATAGATAGATAGATAGATAAAAAGATAGACAGATAAATAGACAGACATGCAGATAGATAGATAGATAGATAGATAAGCAGATAGAAAATTAGATAAACAGATAGATAGATAGATAAACAGACAGACATGTAGATATATAGATAGATACAAATATAGATAGACAGATAAATAGACAGACATGCAGATAGATAGATAGATAGATAGATAGATAGATAAACAGACAGACATGTAGATAGATGTATGGATAAACAGATAGATAGATAAACAGATAGATAGATAAATAGATAAACAGACAGACATGCAGAAAGATAGCTAGATTTTTGATAAACAGATAAAAAGATAAATAGATAGATAGATAAACAGATGGACATGCAGAAAGATAGATAGATAAACAGATAGATAGACAGATAAACAGACAGACAAGTAGATAGATAGATAGATAAACAGATAGATAGATAGACAGATAAACAGCCAGACATGTAGATAGATAGATACACAGATAGATAGAGAGGTAAACAGACAGACATGCAGAAAGCTAGATAGATAGATAAACTGATAGATAGATAAACAGATGGGTATGCAGAAAGATAGGTAGATAGATAGACAGATAAACAGACAGACATGCAGAAAGATAGAAGGATAGATAGAAAGATAGAAAGATAGATAGATAGACAGATAGAAAGACAGATAAACAGACAGAAATGCAGATAGATAGATTGATAGACAGATAGATAAACATACAGACATGTAGATAGATAGATAAACAAATAGATAGATTGAAAAACAGACAGACATGCAGATAGATAGATAGATAAACAGATAGAAAGACAGATAAAAAGACAGACATGCAAATAGATAGATAGATAGATAGACAAACAGATAGATAGACGGATAAACAGACAAACATGCAGATAGATAGAAAGATAGATAGATAGATAAACAGACAGACATGTAGATAGATAGATAGATAGATAAACATATAGATAGACAGATAAATAGTCAGACATGCAGATAGATAGATAGATAAACAGACAGACTTGCAGAAATATAGATAGATTTATGGATAAACAGATAGATAGATAAACAGATAAATAGATAGATAGATAGATAGATAGATAGATAGATAGAAAAATAGCTAGATAGATAAATAGATACACAGATAGAAAGACAGATAAACAGACAGACATGCAGATAGATAAATCGATAGATAAATAGATAGATAGATAGATAGATACATAGATAAACAGATAGATAGACAGACAAACAAACAGACAGACAGATAGATAGATAGATGGATAGATACATAGATAGATAAACAGACAGACATGCAGAAAGATAGATAGATAGATAGATAGATAGACAGATAAATAGACAGACATGCAGATAGATAGATAGATAGATAGATAAACAGACAGACATGTAGAAAGATAGATAGATTTATGGATAAACAGATAGATAGATAAACAGATAGATAGATAAATAGATAAACAGACAGACATGCAGAAAGATAGCTAGATTTATAGATAAACAGATAAAAAGATAGATAGATAGATAAACAGATGGACATGCAGAAAGATAGATAGATAGATAAACAGATAGATAGACAGATAAACAGACAGACATGTACATAGATAGATAGATAAACAGATAGATAGATAGACAGATAAACAGACAGACATGTAGATAGATAGATACACAGAGAGATAGAAAGATAAACAGACAGACATGCAGAAAGCTAGATAGATAGATAAACTGATAGATAGATAAACAGACAGACATATAGATAGATAGATAGATAGATAAACAAATAGATAGATTGAAAAACAGACAGACATGCAGATAGATAGATAAACAGATAGAAAGACAGATAAAAAGACAGACATGCAAATAGATAGATAGACAAACAGATAGATAGACGGATAAAAAGACAAACATGCAGATAGATAGAAAGATAGATAGATAAGCAGATAGATAGATAGATAAACAGACAGACATGTAGATAGATAGATAGATAGAAAGATAGATAGATAGATAGATAGATACACAGATAGAAAGACAGATAAACAGACAGACGTGCAGATAGATAAATCGATAGATAAATAGATAGATATATAGATAGATAGATAGATAGATACATAGATAAACAGATAGATAGACAGACAAACAGACAGACAGATAGATAGATAGATAGATAGATAGATAGATAGATAGATAAATAGATAAACAGACAGACATGCAGAAAGATAGCTAGATTTATAGATAAACAGATAAAAAGATAGATAGATAAACAGAAGGACATGCAGAAAGATAGATAGATAGATAAACAGATAGATAGACAGATAAACAGACAGACATGTACATAGATAGATAGATAAACAGATAGATAGATAGACAGATAAACAGACAGACATGTAGATAGATAGATACACAGATAGATAGAAAGATAAACAGACAGACATGCAGAAAGCTAGATAGATAGATAAACTGATAGATAGATAAACAGACAGACATGTAGATAGATAGATATATAAACAAATAGATAGATTGAAAAACAGACAGACATGCAGATAGATAGATAAACAGATAGAAAGACAGATAAAAAGACAGACATGCAAATAGATAGATAGACAAACAGATAGATAGATGGATAAAAAGACAAACATGCAGATAGATAGAAAGATAGATAGATAGATAAGCAGATAGAAAGACAGATAAACAGACAGACATGCAGATAGATAAATAGATAGATAGATACATAGATAAACAGATAGATAGACAGACAAACAGACAGACATGTAGATAGATAGATAGATACAGATAGATAGACAGATAAACAGACAGACATGTAAATAGATAGATAGATACACAGATAGATAGAAAGATAAACAGATAGATAGATAAACAGACGGACATGCAGAAAGATAGATAGATAGGTAGATAGATAAACAGATAGATCGAAAGATAGATAGATAAATAAACAGATAGATAGATAAACAGACAGACATGCAGAAATCTAGATAGATAGATAAACTGATAGATAGATAAACAGATGGGCATGCAGAAAGATAGGTAGATAGATAGATAGATAGACAGATAAACAGACAGACATGCAGAAAGATAGAAGGATAGATAGAAAGATAGAAAGATAGATAGACAGATAGAAAGACAGATAAACAGATAGACATGCAGATAGATAGATTGATAGATAGATAGATAAACATACAGACATGTAGATAGATAGATAGATAAACAAATAGATAGATTGAAAAACAGACAGACATGCAGATATAGATAAACAGATAGAAAGACAGATAAAAAGACAGACATGCAAATAGATAGACAAACAGATAGATAGACGGATAAACAGACAAACATGCAGATAGATAGAAAGATAGATAGATAGATGGATAAGCAGATAGATAGATAGATAAACAGACAGACATGTAGATAGATAGATAGATAGATACACAGATAGAAAGACAGACATGCAGATAGATAAATCGATAGATAAATAGATAGATAGATAGATAGATACATAGATAAACAGATAGACAGACAGACAAACAGACAGACATGTAGATAGATAGATAGATACAGATAGATAGACAGATAACCAGACAGACATGTAAATAGATAGATAGATAGATACACAGATAGATAGAAAGATAAACAGATAGATAGATAAACAGATGGACATGCAGAAAGATAGATAGATAGATAGATAGATAAACAGATAGATCGAAAGATAGATAGATAAATAGATAAACAGACAGACATGCAGAAAGATAGCTAGATTTATAGATAAACAGATAAATAGATAGATAGATAGATAGATAGATAAAACGACGGACATGCAGAAAGATAGATAGATAGATAAACAGATAGATAGACTTATAAACAGACAGACATGTAGATAGATAGAAAGATAGATAGATAAACAGAAAGACATGCAGAAAGATAGATAGATAGATAAACAGATAGATAGATAAACAGACGGACATACAGAAAGAAAGATAGATAGACAGATAGATAGACAGATAAACAGACAGACATGTAGATAGATAGATAGATAGATAAACAGAAAGACATGCAGAAAGATAGATAGATAAACAGATAGATAGATAAACAGACGGACATACAGAAAGATAGATAGATAGACAGATAGATAGACAGATAAACAGACAGACATGTAGATAGATAGATAGATAGATAGATAGAAAGATAGATAGATACACATTTAGATAGAAAGATAAACAGACAGACATGCAGAAAGATAGATAGATAAACAGATAGATAGATAAACAGACGGACATGCAGAAAGATAGATAGATAGATAGATAGACAGATAGATAGACAGATAAACAGACAGACATGTAGATAGATAGATAGATAGATAGATAGAAAGATAGATAGATACACATATAGATAGAAAGATAAACAGACAGACATGCACAAAGATAGATAGATAAACAGATAGATAGATAAACAGATGGACATGCAGAAAGATAGATAGATAGATCGACAGATAGATAGACAGATAAACAGAGAGACATGTAGATAGATAGACAGATAGATAGATAGATAGATAGATAGATAGATAGACAAACAGACAGACATGTAGAAAGATAGATAGATAGATAGATAGATAGATAGATAGATAGATAGATATTTAGATAGATAGATACACAGATAGAAAGACAGATAAACAGACAGACATTCAGATAGATAGATAGATAGATAGATAGATAGATAGATAGATAGATAGATATAGAAATAGACAGACATGCAGATAGATACATAGATAGATTGATAGATCGATAGATTGATAGATAGATAGATAGATAGATAGATAGATAAATAGATAGATAAATAGATAGATAGATAAAAAGATAGACAGACATGCAGATAGATAGATAGATAGATAGATAGATAGATACACAAACAGATAGATAGATGGATAAACAGACAGACATGCAGATAGATAGATAGATAGATAGATAGATAGATAGATGGATAGATAGATAGATTGATATATAGATAGATAGATAAGCAGATAGAAAAATAGACATGTAGATATATAGATAGATAAACATATAGATAGACAGATAAATAGACAGACATGCAGATAGATAGATAGATAGATAGATAAACAGACAGACATGTCGATAGATTTATGGATAAACAGATAGATAAACATAGATAGATAAATAGATAAACAGACAGACATGCAGAAAGATAGCTAGATTTATAGATAAACAGATAAAAAGATAGATAGATAGATAAACAGATGGACATGCAGAAAGATAGATAGATAAACAGATAGATAGACAGATAAACAGACAGACATGTAGATAGATAGATAAACAGATAGATAGATAGACAGATAAACAGACAGACATGTAAATAGATAGATAGATAGATACACAGATAGATAGAAAGATAAACAGACAGACATGCAGAAAGCTAGATAGATAGATAAACAGACAGGCATGCAGAAAGATAGATAGATAGATAGATAGATAGACAGATAAACAGACAGACATGCAGAAAGATAGAAGGATAGATAGAAAGATATATAGATACACATTTAGATAGAAAGATAAACAGACAGACATGCAGAAAGATAGATAGATAAACAGATAGATAGATAAACAGACGGACATGCAGAAAGATAGATAGATAGACAGATAAATAGACAGACATGTAGATAGATCGATAGATAGATAGATAGAAATATAGATACACATATAGATAGAAAGATAAACAGACAGACATGCAGAAAGATAGATAGATAAACAGATAGATAGATAAACAGATGGACATGCAGAAAGATAGATAGATAGATCGACAGATAGATAGACAGATAAACAGAGAGACATGTAGATAGATAGATAGATAGATAGATAGATAGACAGATAGATAGATAGATAGATAGATAGATAGACAGACAGACATGTAGAAAGATAGATAGATAGAGAGATAGATAGACAGATAAACAGACAGACATGCAGAAAGATAGAAAGATAGATAGATAGATAGATAGATAGATCGATAGATAGATAGATAGATAGATAGATAGATAGATAGATAGATAGACATAGAAATAGACAGACATGCAGATAGATACATAGATAGATTGATAGATCGATAGATAGATAGATAGATAGATAGATAAATAGATAGATAAATAGATAGATAGATAAAAAGATAGACAGACATGCAGATAGATAGATAGATAGATAGATAGATATATAGATAAAAAGACACACATGCAGATAGGTAGATAGATAAATAGACAGACATGCAGATAGATAGATAGACAGATAAACAGACAGACAGGTAGATAGAAAGATAGATAGATATATGGATGGATAGATAGATAGACAGATAAACAGACAGACATGCATAAAGATAGATAGATAGATAGATAGATAGATAGATAGATAGATAGACAGATAAACAGATAGACATGCAGATAGATAGAAAGATAGAAAGACAGATAAACAGACAGACATGCAGATAGATGGATAGATCGATAGATAGATAGATAGATAGATAGATAGATAAACATACAGACATGTAGATAGATAGATAGATAGATAAACAAATAGATAGATTGAAAAACAGACATACATGCAGATAGATAGATAAACAGATAGAAAGACAGATAAAAAGACAGACATGTAGATAGATAGATAGATAGATAGAAAGATAGATAGATACACATTTAGATAGAAAGATAAACAGACAGACATGCAGAAAGATAGATAGATAAACAGATAGATAGATAAACAGACGGACATGCAGAAAGATAGATAGATAGATAGACAGATAAACAGACAGACATGTAGATAGATAGATAGATAGATAGATAGATAGAAAGATAGATAGATACACATATAGATAGAAAGATAAACAGACAGACATGCAGAAAGATAGATAGATAAACAGATAGATAGATAAACAGACGGACATGCAGAAAGATAGATAGATAGATCGACAGATAGATAGACAGATAAACAGAGAGACATGTAGATAGATAGATAGATAGATAGATAGATAGATAGATAGATAGATAGACAGATAGATAGATAGATAGATAGATAGATAGATAGATAGATAGACAGACAGACAGACATGTAGAAAGATAGATAGATAGAGAGATAGATAGACAGATAAACAGACAGACATGCAGAAAGATAGAAAGATAGATAGATAGATAGATAGATAGATAGATAGATAGATAGAAAGATAGATAGATAGATAGATAGATAGATAGATAGATATTTAGATAGATAGATAGACAGATAAACAGACAGACATTCAGATAGATAGATAGATAGATAGATAGATAGATAGATAGATAGATACACAGATAGATAGACATAGAAATAGACAGACATGCAGATAGATACATAGATAGATTGATAGATCGATAGATTGATAGATAGATAGATAGATAGATAGATAGATAAATAGATAGATAAATAGATAGATAGATAAAAAGATAGACAGATAAATAGACAGACATGCAGATAGATAGATAGATAGATAGATAGATAAAAAGACACACATGCAGATAGATAGATAGATAGATAGATAAATAGACAGATATGCAGATAGATAGATAGATAGATAGATAGATAGATAGACAGATAAACAGACAGACATGTAGATAGATAGATAGATAGATAGATAGATAGATAGATAAACAGATAGACATGCAGATAGATAGAAAGACAGATAAACAGACAGACATGCAGATAGATAGATAGATCGATAGATAGATAGATAAACATACAGACATATAGATAGATAAACAAATAGATAGATTGAAAAACAGACATACATGCAGATAGATAGATAAACAGATAGAAAGACAGATAAAAAGACAGATATGCAGATAGATAGAAAGATAGATAGATCGATAGATACACAAACAGATAGATAGATGGATAAACAGACAGACATGCAGATAGATAGTTAGATAGATAGATGGATAGATAGATAGATTGATATATAGATAGATAGATAAGCAGATAGAAAAATAGACATGTAGATATATAGATAGATAAACATATAGATAGACAGATAAATAGACAGACATGCAGATAGATAGATAGATAGATAGATAGATAGATAAACAGACAGACATGTAGATAGATTTATGGATAAACAGATAGATAGATAAACAGATAGATAGATAAATAGATAAACAGACAGACATGCAGAAAGATAGCTAGATTTATAGATAAACAGATAAAAAGATAGGTAGATAGATAAACAGATGGACATGCAGAAAGATAGATAGATAAACAGATAGATAGACAGATAAACAGACAGACATGTAGATAGATAGATAAACAGATAGATAGATAGACAGATAAACCGACAGACATGTAAATAGATAGATAGATAGATAGATACACAGATAGATAGAAAGATAAACAGACAGACATGCAGAAAGCTAGATAGATAGATAAACAGACAGGCATGCAGAAAGATAGATAGATAGATAGATAGATAGATAAACAGACAGACATGCAGAAAGATAGAAGGATAGATAGATAGATAGATAAACAGATAGACAGACAGATAAAAAGACAGACATGCAAATAGATAGATAGATAGACAAACAGATAGATAGACGGATAAACAGACAAACCTGCAGATAGATAGATAGATAGATAGATAAGCAGATAGATAGATAGATATATAGATAAACAGACAGACATGTAGATAGATAGATAAACATATAGATAGACAGATAAATAGACAGACATGCAGATAGATAGATAGATAAACAGACAGACATGCAGATAGATATATAGATAAACATACAGACATGTAGATAGATAGATATATAGATAGATAGATAGATAGATAGATAGATAGATAAACAAATAGATAGATTGAAAAACAGACAGACATGCAGATAGATAGATAGATAAACAGATAGAAAGACAGATATGCAGATAGATAGAAAGATAGATAGATAGATACACAAACAGATAGATAGATGGATAAACAGACAGACATGCAGATAGATAGATAGATAGATAGATAGATAGATAGATAGATAGATAAGCAGATAGACAATTAGATAAACAGATAGATAGATAGATAAACAGACAGACATGTAGATATATAGATAGATAAAAATATAGATAGACAGATAAATAGACAGACATGCAGATAGATAGATAGATAGATAAACAGACAGACATGTAGATAGATTTATGGATAAACAGATAGATAGATAAACAGATAGATAGATAAATAGATAAACAGACAGACATGCAGAAAGATAGCTAGATTTATAGATAAACAGATAAAAAGATAAATAGATAGATAGATAGATAAACAGATGGACATGCAGAAAGATAGATAGATAAACAGATAGATAGACAGATAAACAGACAGACAAGTAGATAGATAGATAGATAAACAGATAGATAGATAGATAGACAGATAAACAGCCAGACATGTAGATAGATAGATACACAGATAGACAGAGAGGTAAACAGACAGACATGCAGAAAGCTAGATAGATAAACTGATAGATAGATAAACAGATGGGTATGCAGAAAGATAGGTAGATAGATAGACAGATAAACAGACAGACATGCAGAAAGATAGAAGGATAGATAGAAAGATAGATAGATAGACAGATAGAAAGACAGATAAACAGACAGAAATGCAGATAGATAGATTGATAGACAGATAGATAAACATACAGACATGTAGATAGATAGATAAACAAATAGATAGATTGAAAAACAGACAGACATGCAGATAGATAGATAAACAGATAGAAAGACAGATAAAAAGACAGACATGCAAATAGATAGATAGATAGATAGACAAACAGATAGATAGACAGATAAACAGAGAGACATGTAGATAGATAGATAGATAGATAGATAGATAGATAGATAGATAGACAGATAGACAGATAGATAGATAGATAGATAGATAGATAGACAAACAGACAGACATGTAGAAAGATAGATAGATAGAGAGATAGATAGACAGATAAACAGGCAGACATGCAGAAAGATAGATAGATAGATAGATAGATAGATAGATAGATAGATAGATATTTAGATAGATAGATACACATATAGAAAGACAGATAAACAGACAGACATTCAGATAGATAGATAGATAGATAGATAGATAGATAGATACACAGATAGATATACATAGAAATAGACAGACATGCAGATAGATACATAGATAGATTGATAGATCGATAGATTGATAGATAGATAGATAGATAGATAGATAGATAGATAGATAAATAGATAGATAAATAGATAGATAGATAAAAAGATAGACAGATAAATAGACAGACATGCAGATAGATAGATAGATAGATAGATAAGCAGATAGAAAATTAGATAAACAGATAGATAGATAGATAAACAGACAGACATGTAGATATATAGATAGATACAAATATAGATAGACAGATAAATAGACAGACATGCAGATAGATAGATAGATAGATAGATAGATAAACAGACAGACATGTAGATAGATGTATGGATAAACAGATAGATAGATAAACAGATAGATAGATAAATAGATAAACAGACAGACATGCAGAAAGATAGCTAGATTTTTGATAAACAGATAAAAAGATAAATAGATAGATAGATAAACAGATGGACATGCAGAAAGATAGATAGATAAACAGATAGATAGACAGATAAACAGACAGACAAGTAGATAGATAGATAGATAAACAGATAGATAGATAGACAGATAAACAGCCAGACATGTAGATAGATAGATACACAGATAGATAGAGAGGTAAACAGACAGACATGCAGAAAGCTAGATAGATAGATAAACTGATAGATAGATAAACAGATGGGTATGCAGAAAGATAGGTAGATAGATAGACAGATAAACAGACAGACATGCAGAAAGATAGAAGGATAGATAGAAAGATAGATAGATAGACAGATAGAAAGACAGATAAACAGACAGAAATGCAGATAGATAGATTGATAGACAGATAGATAAACATACAGACATGTAGATAGATAGATAAACAAATAGATAGATTGAAAAACAGACAGACATGCAGATAGATAGATAGATAAACAGATAGAAAGACAGATAAAAAGACAGACATGCAAATAGATAGATAGATAGATAGACAAACAGATAGATAGACGGATAAACAGACAAACATGCAGATAGATAGAAAGATAGATAGATAGATAAACAGACAGACATGTAGATAGATAGATAGATAGATAAACATATAGATAGACAGATAAATAGTCAGACATGCAGATAGATAGATAGATAAACAGACAGACTTGCAGAAATATAGATAGATTTATGGATAAACAGATAGATAGATAAACAGATAAATAGATAGATAGATAGATAGATAGATAGATAGATAGAAAAATAGATAGATAGATAAATAGATACACAGATAGAAAGACAGATAAACAGACAGACATGCAGATAGATAAATCGATAGATAAATAGATAGATAGATAGATAGATACATAGATAAACAGATAGATAGACAGACAAACAAACAGACAGACAGATAGATAGATAGATGGATAGATACATAGATAGATAAACAGACAGACATGCAGAAAGATAGATAAATAGATAGATAGATAGACAGATAAATAGACAGACATGCAGATAGATAGATAGATAGATAGATAAACAGACAGACATGTAGAAAGATAGATAGATTTATGGATAAACAGATAGATAGATAAACAGATAGATAGATAAATAGATAAACAGACAGACATGCAGAAAGATAGCTAGATTTATAGATAAACAGATAAAAAGATAGATAGATAGATAAACAGATGGACATGCAGAAAGATAGATAGATAGATAAACAGATAGATAGACAGATAAACAGACAGACATGTACATAGATAGATAGATAAACAGATAGATAGATAGACAGATAAACAGACAGACATGTAGATAGATAGATACACAGAGAGATAGAAAGATAAACAGACAGACATGCAGAAAGCTAGATAGATAGATAAACTGATAGATAGATAAACAGACAGACATATAGATAGATAGATAGATAGATAAACAAATAGATAGATTGAAAAACAGACAGACATGCAGATAGATAGATAAACAGATAGAAAGACAGATAAAAAGACAGACATGCAAATAGATAGATAGACAAACAGATAGATAGACGGATAAAAAGACAAACATGCAGATAGATAGAAAGATAGATAGATAAGCAGATAGATAGATAGATAAACAGACAGACATGTAGATAGATAGATAGATAGAAAGATAGATAGATAGATAGATACACAGATAGAAAGACAGATAAACAGACAGACGTGCAGATAGATAAATCGATAGATAAATAGATAGATATATATATAGATAGATAGATACATAGATAAACAGATAGATAGACAGACAAACAGACAGACAGATAGATAGATAGATAGATAGATAGATAGATAGATAGATAGATAGATAAATAGATAAACAGACAGACATGCAGAAAGATAGCTAGATTTATAGATAAACAGATAAAAAGATAGATAGATAAACAGAAGGACATGCAGAAAGATAGATAGATAGATAAACAGATAGATAGACAGATAAACAGACAGACATGTACATAGATAGATAGATAAACAGATAGATAGATAGACAGATAAACAGACAGACATGTAGATAGATAGATACACAGATAGATAGAAAGATAAACAGACAGACATGCAGAAAGCTAGATAGATAGATAAACTGATAGATAGATAAACAGACAGACATGTAGATAGATAGATATATAAACAAATAGATAGATTGAAAAACAGACAGACATGCAGATAGATAGATAAACAGATAGAAAGACAGATAAAAAGACAGACATGCAAATAGATAGATAGACAAACAGATAGATAGATGGATAAAAAGACAAACATGCAGATAGATAGAAAGATAGATAGATAGATAAGCAGATAGAAAGACAGATAAACAGACAGACATGCAGATAGATAAATAGATAGATAGATACATAGATAAACAGATAGATAGACAGACAAACAGACAGACATGTAGATAGATAGATAGATACAGATAGATAGACAGATAAACAGACAGACATGTAAATAGATAGATAGATACACAGATAGATAGAAAGATAAACAGATAGATAGATAAACAGACGGACATGCAGAAAGATAGATAGATAGGTATATAGATAAACAGATAGATCGAAAGATAGATAGATAAATAAACAGATAGATAGATAAACAGACAGACATGCAGAAATCTAGATAGATAGATAAACTGATAGATAGATAAACAGATGGGCATGCAGAAAGATAGGTAGATAGATAGATAGATAGACAGATAAACAGACAGACATGCAGAAAGATAGAAGGATAGATAGAAAGATAGAAAGATAGATAGACAGATAGAAAGACAGATAAACAGATAGACATGCAGATAGATAGATTGATAGATAGATAGATAAACATACAGACATGTAGATAGATAGATAGATAAACAAATAGATAGATTGAAAAACAGACAGACATGCAGATATAGATAAACAGATAGAAAGACAGATAAAAAGACAGACATGCAAATAGATAGACAAACAGATAGATAGACGGATAAACAGACAAACATGCAGATAGATAGAAAGATAGATAGATAGATGGATAAGCAGATAGATAGATAGATAAACAGACAGACATGTAGATAGATAGATAGATAGATACACAGATAGAAAGACAGACATGCAGATAGATAAATCGATAGATAAATAGATAGATAGATAGATACATAGATAAACAGATAGACAGACAGACAAACAGACAGACATGTAGATAGATAGATAGATACAGATAGATAGACAGATAACCAGACAGACATGTAAATAGATAGATAGATAGATACACAGATAGATAGAAAGATAAACAGATAGATAGATAAACAGATGGACATGCAGAAAGATAGATAGATAGATAGATAGATAAACAGATAGATCGAAAGATAGATAGATAAATAGATAAACAGACAGACATGCAGAAAGATAGCTAGATTTATAGATAAACAGATAAATAGATAGATAGATAGATAGATAAAACGACGGACATGCAGAAAGATAGATAGATAGATAAACAGATAGATAGACTTATAAACAGACAGACATGTAGATAGATAGAAAGATAGATAGATAAACAGAAAGACATGCAGAAAGATAGATAGATAGATAAACAGATAGATAGATAAACAGACGGACATACAGAAAGAAAGATAGATAGACAGATAGATAGACAGATAAACAGACAGACATGTAGATAGATAGATAGATAGATAAACAGAAAGACATGCAGAAAGATAGATAGATAAACAGATAGATAGATAA
>JARGYO010000189.1:1392616-1407616 GCA_029206835.1 Rana muscosa | reverse complement strand
ATATAGATAGACAGATAAATAGACAGACATGCAGATAGATAGATAGATAGATAAACAGACAGACATGTAGATAGATTTATGGATAAACAGATAGATAGATAAACAGATAGATAGATAAATAGATAAACAGACAGACATGCAGAAAGATAGCTAGATTTATAGATAAACAGATAAAAAGATAGATAGATAAACAGAAGGACATGCAGAAAGATAGATAGATAGATAAACAGATAGATAGACAGATAAACAGACAGACATGTACATAGATAGATAGATAAACAGATAGATAGACAGATAAACAGACAGACATGTAGATAGATAGATACACAGATAGATAGAAAGATAAACAGACAGACATGCAGAAAGATAGATAGATAGATAAACTGATAGATAGATAAACAGACAGACATGCAGAAAGATAGCTAGATTTATAGATAAACAGATAAAAAGATAAATAGATAGATAAACAGATGGACATGCAGAAAGATAGATAGATAAACAGATAGATAGACAGATAAACAGACAGACAAGTAGATAGATAGATAGATAAACAGATAGATAGATAGATAGACAGATAAACAGCCAGACATGTAGATAGATAGATACACAGATAGACAGAGAGGTAAACAGACAGACATGCAGAAAGCTAGATAGATAAACTGATAGATAGATAAACAGATGGGTATGCAGAAAGATAGGTAGATAGATAGACAGATAAACAGACAGACATGCAGAAAGATAGAAGGATAGATAGAAAGATAGATAGACAGATAGAAAGACAGATAAACAGACAGAAATGCAGATAGATAGATTGATAGACAGATAGATAAACATACAGACATGTAGATAGATAGATAAACAAATAGATAGATTGAAAAACAGACAGACATACAGATAGATAGATAAACAGATAGAAAGACAGATAAAAAGACAGACATGCAAATAGATAGATAGATAGATAGACAAACAGATAGATAGACAGATAAACAGAGAGACATGTAGATAGATAGATAGATAGATAGATAGATAGATAGATAGACAGATAGACAGATAGATAGATAGATAGATAGATAGATAGATAGATAGATAGATAGACAAACAGACAGACATGTAGAAAGATAGATAGATAGAGAGATAGATAGACAGATAAACAGGCAGACATGCAGAAAGATAGATAGATAGATAGATAGATAGATAGATAGATAGATATTTAGATAGATAGATACACATATAGAAAGACAGATAAACAGACAGACATTCAGATAGATAGATAGATAGATAGATAGATAGATAAATAGATAGATAAATAGATAGATAGATAGATAAAAAGATAGACAGATAAATAGACAGACATGCAGATAGATAGATAGATAGATAGATAAGCAGATAGAAAATTAGATAAACAGATAGATAGATAGATAAACAGACAGACATGTAGATATATAGATAGATACAAATATAGATAGACAGATAAATAGACAGACATGCAGATAGATAGATAGATAGATAGATAGATAAACAGACAGACATGTAGATAGATGTATGGATAAACAGATAGATAGATAAACAGATAGATAGATAAATAGATAAACAGACAGACATGCAGAAAGATAGCTAGATTTTTGATAAACAGATAAAAAGATAAATAGATAGATAGATAAACAGATGGACATGCAGAAAGATAGATAGATAAACAGATAGATAGACAGATAAACAGACAGACAAGTAGATAGATAGATAGATAAACAGATAGATAGATAGACAGATAAACAGCCAGACATGTAGATAGATAGATACACAGATAGATAGAGAGGTAAACAGACAGACATGCAGAAAGCTAGATAGATAGATAAACTGATAGATAGATAAACAGATGGGTATGCAGAAAGATAGGTAGATAGATAGACAGATAAACAGACAGACATGCAGAAAGATAGAAGGATAGATAGAAAGATAGAAAGATAGATAGATAGACAGATAGAAAGACAGATAAACAGACAGAAATGCAGATAGATAGATTGATAGACAGATAGATAAACATACAGACATGTAGATAGATAGATAAACAAATAGATAGATTGAAAAACAGACAGACATGCAGATAGATAGATAGATAAACAGATAGAAAGACAGATAAAAAGACAGACATGCAAATAGATAGATAGATAGATAGACAAACAGATAGATAGACGGATAAACAGACAAACATGCAGATAGATAGAAAGATAGATAGATAGATAAACAGACAGACATGTAGATAGATAGATAGATAGATAAACATATAGATAGACAGATAAATAGTCAGACATGCAGATAGATAGATAGATAAACAGACAGACTTGCAGAAATATAGATAGATTTATGGATAAACAGATAGATAGATAAACAGATAAATAGATAGATAGATAGATAGATAGATAGATAGATAGAAAAATAGCTAGATAGATAAATAGATACACAGATAGAAAGACAGATAAACAGACAGACATGCAGATAGATAAATCGATAGATAAATAGATAGATAGATAGATAGATACATAGATAAACAGATAGATAGACAGACAAACAAACAGACAGACAGATAGATAGATAGATGGATAGATACATAGATAGATAAACAGACAGACATGCAGAAAGATAGATAGATAGATAGATAGATAGACAGATAAATAGACAGACATGCAGATAGATAGATAGATAGATAGATAAACAGACAGACATGTAGAAAGATAGATAGATTTATGGATAAACAGATAGATAGATAAACAGATAGATAGATAAATAGATAAACAGACAGACATGCAGAAAGATAGCTAGATTTATAGATAAACAGATAAAAAGATAGATAGATAGATAAACAGATGGACATGCAGAAAGATAGATAGATAGATAAACAGATAGATAGACAGATAAACAGACAGACATGTACATAGATAGATAGATAAACAGATAGATAGATAGACAGATAAACAGACAGACATGTAGATAGATAGATACACAGAGAGATAGAAAGATAAACAGACAGACATGCAGAAAGCTAGATAGATAGATAAACTGATAGATAGATAAACAGACAGACATATAGATAGATAGATAGATAGATAAACAAATAGATAGATTGAAAAACAGACAGACATGCAGATAGATAGATAAACAGATAGAAAGACAGATAAAAAGACAGACATGCAAATAGATAGATAGACAAACAGATAGATAGACGGATAAAAAGACAAACATGCAGATAGATAGAAAGATAGATAGATAAGCAGATAGATAGATAGATAAACAGACAGACATGTAGATAGATAGATAGATAGAAAGATAGATAGATAGATAGATAGATACACAGATAGAAAGACAGATAAACAGACAGACGTGCAGATAGATAAATCGATAGATAAATAGATAGATATATAGATAGATAGATAGATAGATAGATACATAGATAAACAGATAGATAGACAGACAAACAGACAGACAGATAGATAGATAGATAGATAGATAGATAGATAGATAGATAGATAGATAAATAGATAAACAGACAGACATGCAGAAAGATAGCTAGATTTATAGATAAACAGATAAAAAGATAGATAGATAAACAGAAGGACATGCAGAAAGATAGATAGATAGATAAACAGATAGATAGACAGATAAACAGACAGACATGTACATAGATAGATAGATAAACAGATAGATAGATAGACAGATAAACAGACAGACATGTAGATAGATAGATACACAGATAGATAGAAAGATAAACAGACAGACATGCAGAAAGCTAGATAGATAGATAAACTGATAGATAGATAAACAGACAGACATGTAGATAGATAGATATATAAACAAATAGATAGATTGAAAAACAGACAGACATGCAGATAGATAGATAAACAGATAGAAAGACAGATAAAAAGACAGACATGCAAATAGATAGATAGACAAACAGATAGATAGATGGATAAAAAGACAAACATGCAGATAGATAGAAAGATAGATAGATAGATAAGCAGATAGAAAGACAGATAAACAGACAGACATGCAGATAGATAAATAGATAGATAGATACATAGATAAACAGATAGATAGACAGACAAACAGACAGACATGTAGATAGATAGATAGATACAGATAGATAGACAGATAAACAGACAGACATGTAAATAGATAGATAGATACACAGATAGATAGAAAGATAAACAGATAGATAGATAAACAGACGGACATGCAGAAAGATAGATAGATAGGTAGATAGATAAACAGATAGATCGAAAGATAGATAGATAAATAAACAGATAGATAGATAAACAGACAGACATGCAGAAATCTAGATAGATAGATAAACTGATAGATAGATAAACAGATGGGCATGCAGAAAGATAGGTAGATAGATAGATAGATAGACAGATAAACAGACAGACATGCAGAAAGATAGAAGGATAGATAGAAAGATAGAAAGATAGATAGACAGATAGAAAGACAGATAAACAGATAGACATGCAGATAGATAGATTGATAGATAGATAGATAAACATACAGACATGTAGATAGATAGATAGATAAACAAATAGATAGATTGAAAAACAGACAGACATGCAGATATAGATAAACAGATAGAAAGACAGATAAAAAGACAGACATGCAAATAGATAGACAAACAGATAGATAGACGGATAAACAGACAAACATGCAGATAGATAGAAAGATAGATAGATAGATGGATAAGCAGATAGATAGATAGATAAACAGACAGACATGTAGATAGATAGATAGATAGATACACAGATAGAAAGACAGACATGCAGATAGATAAATCGATAGATAAATAGATAGATAGATAGATAGATACATAGATAAACAGATAGACAGACAGACAAACAGACAGACATGTAGATAGATAGATAGATACAGATAGATAGACAGATAACCAGACAGACATGTAAATAGATAGATAGATAGATACACAGATAGATAGAAAGATAAACAGATAGATAGATAAACAGACAGACATGCAGAAAGATAGCTAGATTTATAGATAAACAGATAAATAGATAGATAGATAGATAGATAGATAAAACGACGGACATGCAGAAAGATAGATAGATAGATAAACAGATAGATAGACTTATAAACAGACAGACATGTAGATAGATAGAAAGATAGATAGATAAACAGAAAGACATGCAGAAAGATAGATAGATAGATAAACAGATAGATAGATAAACAGACGGACATACAGAAAGAAAGATAGATAGACAGATAGATAGACAGATAAACAGACAGACATGTAGATAGATAGATAGATAGATAAACAGAAAGACATGCAGAAAGATAGATAGATAAACAGATAGATAGATAAACAGACGGACATACAGAAAGATAGATAGATAGACAGATAGATAGACAGATAAACAGACAGACATGTAGATAGATAGATAGATAGATAGATAGAAAGATAGATAGATACACATTTAGATAGAAAGATAAACAGACAGACATGCAGAAAGATAGATAGATAAACAGATAGATAGATAAACAGACGGACATGCAGAAAGATAGATAGATAGATAGATAGACAGATAGATAGACAGATAAACAGACAGACATGTAGATAGATAGATAGATAGATAGATAGAAAGATAGATAGATACACATATAGATAGAAAGATAAACAGACAGACATGCACAAAGATAGATAGATAAACAGATAGATAGATAAACAGATGGACATGCAGAAAGATAGATAGATAGATCGACAGATAGATAGACAGATAAACAGAGAGACATGTAGATAGATAGATAGACAGATAGATAGATAGATAGATAGATAGATAGATAGATAGACAAACAGACAGACATGTAGAAAGATAGATAGATAGATAGATAGATAGATAGATAGATAGATAGATAGATAGATAGATATTTAGATAGATAGATACACAGATAGAAAGACAGATAAACAGACAGACATTCAGATAGATAGATAGATAGATAGATAGATAGATAGATAGATAGATAGATAGATATAGAAATAGACAGACATGCAGATAGATACATAGATAGATTGATAGATCGATAGATTGATAGATAGATAGATAGATAGATAGATAGATAAATAGATAGATAAATAGATAGATAGATAAAAAGATAGACAGACATGCAGATAGATAGATAGATAGATAGATAGATAGATACACAAACAGATAGATAGATGGATAAACAGACAGACATGCAGATAGATAGATAGATAGATAGATAGATAGATAGATAGATAGATAGATGGATAGATAGATAGATTGATATATAGATAGATAGATAAGCAGATAGAAAAATAGACATGTAGATATATAGATAGATAAACATATAGATAGACAGATAAATAGACAGACATGCAGATAGATAGATAGATAGATAGATAAACAGACAGACATGTCGATAGATTTATGGATAAACAGATAGATAAACATAGATAGATAAATAGATAAACAGACAGACATGCAGAAAGATAGCTAGATTTATAGATAAACAGATAAAAAGATAGATAGATAGATAAACAGATGGACATGCAGAAAGATAGATAGATAAACAGATAGATAGACAGATAAACAGACAGACATGTAGATAGATAGATAAACAGATAGATAGATAGACAGATAAACAGACAGACATGTAAATAGATAGATAGATAGATACACAGATAGATAGAAAGATAAACAGACAGACATGCAGAAAGCTAGATAGATAGATAAACAGACAGGCATGCAGAAAGATAGATAGATAGATAGATAGATAGACAGATAAACAGACAGACATGCAGAAAGATAGAAGGATAGATAGAAAGATATATAGATACACATTTAGATAGAAAGATAAACAGACAGACATGCAGAAAGATAGATAGATAAACAGATAGATAGATAAACAGACGGACATGCAGAAAGATAGATAGATAGACAGATAAATAGACAGACATGTAGATAGATCAATAGATAGATAGATAGAAATATAGATACACATATAGATAGAAAGATAAACAGACAGACATGCAGAAAGATAGATAGATAAACAGATAGATAGATAAACAGATGGACATGCAGAAAGATAGATAGATAGATCGACAGATAGATAGACAGATAAACAGAGAGACATGTAGATAGATAGATAGATAGATAGATAGATAGACAGATAGATAGATAGATAGATAGATAGACAGACAGACATGTAGAAAGATAGATAGATAGAGAGATAGATAGACAGATAAACAGACAGACATGCAGAAAGATAGAAAGATAGGTAGATAGATAGATAGATAGATAGATCGATAGATAGATAGATAGATAGATAGATAGATAGATAGATAGACATAGAAATAGACAGACATGCAGATAGATACATAGATAGATTGATAGATCGATAGATAGATAGATAGATAGATAGATAAATAGATAGATAAATAGATAGATAGATAAAAAGATAGACAGACATGCAGATAGATAGATAGATAGATAGATAGATATATAGATAAAAAGACACACATGCAGATAGGTAGATAGATAAATAGACAGACATGCAGATAGATAGATAGACAGATAAACAGACAGACAGGTAGATAGAAAGATAGATAGATAGATGGATGGATAGATAGATAGACAGATAAACAGACAGACATGCATAAAGATAGATAGATAGATAGATAGATAGATAGACAGATAAACAGATAGACATGCAGATAGATAGAAAGATAGAAAGACAGATAAACAGACAGACATGCAGATAGATGGATAGATCGATAGATAGATAGATAGATAGATAGATAGATAAACATACAGACATGTAGATAGATAGATAGATAGATAAACAAATAGATAGATTGAAAAACAGACATACATGCAGATAGATAGATAAACAGATAGAAAGACAGATAAAAAGACAGACATGTAGATAGATAGATAGATAGATAGAAAGATAGATAGATACACATTTAGATAGAAAGATAAACAGACAGACATGCAGAAAGATAGATAGATAAACAGATAGATAGATAAACAGACGGACATGCAGAAAGATAGATAGATAGATAGACAGATAAACAGACAGACATGTAGATAGATAGATAGATAGATAGATAGATAGAAAGATAGATAGATACACATATAGATAGAAAGATAAACAGACAGACATGCAGAAAGATAGATAGATAAACAGATAGATAGATAAACAGACGGACATGCAGAAAGATAGATAGATAGATCGACAGATAGATAGACAGATAAACAGAGAGACATGTAGATAGATAGATAGATAGATAGATAGATAGATAGATAGATAGATAGACAGATAGATAGATAGATAGATAGATAGATAGATAGATAGATAGATAGACAGACAGACAGACATGTAGAAAGATAGATAGATAGAGAGATAGATAGACAGATAAACAGACAGACATGCAGAAAGATAGAAAGATAGATAGATAGATAGATAGATAGATAGATAGAAAGATAGATAGATAGATAGATAGATAGATATTTAGATAGATAGATAGACAGATAAACAGACAGACATTCAGATAGATAGATAGATAGATAGATAGATAGATAGATAGATAGATAGATAGATAGATAGATACACAGATAGATAGACATAGAAATAGACAGACATGCAGATAGATACATAGATAGATTGATAGATCGATAGATTGATAGATAAATAGATAGATAGATAGATAGATAGATAAATAGATAGATAAATAGATAGATAGATAAAAAGATAGACAGATAAATAGACAGACATGCAGATAGATAGATAGATAGATAGATAAAAAGACACACATGCAGATAGATAGATAGATAGATAAATAGACAGATATGCAGATAGATAGATAGATAGATAGATAGATAGATAGACAGATAAACAGACAGACATGTAGATAGATAGATAGATAGATAGATAGATAGATAAACAGATAGACATGCAGATAGATAGAAAGACAGATAAACAGACAGACATGCAGATAGATAGATAGATCGATAGATAGATAGATAAACATACAGACATATAGATAGATAAACAAATAGATAGATTGAAAAACAGACATACATGCAGATAGATAGATAAACAGATAGAAAGACAGATAAAAAGACAGATATGCAGATAGATAGAAAGATAGATAGATCGATAGATACACAAACAGATAGATAGATGGATAAACAGACAGACATGCAGATAGATAGTTAGATAGATAGATGGATAGATAGATAGATTGATATATAGATAGATAGATAAGCAGATAGAAAAATAGACATGTAGATATATAGATAGATAAACATATAGATAGACAGATAAATAGACAGACATGCAGATAGATAGATAGATAGATAGATAGATAGATAAACAGACAGACATGTAGATAGATTTATGGATAAACAGATAGATAGATAAACAGATAGATAGATAAATAGATAAACAGACAGACATGCAGAAAGATAGCTAGATTTATAGATAAACAGATAAAAAGATAGGTAGATAGATAAACAGATGGACATGCAGAAAGATAGATAGATAAACAGATAGATAGACAGATAAACAGACAGACATGTAGATAGATAGATAAACAGATAGATAGATAGACAGATAAACCGACAGACATGTAAATAGATAGATAGATAGATAGATACACAGATAGATAGAAAGATAAACAGACAGACATGCAGAAAGCTAGATAGATAGATAAACAGACAGGCATGCAGAAAGATAGATAGATAGATAGATAGATAGATAAACAGACAGACATGCAGAAAGATAGAAGGATAGATAGATAGATAGATAAACAGATAGACAGACAGATAAAAAGACAGACATGCAAATAGATAGATAGATAGACAAACAGATAGATAGACGGATAAACAGACAAACCTGCAGATAGATAGATAGATAGATAGATAAGCAGATAGATAGATAGATATATAGATAAACAGACAGACATGTAGATAGATAGATAAACATATAGATAGACAGATAAATAGACAGACATGCAGATAGATAGATAGATAAACAGACAGACATGCAGATAGATATATAGATAAACATACAGACATGTAGATAGATAGATATATAGATAGATAGATAGATAGATAGATAGATAAACAAATAGATAGATTGAAAAACAGACAGACATGCAGATAGATAGATAGATAAACAGATAGAAAGACAGATATGCAGATAGATAGAAAGATAGATAGATAGATACACAAACAGATAGATAGATGGATAAACAGACAGACATGCAGATAGATAGATAGATAGATAGATAGATAGATAGATAGATAGATAGATAGATAAGCAGATAGACAATTAGATAAACAGATAGATAGATAGATAAACAGACAGACATGTAGATATATAGATAGATAAAAATATAGATAGACAGATAAATAGACAGACATGCAGATAGATAGATAGATAGATAAACAGACAGACATGTAGATAGATTTATGGATAAACAGATAGATAGATAAACAGATAGATAGATAAATAGATAAACAGACAGACATGCAGAAAGATAGCTAGATTTATAGATAAACAGATAAAAAGATAAATAGATAGATAGATAGATAAACAGATGGACATGCAGAAAGATAGATAGATAAACAGATAGATAGACAGATAAACAGACAGACAAGTAGATAGATAGATAGATAAACAGATAGATAGATAGATAGACAGATAAACAGCCAGACATGTAGATAGATAGATACACAGATAGACAGAGAGGTAAACAGACAGACATGCAGAAAGCTAGATAGATAAACTGATAGATAGATAAACAGATGGGTATGCAGAAAGATAGGTAGATAGATAGACAGATAAACAGACAGACATGCAGAAAGATAGAAGGATAGATAGAAAGATAGATAGATAGACAGATAGAAAGACAGATAAACAGACAGAAATGCAGATAGATAGATTGATAGACAGATAGATAAACATACAGACATGTAGATAGATAGATAAACAAATAGATAGATTGAAAAACAGACAGACATGCAGATAGATAGATAAACAGATAGAAAGACAGATAAAAAGACAGACATGCAAATAGATAGATAGATAGATAGACAAACAGATAGATAGACAGATAAACAGAGAGACATGTAGATAGATAGATAGATAGATAGATAGATAGATAGATAGACAGATAGACAGATAGATAGATAGATAGATAGATAGATAGATAGATAGACAAACAGACAGACATGTAGAAAGATAGATAGATAGAGAGATAGATAGACAGATAAACAGGCAGACATGCAGAAAGATAGATAGATAGATAGATAGATAGATAGATAGATAGATATTTAGATAGATAGATACACATATAGAAAGACAGATAAACAGACAGACATTCAGATAGATAGATAGATAGATAGATAGATAGATACACAGATAGATATACATAGAAATAGACAGACATGCAGATAGATACATAGATAGATTGATAGATCGATAGATTGATAGATAGATAGATAGATAGATAGATAGATAGATAAATAGATAGATAAATAGATAGATAGATAAAAAGATAGACAGATAAATAGACAGACATGCAGATAGATAGATAGATAGATAGATAAGCAGATAGAAAATTAGATAAACAGATAGATAGATAGATAAACAGACAGACATGTAGATATATAGATAGATACAAATATAGATAGACAGATAAATAGACAGACATGCAGATAGATAGATAGATAGATAGATAGATAGATAAACAGACAGACATGTAGATAGATGTATGGATAAACAGATAGATAGATAAACAGATAGATAGATAAATAGATAAACAGACAGACATGCAGAAAGATAGCTAGATTTTTGATAAACAGATAAAAAGATAAATAGATAGATAGATAAACAGATGGACATGCAGAAAGATAGATAGATAAACAGATAGATAGACAGATAAACAGACAGACAAGTAGATAGATAGATAGATAAACAGATAGATAGATAGACAGATAAACAGCCAGACATGTAGATAGATAGATACACAGATAGATAGAGAGGTAAACAGACAGACATGCAGAAAGCTAGATAGATAGATAAACTGATAGATAGATAAACAGATGGGTATGCAGAAAGATAGGTAGATAGATAGACAGATAAACAGACAGACATGCAGAAAGATAGAAGGATAGATAGAAAGATAGATAGATAGACAGATAGAAAGACAGATAAACAGACAGAAATGCAGATAGATAGATTGATAGACAGATAGATAAACATACAGACATGTAGATAGATAGATAAACAAATAGATAGATTGAAAAACAGACAGACATGCAGATAGATAGATAGATAAACAGATAGAAAGACAGATAAAAAGACAGACATGCAAATAGATAGATAGATAGATAGACAAACAGATAGATAGACAGATAAACAGACAAACATGCAGATAGATAGAAAGATAGATAGATAGATAAACAGACAGACATGTAGATAGATAGATAGATAGATAAACATATAGATAGACAGATAAATAGTCAGACATGCAGATAGATAGATAGATAAACAGACAGACTTGCAGAAATATAGATAGATTTATGGATAAACAGATAGATAGATAAACAGATAAATAGATAGATAGATAGATAGATAGATAGATAGATAGATAGATAGATAGATAGAAAAATAGATAGATAGATAAATAGATACACAGATAGAAAGACAGATAAACAGACAGACATGCAGATAGATAAATCGATAGATAAATAGATAGATAGATAGATAGATACATAGATAAACAGATAGATAGACAGACAAACAAACAGACAGACAGATAGATAGATAGATGGATAGATACATAGATAGATAAACAGACAGACATGCAGAAAGATAGATAAATAGATAGATAGATAGACAGATAAATAGACAGACATGCAGATAGATAGATAGATAGATAGATAAACAGACAGACATGTAGAAAGATAGATAGATTTATGGATAAACAGATAGATAGATAAACAGATAGATAGATAAATAGATAAACAGACAGACATGCAGAAAGATAGCTAGATTTATAGATAAACAGATAAAAAGATAGATAGATAGATAAACAGATGGACATGCAGAAAGATAGATAGACAGATAAACAGATAGATAGACAGATAAACAGACAGACATGTACATAGATAGATAGATAAACAGATAGATAGATAGACAGATAAACAGACAGACATGTAGATAGATAGATACACAGAGAGATAGAAAGATAAACAGACAGACATGCAGAAAGCTAGATAGATAGATAAACTGATAGATAGATAAACAGACAGACATATAGATAGATAGATAGATAGATAAACAAATAGATAGATTGAAAAACAGACAGACATGCAGATAGATAGATAAACAGATAGAAAGACAGATAAAAAGACAGACATGCAAATAGATAGATAGACAAACAGATAGATAGACGGATAAAAAGACAAACATGCAGATAGATAGAAAGATAGATAGATAAGCAGATAGATAGATAAACAGACAGACATGTAGATAGATAGATAGATAGAAAGATAGATAGATAGATAGATAGATACACAGATAGAAAGACAGATAAACAGACAGACGTGCAGATAGATAAATCGATAGATAAATAGATAGATATATATATAGATAGATAGATACATAGATAAACAGATAGATAGACAGACAAACAGACAGACAGATAGATAGATAGATAGATAGATAGATAGATAGATAAATAGATAAACAGACAGACATGCAGAAAGATAGCTAGATTTATAGATAAACAGATAAAAAGATAGATAGATAAACAGAAGGACATGCAGAAAGATAGATAGATAGATAAACAGATAGATAGACAGATAAACAGACAGACATGTACATAGATAGATAGATAAACAGATAGATAGATAGACAGATAAACAGACAGACATGTAGATAGATAGATACACAGATAGATAGAAAGATAAACAGACAGACATGCAGAAAGCTAGATAGATAGATAAACTGATAGATAGATAAACAGACAGACATGTAGATAGATAGATATATAAACAAATAGATAGATTGAAAAACAGACAGACATGCAGATAGATAGATAAACAGATAGAAAGACAGATAAAAAGACAGACATGCAAATAGATAGATAGACAAACAGATAGATAGATGGATAAAAAGACAAACATGCAGATAGATAGAAAGATAGATAGATAGATAAGCAGATAGAAAGACAGATAAACAGACAGACATGCAGATAGATAAATAGATAGATAGATACATAGATAAACAGATAGATAGACAGACAAACAGACAGACATGTAGATAGATAGATAGATACAGATAGATAGACAGATAAACAGACAGACATGTAAATAGATAGATAGATACACAGATAGATAGAAAGAAAAACAGATAGATAGATAAACAGACGGACATGCAGAAAGATAGATAGATAGGTATATAGATAAACAGATAGATCGAAAGATAGATAGATAAATAAACAGATAGATAGATAAACAGACAGACATGCAGAAATCTAGATAGATAGATAAACTGATAGATAGATAAACAGATGGGCATGCAGAAAGATAGGTAGATAGATAGATAGATAGACAGATAAACAGACAGACATGCAGAAAGATAGAAGGATAGATAGAAAGATAGAAAGATAGATAGACAGATAGAAAGACAGATAAACAGATAGACATGCAGATAGATAGATTGATAGATAGATAGATAAACATACAGACATGTAGATAGATAGATAGATAAACAAATAGATAGATTGAAAAACAGACAGACATGCAGATATAGATAAACAGATAGAAAGACAGATAAAAAGACAGACATGCAAATAGATAGACAAACAGATAGATAGACGGATAAACAGACAAACATGCAGATAGATAGAAAGATAGATAGATAGATGGATAAGCAGATAGATAGATAGATAAACAGACAGACATGTAG
>JARGYO010000189.1:1380116-1385116 GCA_029206835.1 Rana muscosa | reverse complement strand
ATAAATAGATAGATAAAAAGATAGACAGATACATAGACAGACATGCAGATAGATAGATAGATAGATAGATAGATAGATAGATAAAAAGACACACATGCAGATAGATAGATAGATAAATAGACAGACATGCAGATAGATAGATAGATAGATAGATAGATAGACAGATAAACAGACAGACATGTAGATAGATAGATAGATATATAGATAGATAGATAGATGGATGGATAGATAGATAGATAGATAGATAGACAGATAAACAGACAGACATGCATAAAGATAGATAGATAGATAGATAGATAGATAGATAGATAAACAGATAGACATGCAGATAGATAGAAAGACAGATAAACAGACAGACATGCAGATAGATAGATAGATCGATAGATAGATAAACATACAGACATGTAGATAGATAGATAGATAGATAGATAGATAAACAAATAGATAGATTGAAAAACAGACATACATGCAGATAGATAGATAAACAGATAGAGAGACAGATATGCAGATAGATAGATAGATAGATAGATAGATACACAAACAGATAGATAGATGGATAAACAGACAGACATGCAGATAGATAGATAGATAGATAGATAGATAGATAGATAGATAGATAGATAGATAGATGGATAGATAGATAGATTGATATATAGATAGATAGATAAGCAGATAGAAAAATAGACATGTAGATATATAGATAGATAAACATATAGATAGACAGATAAATAGACAGACATGCAGATAGATAGATAGATAGATAAACAGACAGACATGTAGATAGATTTATGGATAAACAGATAGATAGATAAACAGATAGATAGATAAATAGATAAACAGACAGACATGCAGAAAGATAGCTAGATTTATAGATAAACAGATAAAAAGATAGATAGATAAACAGAAGGACATGCAGAAAGATAGATAGATAGATAAACAGATAGATAGACAGATAAACAGACAGACATGTACATAGATAGATAGATAAACAGATAGATAGACAGATAAACAGACAGACATGTAGATAGATAGATACACAGATAGATAGAAAGATAAACAGACAGACATGCAGAAAGATAGATAGATAGATAAACTGATAGATAGATAAACAGACAGACATGTAGATAGATAGATATATAAACAAATAGATAGATTGAAAAACAGACAGACATGCAGATAGATAGATAAACAGATAGAAAGACAGATAAAAAGACAGACATGCAAATAGATAGATAGACAAACAGATAGATAGATGGATAAAAAGACAAACATGCAGATAGATAGAAAGATAGATAGATAGATAAGCAGATAGATAGATAGATAAACAGACAGACATGTAGATAGAAAGATAGATAGATAGATAGATAGAAAGATAGATAGATAGATACACAGATAGAAAGACAGATAAACAGACAGACATGCAGATAGATAAATAGATAGATAGATACATAGATAAACAGATAGATAGACAGACAAACAGACAGACATGTAGATAGATAGATAGATACAGATAGATAGACAGATAAACATACAGACATGTAAATAGATAGATAGATACACAGATAGATAGAAAGATAAACAGATAGATAGATAAACAGACGGACATGCAGAAAGATAGATAGATAAGTAGATAGATAAACAGATAGATCGAAAGATAGATAGATAAATAAACAGATAGATAGATAAACAGACAGACATGCAGAAATCTAGATAGATAGATAAACTGATAGATAGATAAACAGATGGGCATGCAGAAAGATAGGTAGATAGATAGATAGATAGACAGATAAACAGACAGACATGCAGAAAGATAGAAGGATAGATAGAAAGATAGAAAGATAGATAGATAGACAGATAGAAAGACAGATAAACAGACAGACATGCAGATAGATAGATTGATAGATAGATAGATAAACATACAGACATGTAGATAGATAGATAGATAAACAAATAGATAGATTGAAAAACAGACAGACATGCAGATATAGATAAACAGATAGAACGACAGATAAAAAGACAGACATGCAAATAGATAGACAAACAGATAGATAGACGGATAAACAGACAAACATGCAGATAGATAGAAAGATAGATAGATAGATGGATAAGCAGATAGATAGATAGATAAACAGACAGACATGTAGATAGATAGATAGATAGATAGATAGATAGATACACAGATAGAAAGACAGACATGCAGATAGATAAATCGATAGATAAATAGATAGATAGATAGATAGATACATAGATAAACAGATAGACAGACAGACAAACAGACAGACATGTAGATAGATAGATAGATACAGATAGATAGACAGATAAACAGACAGACATGTAAATAGATAGATAGATAGATAGATACACAGATAGATAGAAAGATAAACAGATAGATAGATAAACAGATGGAGATAGATAGATAGATAGATACACAGATAGATAGAAAGATAAACAGATAGATAGATAAACAGATGGACATGCAGAAAGATAGATAGATAGATAGATAGATAAACAGATATATCAAAAGATAGATAGATAAATAGATAAACAGACAGACATGCAGAAAGATAGCTAGATTTATAGATAAACAGATAAATAGATAGATAGATAGATAGATAGATAGATAGATAAAACGACGGACATGCAGAAAGATAGATAGATAGATAAACAGATAGATAGACTTATAAACAGACAGACATGTAGATAGATAGAAAGATAGATAGATAAACAGAAAGACATGCAGAAAGATAGATAGATAAACAGATAGATAGATAAACAGACGGACATACAGAAAGAAAGATAGATAGACAGATAGATAGACAGATAAACAGACAGACATGTAGATAGATAGATAGATAGATAAACAGAAAGACATGCAGAAAGATAGATAGATAAACAGATAGATAGATAAACAGACGGACATACAGAAAGATAGATAGATAGACAGATAGATAGACAGATAAACAGACAGACATGTAGATAGATAGATAGATAGATAGATAGATAGATAGAAAGATAGATAGATACACATTTAGATAGAAAGATAAACAGACAGACATGCAGAAAGATAGATAGATAAACAGATGGACATGCAGAAAGATAGATAGATAAACAGATAGATAGACAGATAAACAGACAGACAAGTAGATAGATAGATAGATAAACAGATAGATAGATAGACAGATAAACAGCCAGACATGTAGATAGATAGATACACAGATAGATAGAGAGGTAAACAGACAGACATGCAGAAAGCTAGATAGATAGATAAACTGATAGATAGATAAACAGATGGGTATGCAGAAAGATAGGTAGATAGATAGACAGATAAACAGACAGACATGCAGAAAGATAGAAGGATAGATAGAAAGATAGATAGATAGACAGATAGAAAGACAGATAAACAGACAGAAATGCAGATAGATAGATTGATAGACAGATAGATAAACATACAGACATGTAGATAGATAGATAAACAAATAGATAGATTGAAAAACAGACAGACATGCAGATAGATAGATAGATAAACAGATAGAAAGACAGATAAAAAGACAGACATGCAAATAGATAGATAGATAGATAGACAAACAGATAGATAGACGGATAAACAGACAAACATGCAGATAGATAGAAAGATAGATAGATAGATAAACAGACAGACATGTAGATAGATAGATAGATAGATAAACATATAGATAGACAGATAAATAGTCAGACATGCAGATAGATAGATAGATAAACAGACAGACTTGCAGAAATATAGATAGATTTATGGATAAACAGATAGATAGATAAACAGATAAATAGATAGATAGATAGATAGATAGATAGATAGATAGAAAAATAGATAGATAGATAAATAGATACACAGATAGAAAGACAGATAAACAGACAGACATGCAGATAGATAAATCGATAGATAAATAGATAGATAGATAGATAGATACATAGATAAACAGATAGATAGACAGACAAACAAACAGACAGACAGATAGATAGATAGATGGATAGATACATAGATAGATAAACAGACAGACATGCAGAAAGATAGATAAATAGATAGATAGATAGACAGATAAATAGACAGACATGCAGATAGATAGATAGATAGATAGATAAACAGACAGACATGTAGAAAGATAGATAGATTTATGGATAAACAGATAGATAGATAAACAGATAGATAGATAAATAGATAAACAGACAGACATGCAGAAAGATAGCTAGATTTATAGATAAACAGATAAAAAGATAGATAGATAGATAAACAGATGGACATGCAGAAAGATAGATAGATAGATAAACAGATAGATAGACAGATAAACAGACAGACATGTACATAGATAGATAGATAAACAGATAGATAGATAGACAGATAAACAGACAGACATGTAGATAGATAGATACACAGAGAGATAGAAAGATAAACAGACAGACATGCAGAAAGCTAGATAGATAGATAAACTGATAGATAGATAAACAGACAGACATATAGATAGATAGATAGATAGATAAACAAATAGATAGATTGAAAAACAGACAGACATGCAGATAGATAGATAAACAGATAGAAAGACAGATAAAAAGACAGACATGCAAATAGATAGATAGACAAACAGATAGATAGACGGATAAAAAGACAAACATGCAGATAGATAGAAAGATAGATAGATAAGCAGATAGATAGATAGATAAACAGACAGACATGTAGATAGATAGATAGATAGAAAGATAGATAGATAGATAGATAGATACACAGATAGAAAGACAGATAAACAGACAGACGTGCAGATAGATAAATCGATAGATAAATAGATAGATATATATATAGATAGATAGATACATAGATAAACAGATAGATAGACAGACAAACAGACAGACAGATAGATAGATAGATAGATAGATAGATAGATAGATAGATAGATAGATAAATAGATAAACAGACAGACATGCAGAAAGATAGCTAGATTTATAGATAAACAGATAAAAAGATAGATAGATAA
>JARGYO010000189.1:1362616-1370116 GCA_029206835.1 Rana muscosa | reverse complement strand
ATAGATAGATAGACAGATAGATAGACATAGAAATAGACAGACATGCAGATAGATACATAGATAGATTGATAGATCGATAGATAGATAGATAGATAGATAGATAGATAGATAGATAGATAAATAGATAGATAAATAGATAGATAGATAAAAAGATAGACAGATAAATAGACAGACATGCAGATAGATAGATAGATAGATAGATAGATAGATAGATAGATAAAAAGACACACATGCAGATAGATAGATAGATAAATAGACAGACATGCAGATAGATAGATAGATAGATAGATAGACAGATAAACAGACAGACATGTAGATAGATATATAGATAGATAGATAGATGGATGGATAGATAGATAGATAGATGGATGGATAGATAGATAGACAGATAAACAGACAGACATGCATAAAGATAGATAGATAGATAGATAGATAGACAGACAGATAGATAGATAGATAGATAGATAGATAGATAGATAGACAGATAAACAGATAGACATGCAGATAGATAGACAGACAGATAAACAGACAGACATGCAGATAGATAGATAGATCGATAGATAGATAGATAGATAGATAGATAAACATACAGACATGTAGATAGATAGATAGATAGATAAACAAATAGATAGATTGAAAAACAGACATACATGCAGATAGATAGATAAACAGATAGAAAGACAGATAAAAAGACAGACATGTAGATAGATAGATAGATAGATAGAAAGATAGATAGATACACATTTAGATAGAAAGATAAACAGACAGACATGCAGAAAGATAGATAGATAAACAGATAGATAGATAAACAGACGGACATGCAGAAAGATAGATAGATAGACAGATAAACAGACAGACATGTAGATAGATAGATAGATAGATAGATAGAAAGATAGATAGATACACATATAGATAGAAAGATAAACAGACAGACATGCAGAAAGATAGATAGATAAACAGATAGATAGATAAACAGACGGACATGCAGAAAGATAGATAGATAGATCGACAGATAGATAGACAGATAAACAGAGAGACATGTAGATAGATAGATAGATAGATAGATAGATAGACAGATAGATAGATAGATAGATAGATAGATAGATAGACAGACAGACAGACATGTAGAAAGATAGATAGATAGAGAGATAGATAGACAGATAAACAGACAGACATGCAGAAAGATAGAAAGATAGATAGATAGATAGATAGATAGATAGAAAGATAGATAGATAGATAGATAGATATTTAGATAGATAGATAGACAGATAAACAGACAGACATGTAGATAGATAGATAGATAGATAGATAGATAGATAGATAGATAGATGGATAGATAGATAGACAGATAAACAGACAGACATGCATAAAGATAGATAGATAGATAGATAGATAGATAGACAGACAGATAGATAGATAGATAGATAGATAGACAGATAAACAGATAGACATGCAGATAGATAGAAAGACAGATAAACAGACAGACATGCAGATAGATAGATAGATCGATAGATAGATAGATAAACATACAGACATGTAGATAGATAGATAGATAGATAAACAAATAGATAAATTGAAAAACAGACATACATGCAGATAGATAGATAAACAGATAGAAAGACAGATAAAAAGACAGATATGCAGATAGATAGAAAGATAGATAGATAGATAGATAGATACACAAACAGATAGATAGATGGATAAACAGACAGACATGCAGATAGATAGATAGATAGATAGATAGATAGATAGATAGATGGATAGATAGATAGATTGATATATAGATAGATAGATAAGCAGATAGAAAAATAGACATGTAGATATATAGATAGATAAACATATAGATAGACAGATAAATAGACAGACATGCAGATAGATAGATAGATAGATAGATAAACAGACAGACATGTCGATAGATTTATGGATAAACAGATAGATAAACATAGATAGATAAATAGATAAACAGACAGACATGCAGAAAGATAGCTAGATTTATAGATAAACAGATAAAAAGATAGATAGATAGATAAACAGATGGACATGCAGAAAGATAGATAGATAAACAGATAGATAGACAGATAAACAGACAGACATGTAGATAGATAGATAAACAGATAGATAGATAGACAGATAAACAGACAGACATGTAAATAGATAGATAGATAGATACACAGATAGATATAAAGATAAACAGACAGACATGCAGAAAGCTAGATAGATAGATAAACAGACAGGCATGCAGAAAGATAGATAGATAGATAGATAGATAGACAGATAAACAGACAGACATGCAGAAAGATAGAAGGATAGATAGAAAGATATATAGATACACATTTAGATAGAAAGATAAACAGACAGACATGCAGAAAGATAGATAGATAAACAGATAGATAGATAAACAGACGGACATGCAGAAAGATAGATAGATAGACAGATAAACAGACAGACATGTAGATAGATCGATAGATAGATAGATAGATAGAAATATAGATACACATATAGATAGAAAGATAAACAGACAGACATGCAGAAAGATAGATAGATAAACAGATAGATAGATAAACAGATGGACATGCAGAAAGATAGATAGATAGATCGACAGATAGATAGACAGATAAACAGAGAGACATGTAGATAGATAGATAGATAGATAGATAGATAGACAGATAGATAGATAGATAGATAGATAGATAGATAGACAGACAGACATGTAGAAAGATAGATAGATAGAGAGATAGATAGACAGATAAACAGACAGACATGCAGAAAGATAGAAAGATAGATAGATAGATAGATAGATAGATAGATCGATAGATAGATAGATAGATAGATAGATAGATAGATAGATAGATAGATAGATAGACATAGAAATAGACAGACATGCAGATAGATACATAGATAGATTGATAGATCGATAGATAGATAGATAGATAGATAGATAAATAGATATATAAATAGATAGATAGATAAAAAGATAGACAGACATGCAGATAGATAGATAGATAGATAGATAGATATATAGATAAAAAGACACACATGCAGATAGGTAGATAGATAAATAGACAGACATGCAGATAGATAGATAGACAGATAAACAGACAGACAGGTAGATAGAAAGATAGATAGATAGATGGATGGATAGATAGATAGACAGATAAACAGACAGACATGCATAAAGATAGATAGATAGATAGATAGATAGATAGATAGATAGATAGATAGATAGACAGATAAACAGATAGACATGCAGATAGATAGAAAGATAGAAAGACAGATAAACAGACAGACATGCAGATAGATGGATAGATCGATAGATAGATAGATAGATAGATAGATAGATAGATAGATAAACATACAGACATGTAGATAGATAGATAGATAAACAAATAGATAGATTGAAAAACAGACATACATGCAGATAGATAGATAAACAGATAGAAAGACAGATAAAAAGACAGACATGTAGATAGATAGATAGATAGATAGAAAGATAGATAGATACACATTTAGATAGAAAGATAAACAGACAGACATGCAGAAAGATAGATAGATAAACAGATAGATAGATAAACAGACGGACATGCAGAAAGATAGATAGATAGATAGATAGACAGATAAACAGACAGACATGTAGATAGATAGATAGATAGATAGATAGATAGATAGATAGAAAGATAGATAGATACACATATAGATAGAAAGATAAACAGACAGACATGCAGAAAGATAGATAGATAAACAGATAGATAGATAAACAGACAGACATGCAGAAAGATAGATAGATAGATCGACAGATAGATAGACAGATAAACAGAGAGACATGTAGATAGATAGATAGATAGATAGATAGATAGATAGATAGATAGACAGATAGATAGATAGATAGATAGATAGATAGATAGATAGATAGACAGACAGACATGTAGAAAGATAGATAGATAGAGAGATAGATAGACAGATAAACAGACAGACATGCAGAAAGATAGAAAGATAGATAGATAGATAGATAGATAGATAGATAGAAAGATAGATAGATAGATAGATAGATAGATAGATATTTAGATAGATAGATAGACAGATAAACAGACAGACATTCAGATAGATAGATAGATAGATAGATAGATAGATACACAGATAGATAGACATAGAAATAGACAGACATGCAGATAGATACATAGATAGATTGATAGATCGATAGATTGATAGATAGATAGATAGATAGATAGATAGATAAATAGATAGATAAATAGATAGATAGATAAAAAGATAGACAGATAAATAGACAGACATGCAGATAGATAGATAGATAGATAGATAGATAGATAGATAGATAAAAAGACACACATGCAGATAGATAGATAGATAAATAGACAGATATGCAGATAGATAGATAGATAGATAGATAGATAGATAGATAGATAGACAGATAAACAGACAGACATGTAGATAGATAGATAGATAGATAGATAGATAAACAGATAGACATGCAGATAGATAGAAAGACAGATAAACAGACAGACATGCAGATAGATAGATAGATAGATAGATAGATAGATAAACATACAGACATGTAGATAGATAGATAGATAGATAAACAAATAGATAGATTGAAAAACAGACATACATGCAGATAGATAGATAAACAGATAGAAAGACAGATAAAAAGACAGATATGCAGATAGATAGAAAGATAGATAGATCGATAGATACACAAACAGATAGATAGATGGATAAACAGACAGACATGCAGATAGATAGTTAGATAGATAGATGGATAGATAGATAGATTGATATATAGATAGATAGATAAGCAGATAGAAAAATAGACATGTAGATATATAGATAGATAAACATATAGATAGACAGATAAATAGACAGACATGCAGATAGATAGATAGATAGATAGATAGATAGATAGATAAACAGACAGACATGTAGATAGATTTATGGATAAACAGATAGATAGATAAACAGATAGATAGATAAATAGATAAACAGACAGACATGCAGAAAGATAGCTAGATTTATAGATAAACAGATAAAAAGATAGGTAGATAGATAAACAGATGGACATGCAGAAAGATAGATAGATAAACAGATAGATAGACAGATAAACAGACAGACATGTAGATAGATAGATAAACAGATAGATAGATAGACAGATAAACCGACAGACATGTAAATAGATAGATAGATAGATAGATACACAGATAGATAGAAAGATAAACAGACAGACATGCAGAAAGCTAGATAGATAGATAAACAGACAGGCATGCAGAAAGATAGATAGATAGATAGATAGATAGATAAACAGACAGACATGCAGAAAGATAGAAGGATAGATAGATAGATAGATAGATAAACAGATAGACAGACAGATAAAAAGACAGACATGCAAATAGATAGATAGATAGACAAACAGATAGATAGACGGATAAACAGACAAACCTGCAGATAGATAGATAGATAGATAGATAGATAAGCAGATAGATAGATAGATAGATATATAGATAAACAGACAGACATGTAGATAGATAGATAAACATATAGATAGACAGATAAATAGACAGACATGCAGATAGATAGATAGATAAACAGACAGACATGCAGATAGATATATAGATAAACATACAGACATGTAGATAGATAGATATATAGATAGATAGATAGATAGATAGATAGATAAACAAATAGATAGATTGAAAAACAGACAGACATGCAGATAGATAGATAGATAAACAGATAGAAAGACAGATATGCAGATAGATAGAAAGATAGATAGATAGATACACAAACAGATAGATAGATGGATAAACAGACAGACATGCAGATAGATAGATAGATAGATAGATAGATAGATAAGCAGATAGACAATTAGATAAACAGATAGATAGATAGATAAACAGACAGACATGTAGATATATAGATAGATAAAAATATAGATAGACAGATAAATAGACAGACATGCAGATAGATAGATAGATAGATAAACAGACAGACATGTAGATAGATTTATGGATAAACAGATAGATAGATAAACAGATAGATAGATAAATAGATAAACAGACAGACATGCAGAAAGATAGCTAGATTTATAGATAAACAGATAAAAAGATAAATAGATAGATAGATAAACAGATGGACATGCAGAAAGATAGATAGATAAACAGATAGATAGATAGATAGACAGATAAACAGCCAGACATGTAGATAGATAGATACACAGATAGACAGAGAGGTAAACAGACAGACATGCAGAAAGCTAGATAGATAAACTGATAGATAGATAAACAGATGGGTATGCAGAAAGATAGGTAGATAGATAGACAGATAAACAGACAGACATGCAGAAAGATAGAAGGATAGATAGAAAGATAGATAGATAGACAGATAGAAAGACAGATAAACAGACAGAAATGCAGATAGATAGATTGATAGACAGATAGATAAACATACAGACATGTAGATAGATAGATAAACAAATAGATAGATTGAAAAACAGACAGACATGCAGATAGATAGATAAACAGATAGAAAGACAGATAAAAAGACAGACATGCAAATAGATAGATAGATAGATAGACAAACAGATAGATAGACAGATAAACAGAGAGACATGTAGATAGATAGATAGATAGATAGATAGATAGATAGATAGATAGATAGATAGACAAACAGACAGACATGTAGAAAGATAGATAGATAGAGAGATAGATAGACAGATAAACAGGCAGACATGCAGAAAGATAGATAGATAGATAGATAGATAGATAGATAGATATTTAGATAGATAGATACACATATAGAAAGACAGATAAACAGACAGACATTCAGATAGATAGATAGATAGATAGATAGATAGATAGATAGATACACAGATAGATATACATAGAAATAGACAGACATGCAGATAGATACATAGATAGATTGATAGATCGATAGATTGATAGATAGATAGATAGATAGATAGATAGATAAATAGATAGATAAATAGATAGATAGATAAAAAGATAGACAGATAAATAGACAGACATGCAGATAGATAGATAGATAGATAGATAAGCAGATAGAAAATTAGATAAACAGATAGATAGATAGATAAACAGACAGACATGTAGATATATAGATAGATACAAATATAGATAGACAGATAAATAGACAGACATGCAGATAGATAGATAGATAGATAAACAGACAGACATGTAGATAGATGTATGGATAAACAGATAGATAGATAAACAGATAGATAGATAAATAGATAAACAGACAGACATGCAGAAAGATAGCTAGATTTTTGATAAACAGATAAAAAGATAAATAGATAGATAGATAAACAGATGGACATGCAGAAAGATAGATAGATAAACAGATAGATAGACAGATAAACAGACAGACAAGTAGATAGATAGATAGATACACAGATAGATAGATAGACAGATAAACAGCCAGACATGTAGATAGATAGATACACAGATAGATAGAGAGGTAAACAGACAGACA
>JARGYO010000189.1:1342616-1357616 GCA_029206835.1 Rana muscosa | reverse complement strand
TAGATAGATAGATAGATAGACAGATAAACAGACAGACATGTAGATAGATAGATAGATAGATAGAAAGATAGATAGATACACATATAGATAGAAAGATAAACAGACAGACATGCAGAATGATAGATAGATAAACAGATAGATAGATAAACAGACGGACATGCAGAAAGATAGATAGATAGATAGACAGATAAACAGAGAGACATGTAGATAGATAGATAGATAGATAGATAGATAGATAGACAGACAGACAGACATGTAGAAAGATAGATAGATAGAGAGATAGATAGACAGATAAACAGACAGACATGCAGAAAGATAGAAAGATAGATAGATAGATAGATAGATAGATAGATATTTAGATAGATAGATACACAGATAGAAAGACAGATAAACAGACAGACATTCAGATAGATAGATAGATAGATAGATAGATAGATAGATAGATAGATACACAGATAGATAGACATAGAAATAGACAGACATGCAGATAGATACATAGATAGATTGATAGATCGATAGATTGATAGATAGATAGATAGATAGATAGATAGATAGATAGATAGATAGATAGATAAATAGATAGATAAAAAGATAGACAGATACATAGACAGACATGCAGATAGATAGATAGATAGATAGATAGATAGATAGATAAAAAGACACACATGCAGATAGATAGATAGATAAATAGACAGACATGCAGATAGATAGATAGATAGATAGATAGACAGATAAACAGACAGACATGTAGATAGATAGATAGATATATAGATAGATAGATAGATGGATGGATAGATAGATAGATAGATAGATAGACAGATAAACAGACAGACATGCATAAAGATAGATAGATAGATAGATAGATAGATAGATAGATAAACAGATAGACATGCAGATAGATAGAAAGACAGATAAACAGACAGACATGCAGATAGATAGATAGATCGATAGATAGATAAACATACAGACATGTAGATAGATAGATAGATAGATAGATAGATAGATAAACAAATAGATAGATTGAAAAACAGACATACATGCAGATAGATAGATAAACAGATAGAGAGACAGATATGCAGATAGATAGATAGATAGATAGATAGATACACAAACAGATAGATAGATGGATAAACAGACAGACATGCAGATAGATAGATAGATAGATAGATAGATAGATAGATAGATAGATAGATAGATGGATAGATAGATAGATTGATATATAGATAGATAGATAAGCAGATAGAAAAATAGACATGTAGATATATAGATAGATAAACATATAGATAGACAGATAAATAGACAGACATGCAGATAGATAGATAGATAGATAAACAGACAGACATGTAGATAGATTTATGGATAAACAGATAGATAGATAAACAGATAGATAGATAAATAGATAAACAGACAGACATGCAGAAAGATAGCTAGATTTATAGATAAACAGATAAAAAGATAGATAGATAAACAGAAGGACATGCAGAAAGATAGATAGATAGATAAACAGATAGATAGACAGATAAACAGACAGACATGTACATAGATAGATAGATAAACAGATAGATAGACAGATAAACAGACAGACATGTAGATAGATAGATACACAGATAGATAGAAAGATAAACAGACAGACATGCAGAAAGATAGATAGATAGATAAACTGATAGATAGATAAACAGACAGACATGCAGAAAGATAGCTAGATTTATAGATAAACAGATAAAAAGATAAATAGATAGATAAACAGATGGACATGCAGAAAGATAGATAGATAAACAGATAGATAGACAGATAAACAGACAGACAAGTAGATAGATAGATAGATAAACAGATAGATAGATAGATAGACAGATAAACAGCCAGACATGTAGATAGATAGATACACAGATAGACAGAGAGGTAAACAGACAGACATGCAGAAAGCTAGATAGATAAACTGATAGATAGATAAACAGATGGGTATGCAGAAAGATAGGTAGATAGATAGACAGATAAACAGACAGACATGCAGAAAGATAGAAGGATAGATAGAAAGATAGATAGACAGATAGAAAGACAGATAAACAGACAGAAATGCAGATAGATAGATTGATAGACAGATAGATAAACATACAGACATGTAGATAGATAGATAAACAAATAGATAGATTGAAAAACAGACAGACATACAGATAGATAGATAAACAGATAGAAAGACAGATAAAAAGACAGACATGCAAATAGATAGATAGATAGATAGACAAACAGATAGATAGACAGATAAACAGAGAGACATGTAGATAGATAGATAGATAGATAGATAGATAGATAGATAGACAGATAGACAGATAGATAGATAGATAGATAGATAGATAGATAGATAGATAGATAGACAAACAGACAGACATGTAGAAAGATAGATAGATAGAGAGATAGATAGACAGATAAACAGGCAGACATGCAGAAAGATAGATAGATAGATAGATAGATAGATAGATAGATAGATATTTAGATAGATAGATACACATATAGAAAGACAGATAAACAGACAGACATTCAGATAGATAGATAGATAGATAGATAGATAGATAAATAGATAGATAAATAGATAGATAGATAGATAAAAAGATAGACAGATAAATAGACAGACATGCAGATAGATAGATAGATAGATAGATAAGCAGATAGAAAATTAGATAAACAGATAGATAGATAGATAAACAGACAGACATGTAGATATATAGATAGATACAAATATAGATAGACAGATAAATAGACAGACATGCAGATAGATAGATAGATAGATAGATAGATAAACAGACAGACATGTAGATAGATGTATGGATAAACAGATAGATAGATAAACAGATAGATAGATAAATAGATAAACAGACAGACATGCAGAAAGATAGCTAGATTTTTGATAAACAGATAAAAAGATAAATAGATAGATAGATAAACAGATGGACATGCAGAAAGATAGATAGATAAACAGATAGATAGACAGATAAACAGACAGACAAGTAGATAGATAGATAGATAAACAGATAGATAGATAGACAGATAAACAGCCAGACATGTAGATAGATAGATACACAGATAGATAGAGAGGTAAACAGACAGACATGCAGAAAGCTAGATAGATAGATAAACTGATAGATAGATAAACAGATGGGTATGCAGAAAGATAGGTAGATAGATAGACAGATAAACAGACAGACATGCAGAAAGATAGAAGGATAGATAGAAAGATAGAAAGATAGATAGATAGACAGATAGAAAGACAGATAAACAGACAGAAATGCAGATAGATAGATTGATAGACAGATAGATAAACATACAGACATGTAGATAGATAGATAAACAAATAGATAGATTGAAAAACAGACAGACATGCAGATAGATAGATAGATAAACAGATAGAAAGACAGATAAAAAGACAGACATGCAAATAGATAGATAGATAGATAGACAAACAGATAGATAGACGGATAAACAGACAAACATGCAGATAGATAGAAAGATAGATAGATAGATAAACAGACAGACATGTAGATAGATAGATAGATAGATAAACATATAGATAGACAGATAAATAGTCAGACATGCAGATAGATAGATAGATAAACAGACAGACTTGCAGAAATATAGATAGATTTATGGATAAACAGATAGATAGATAAACAGATAAATAGATAGATAGATAGATAGATAGATAGATAGATAGAAAAATAGCTAGATAGATAAATAGATACACAGATAGAAAGACAGATAAACAGACAGACATGCAGATAGATAAATCGATAGATAAATAGATAGATAGATAGATAGATACATAGATAAACAGATAGATAGACAGACAAACAAACAGACAGACAGATAGATAGATAGATGGATAGATACATAGATAGATAAACAGACAGACATGCAGAAAGATAGATAGATAGATAGATAGATAGACAGATAAATAGACAGACATGCAGATAGATAGATAGATAGATAGATAAACAGACAGACATGTAGAAAGATAGATAGATTTATGGATAAACAGATAGATAGATAAACAGATAGATAGATAAATAGATAAACAGACAGACATGCAGAAAGATAGCTAGATTTATAGATAAACAGATAAAAAGATAGATAGATAGATAAACAGATGGACATGCAGAAAGATAGATAGATAGATAAACAGATAGATAGACAGATAAACAGACAGACATGTACATAGATAGATAGATAAACAGATAGATAGATAGACAGATAAACAGACAGACATGTAGATAGATAGATACACAGAGAGATAGAAAGATAAACAGACAGACATGCAGAAAGCTAGATAGATAGATAAACTGATAGATAGATAAACAGACAGACATATAGATAGATAGATAGATAGATAAACAAATAGATAGATTGAAAAACAGACAGACATGCAGATAGATAGATAAACAGATAGAAAGACAGATAAAAAGACAGACATGCAAATAGATAGATAGACAAACAGATAGATAGACGGATAAAAAGACAAACATGCAGATAGATAGAAAGATAGATAGATAAGCAGATAGATAGATAGATAAACAGACAGACATGTAGATAGATAGATAGATAGAAAGATAGATAGATAGATAGATAGATACACAGATAGAAAGACAGATAAACAGACAGACGTGCAGATAGATAAATCGATAGATAAATAGATAGATATATAGATAGATAGATAGATAGATAGATACATAGATAAACAGATAGATAGACAGACAAACAGACAGACAGATAGATAGATAGATAGATAGATAGATAGATAGATAGATAGATAGATAAATAGATAAACAGACAGACATGCAGAAAGATAGCTAGATTTATAGATAAACAGATAAAAAGATAGATAGATAAACAGAAGGACATGCAGAAAGATAGATAGATAGATAAACAGATAGATAGACAGATAAACAGACAGACATGTACATAGATAGATAGATAAACAGATAGATAGATAGACAGATAAACAGACAGACATGTAGATAGATAGATACACAGATAGATAGAAAGATAAACAGACAGACATGCAGAAAGCTAGATAGATAGATAAACTGATAGATAGATAAACAGACAGACATGTAGATAGATAGATATATAAACAAATAGATAGATTGAAAAACAGACAGACATGCAGATAGATAGATAAACAGATAGAAAGACAGATAAAAAGACAGACATGCAAATAGATAGATAGACAAACAGATAGATAGATGGATAAAAAGACAAACATGCAGATAGATAGAAAGATAGATAGATAGATAAGCAGATAGAAAGACAGATAAACAGACAGACATGCAGATAGATAAATAGATAGATAGATACATAGATAAACAGATAGATAGACAGACAAACAGACAGACATGTAGATAGATAGATAGATACAGATAGATAGACAGATAAACAGACAGACATGTAAATAGATAGATAGATACACAGATAGATAGAAAGATAAACAGATAGATAGATAAACAGACGGACATGCAGAAAGATAGATAGATAGGTAGATAGATAAACAGATAGATCGAAAGATAGATAGATAAATAAACAGATAGATAGATAAACAGACAGACATGCAGAAATCTAGATAGATAGATAAACTGATAGATAGATAAACAGATGGGCATGCAGAAAGATAGGTAGATAGATAGATAGATAGACAGATAAACAGACAGACATGCAGAAAGATAGAAGGATAGATAGAAAGATAGAAAGATAGATAGACAGATAGAAAGACAGATAAACAGATAGACATGCAGATAGATAGATTGATAGATAGATAGATAAACATACAGACATGTAGATAGATAGATAGATAAACAAATAGATAGATTGAAAAACAGACAGACATGCAGATATAGATAAACAGATAGAAAGACAGATAAAAAGACAGACATGCAAATAGATAGACAAACAGATAGATAGACGGATAAACAGACAAACATGCAGATAGATAGAAAGATAGATAGATAGATGGATAAGCAGATAGATAGATAGATAAACAGACAGACATGTAGATAGATAGATAGATAGATACACAGATAGAAAGACAGACATGCAGATAGATAAATCGATAGATAAATAGATAGATAGATAGATAGATACATAGATAAACAGATAGACAGACAGACAAACAGACAGACATGTAGATAGATAGATAGATACAGATAGATAGACAGATAACCAGACAGACATGTAAATAGATAGATAGATAGATACACAGATAGATAGAAAGATAAACAGATAGATAGATAAACAGACAGACATGCAGAAAGATAGCTAGATTTATAGATAAACAGATAAATAGATAGATAGATAGATAGATAGATAAAACGACGGACATGCAGAAAGATAGATAGATAGATAAACAGATAGATAGACTTATAAACAGACAGACATGTAGATAGATAGAAAGATAGATAGATAAACAGAAAGACATGCAGAAAGATAGATAGATAGATAAACAGATAGATAGATAAACAGACGGACATACAGAAAGAAAGATAGATAGACAGATAGATAGACAGATAAACAGACAGACATGTAGATAGATAGATAGATAGATAAACAGAAAGACATGCAGAAAGATAGATAGATAAACAGATAGATAGATAAACAGACGGACATACAGAAAGATAGATAGATAGACAGATAGATAGACAGATAAACAGACAGACATGTAGATAGATAGATAGATAGATAGATAGAAAGATAGATAGATACACATTTAGATAGAAAGATAAACAGACAGACATGCAGAAAGATAGATAGATAAACAGATAGATAGATAAACAGACGGACATGCAGAAAGATAGATAGATAGATAGATAGACAGATAGATAGACAGATAAACAGACAGACATGTAGATAGATAGATAGATAGATAGATAGAAAGATAGATAGATACACATATAGATAGAAAGATAAACAGACAGACATGCACAAAGATAGATAGATAAACAGATAGATAGATAAACAGATGGACATGCAGAAAGATAGATAGATAGATCGACAGATAGATAGACAGATAAACAGAGAGACATGTAGATAGATAGATAGACAGATAGATAGATAGATAGATAGATAGATAGATAGATAGACAAACAGACAGACATGTAGAAAGATAGATAGATAGATAGATAGATAGATAGATAGATAGATAGATAGATAGATAGATATTTAGATAGATAGATACACAGATAGAAAGACAGATAAACAGACAGACATTCAGATAGATAGATAGATAGATAGATAGATAGATAGATAGATAGATAGATAGATATAGAAATAGACAGACATGCAGATAGATACATAGATAGATTGATAGATCGATAGATTGATAGATAGATAGATAGATAGATAGATAGATAAATAGATAGATAAATAGATAGATAGATAAAAAGATAGACAGACATGCAGATAGATAGATAGATAGATAGATAGATAGATACACAAACAGATAGATAGATGGATAAACAGACAGACATGCAGATAGATAGATAGATAGATAGATAGATAGATAGATAGATAGATAGATGGATAGATAGATAGATTGATATATAGATAGATAGATAAGCAGATAGAAAAATAGACATGTAGATATATAGATAGATAAACATATAGATAGACAGATAAATAGACAGACATGCAGATAGATAGATAGATAGATAGATAAACAGACAGACATGTCGATAGATTTATGGATAAACAGATAGATAAACATAGATAGATAAATAGATAAACAGACAGACATGCAGAAAGATAGCTAGATTTATAGATAAACAGATAAAAAGATAGATAGATAGATAAACAGATGGACATGCAGAAAGATAGATAGATAAACAGATAGATAGACAGATAAACAGACAGACATGTAGATAGATAGATAAACAGATAGATAGATAGACAGATAAACAGACAGACATGTAAATAGATAGATAGATAGATACACAGATAGATAGAAAGATAAACAGACAGACATGCAGAAAGCTAGATAGATAGATAAACAGACAGGCATGCAGAAAGATAGATAGATAGATAGATAGATAGACAGATAAACAGACAGACATGCAGAAAGATAGAAGGATAGATAGAAAGATATATAGATACACATTTAGATAGAAAGATAAACAGACAGACATGCAGAAAGATAGATAGATAAACAGATAGATAGATAAACAGACGGACATGCAGAAAGATAGATAGATAGACAGATAAATAGACAGACATGTAGATAGATCAATAGATAGATAGATAGAAATATAGATACACATATAGATAGAAAGATAAACAGACAGACATGCAGAAAGATAGATAGATAAACAGATAGATAGATAAACAGATGGACATGCAGAAAGATAGATAGATAGATCGACAGATAGATAGACAGATAAACAGAGAGACATGTAGATAGATAGATAGATAGATAGATAGATAGACAGATAGATAGATAGATAGATAGATAGACAGACAGACATGTAGAAAGATAGATAGATAGAGAGATAGATAGACAGATAAACAGACAGACATGCAGAAAGATAGAAAGATAGGTAGATAGATAGATAGATAGATAGATCGATAGATAGATAGATAGATAGATAGATAGATAGATAGATAGACATAGAAATAGACAGACATGCAGATAGATACATAGATAGATTGATAGATCGATAGATAGATAGATAGATAGATAGATAAATAGATAGATAAATAGATAGATAGATAAAAAGATAGACAGACATGCAGATAGATAGATAGATAGATAGATAGATATATAGATAAAAAGACACACATGCAGATAGGTAGATAGATAAATAGACAGACATGCAGATAGATAGATAGACAGATAAACAGACAGACAGGTAGATAGAAAGATAGATAGATAGATGGATGGATAGATAGATAGACAGATAAACAGACAGACATGCATAGATAGATAGATAGATAGATAGATAGATAGATAGACAGATAAACAGATAGACATGCAGATAGATAGAAAGATAGAAAGACAGATAAACAGACAGACATGCAGATAGATGGATAGATCGATAGATAGATAGATAGATAGATAGATAGATAAACATACAGACATGTAGATAGATAGATAGATAGATAAACAAATAGATAGATTGAAAAACAGACATACATGCAGATAGATAGATAAACAGATAGAAAGACAGATAAAAAGACAGACATGTAGATAGATAGATAGATAGATAGAAAGATAGATAGATACACATTTAGATAGAAAGATAAACAGACAGACATGCAGAAAGATAGATAGATAAACAGATAGATAGATAAACAGACGGACATGCAGAAAGATAGATAGATAGATAGACAGATAAACAGACAGACATGTAGATAGATAGATAGATAGATAGATAGATAGAAAGATAGATAGATACACATATAGATAGAAAGATAAACAGACAGACATGCAGAAAGATAGATAGATAAACAGATAGATAGATAAACAGACGGACATGCAGAAAGATAGATAGATAGATCGACAGATAGATAGACAGATAAACAGAGAGACATGTAGATAGATAGATAGATAGATAGATAGATAGATAGATAGATAGATAGATAGACAGATAGATAGATAGATAGATAGATAGATAGATAGATAGATAGATAGACAGACAGACAGACATGTAGAAAGATAGATAGATAGAGAGATAGATAGACAGATAAACAGACAGACATGCAGAAAGATAGAAAGATAGATAGATAGATAGATAGATAGATAGATAGAAAGATAGATAGATAGATAGATAGATAGATATTTAGATAGATAGATAGACAGATAAACAGACAGACATTCAGATAGATAGATAGATAGATAGATAGATAGATAGATAGATAGATAGATAGATAGATAGATACACAGATAGATAGACATAGAAATAGACAGACATGCAGATAGATACATAGATAGATTGATAGATCGATAGATTGATAGATAAATAGATAGATAGATAGATAGATAGATAAATAGATAGATAAATAGATAGATAGATAAAAAGATAGACAGATAAATAGACAGACATGCAGATAGATAGATAGATAGATAGATAAAAAGACACACATGCAGATAGATAGATAGATAGATAAATAGACAGATATGCAGATAGATAGATAGATAGATAGATAGATAGATAGACAGATAAACAGACAGACATGTAGATAGATAGATAGATAGATAGATAGATAGATAAACAGATAGACATGCAGATAGATAGAAAGACAGATAAACAGACAGACATGCAGATAGATAGATAGATCGATAGATAGATAGATAAACATACAGACATATAGATAGATAAACAAATAGATAGATTGAAAAACAGACATACATGCAGATAGATAGATAAACAGATAGAAAGACAGATAAAAAGACAGATATGCAGATAGATAGAAAGATAGATAGATCGATAGATACACAAACAGATAGATAGATGGATAAACAGACAGACATGCAGATAGATAGTTAGATAGATAGATGGATAGATAGATAGATTGATATATAGATAGATAGATAAGCAGATAGAAAAATAGACATGTAGATATATAGATAGATAAACATATAGATAGACAGATAAATAGACAGACATGCAGATAGATAGATAGATAGATAGATAGATAGATAAACAGACAGACATGTAGATAGATTTATGGATAAACAGATAGATAGATAAACAGATAGATAGATAAATAGATAAACAGACAGACATGCAGAAAGATAGCTAGATTTATAGATAAACAGATAAAAAGATAGGTAGATAGATAAACAGATGGACATGCAGAAAGATAGATAGATAAACAGATAGATAGACAGATAAACAGACAGACATGTAGATAGATAGATAAACAGATAGATAGATAGACAGATAAACCGACAGACATGTAAATAGATAGATAGATAGATAGATACACAGATAGATAGAAAGATAAACAGACAGACATGCAGAAAGCTAGATAGATAGATAAACAGACAGGCATGCAGAAAGATAGATAGATAGATAGATAGATAGATAAACAGACAGACATGCAGAAAGATAGAAGGATAGATAGATAGATAGATAAACAGATAGACAGACAGATAAAAAGACAGACATGCAAATAGATAGATAGATAGACAAACAGATAGATAGACGGATAAACAGACAAACCTGCAGATAGATAGATAGATAGATAGATAAGCAGATAGATAGATAGATATATAGATAAACAGACAGACATGTAGATAGATAGATAAACATATAGATAGACAGATAAATAGACAGACATGCAGATAGATAGATAGATAAACAGACAGACATGCAGATAGATATATAGATAAACATACAGACATGTAGATAGATAGATATATAGATAGATAGATAGATAGATAGATAGATAAACAAATAGATAGATTGAAAAACAGACAGACATGCAGATAGATAGATAGATAAACAGATAGAAAGACAGATATGCAGATAGATAGAAAGATAGATAGATAGATACACAAACAGATAGATAGATGGATAAACAGACAGACATGCAGATAGATAGATAGATAGATAGATAGATAGATAGATAGATAGATAGATAGATAAGCAGATAGACAATTAGATAAACAGATAGATAGATAGATAAACAGACAGACATGTAGATATATAGATAGATAAAAATATAGATAGACAGATAAATAGACAGACATGCAGATAGATAGATAGATAGATAAACAGACAGACATGTAGATAGATTTATGGATAAACAGATAGATAGATAAACAGATAGATAGATAAATAGATAAACAGACAGACATGCAGAAAGATAGCTAGATTTATAGATAAACAGATAAAAAGATAAATAGATAGATAGATAGATAAACAGATGGACATGCAGAAAGATAGATAGATAAACAGATAGATAGACAGATAAACAGACAGACAAGTAGATAGATAGATAGATAAACAGATAGATAGATAGATAGACAGATAAACAGCCAGACATGTAGATAGATAGATACACAGATAGACAGAGAGGTAAACAGACAGACATGCAGAAAGCTAGATAGATAAACTGATAGATAGATAAACAGATGGGTATGCAGAAAGATAGGTAGATAGATAGACAGATAAACAGACAGACATGCAGAAAGATAGAAGGATAGATAGAAAGATAGATAGATAGACAGATAGAAAGACAGATAAACAGACAGAAATGCAGATAGATAGATTGATAGACAGATAGATAAACATACAGACATGTAGATAGATAGATAAACAAATAGATAGATTGAAAAACAGACAGACATGCAGATAGATAGATAAACAGATAGAAAGACAGATAAAAAGACAGACATGCAAATAGATAGATAGATAGATAGACAAACAGATAGATAGACAGATAAACAGAGAGACATGTAGATAGATAGATAGATAGATAGATAGATAGATAGATAGACAGATAGACAGATAGATAGATAGATAGATAGATAGATAGATAGATAGACAAACAGACAGACATGTAGAAAGATAGATAGATAGAGAGATAGATAGACAGATAAACAGGCAGACATGCAGAAAGATAGATAGATAGATAGATAGATAGATAGATAGATAGATATTTAGATAGATAGATACACATATAGAAAGACAGATAAACAGACAGACATTCAGATAGATAGATAGATAGATAGATAGATAGATACACAGATAGATATACATAGAAATAGACAGACATGCAGATAGATACATAGATAGATTGATAGATCGATAGATTGATAGATAGATAGATAGATAGATAGATAGATAGATAAATAGATAGATAAATAGATAGATAGATAAAAAGATAGACAGATAAATAGACAGACATGCAGATAGATAGATAGATAGATAGATAAGCAGATAGAAAATTAGATAAACAGATAGATAGATAGATAAACAGACAGACATGTAGATATATAGATAGATACAAATATAGATAGACAGATAAATAGACAGACATGCAGATAGATAGATAGATAGATAGATAGATAGATAAACAGACAGACATGTAGATAGATGTATGGATAAACAGATAGATAGATAAACAGATAGATAGATAAATAGATAAACAGACAGACATGCAGAAAGATAGCTAGATTTTTGATAAACAGATAAAAAGATAAATAGATAGATAGATAAACAGATGGACATGCAGAAAGATAGATAGATAAACAGATAGATAGACAGATAAACAGACAGACAAGTAGATAGATAGATAGATAAACAGATAGATAGATAGACAGATAAACAGCCAGACATGTAGATAGATAGATACACAGATAGATAGAGAGGTAAACAGACAGACATGCAGAAAGCTAGATAGATAGATAAACTGATAGATAGATAAACAGATGGGTATGCAGAAAGATAGGTAGATAGATAGACAGATAAACAGACAGACATGCAGAAAGATAGAAGGATAGATAGAAAGATAGATAGATAGACAGATAGAAAGACAGATAAACAGACAGAAATGCAGATAGATAGATTGATAGACAGATAGATAAACATACAGACATGTAGATAGATAGATAAACAAATAGATAGATTGAAAAACAGACAGACATGCAGATAGATAGATAGATAAACAGATAGAAAGACAGATAAAAAGACAGACATGCAAATAGATAGATAGATAGATAGACAAACAGATAGATAGACAGATAAACAGACAAACATGCAGATAGATAGAAAGATAGATAGATAGATAAACAGACAGACATGTAGATAGATAGATAGATAGATAAACATATAGATAGACAGATAAATAGTCAGACATGCAGATAGATAGATAGATAAACAGACAGACTTGCAGAAATATAGATAGATTTATGGATAAACAGATAGATAGATAAACAGATAAATAGATAGATAGATAGATAGATAGATAGATAGATAGATAGATAGATAGATAGAAAAATAGATAGATAGATAAATAGATACACAGATAGAAAGACAGATAAACAGACAGACATGCAGATAGATAAATCGATAGATAAATAGATAGATAGATAGATAGATACATAGATAAACAGATAGATAGACAGACAAACAAACAGACAGACAGATAGATAGATAGATGGATAGATACATAGATAGATAAACAGACAGACATGCAGAAAGATAGATAAATAGATAGATAGATAGACAGATAAATAGACAGACATGCAGATAGATAGATAGATAGATAGATAAACAGACAGACATGTAGAAAGATAGATAGATTTATGGATAAACAGATAGATAGATAAACAGATAGATAGATAAATAGATAAACAGACAGACATGCAGAAAGATAGCTAGATTTATAGATAAACAGATAAAAAGATAGATAGATAGATAAACAGATGGACATGCAGAAAGATAGATAGACAGATAAACAGATAGATAGACAGATAAACAGACAGACATGTACATAGATAGATAGATAAACAGATAGATAGATAGACAGATAAACAGACAGACATGTAGATAGATAGATACACAGAGAGATAGAAAGATAAACAGACAGACATGCAGAAAGCTAGATAGATAGATAAACTGATAGATAGATAAACAGACAGACATATAGATAGATAGATAGATAGATAAACAAATAGATAGATTGAAAAACAGACAGACATGCAGATAGATAGATAAACAGATAGAAAGACAGATAAAAAGACAGACATGCAAATAGATAGATAGACAAACAGATAGATAGACGGATAAAAAGACAAACATGCAGATAGATAGAAAGATAGATAGATAAGCAGATAGATAGATAAACAGACAGACATGTAGATAGATAGATAGATAGAAAGATAGATAGATAGATAGATAGATACACAGATAGAAAGACAGATAAACAGACAGACGTGCAGATAGATAAATCGATAGATAAATAGATAGATATATATATAGATAGATAGATACATAGATAAACAGATAGATAGACAGA
>JARGYO010000189.1:1315116-1325116 GCA_029206835.1 Rana muscosa | reverse complement strand
CAGACATGTAGATAGATAGATAGATAAACAAATAGATAGATTGAAAAACAGAAATACATGCAGATAGATAGATAAACAGATAGAAAGACAGATAAAAAGACAGACATGTAGATAGATAGATAGATAGATAGATAGATAGAAAGATAGATAGATACACATTTAGATAGAAAGATAAACAGACAGACATGCAGAAAGATAGATAGATAAACAGATAGATAGATAAACAGACGGACATGCAGAAAGATAGATAGATAGATAGATAGATAGACAGATAAACAGACAGACATGTAGATAGATAGATAGAAAGATAGATAGATACACATATAGATAGAAAGATAAACAGACAGACATGCAGAAAGATAGATAGATAAACAGATAGATAGATAAACAGACGGACATGCAGAAAGATAGATAGATAGATCGACAGATAGATAGACAGATAAACAGAGAGACATGTAGATAGATAGATAGATAGATAGATAGATAGATAGACAGACAGACAGACATGTAGAAAGATAGATAGATAGAGAGATAGATAGACAGATAAACAGACAGACATGCAGAAAGATAGAAAGATAGATAGATAGATAGATAGATAGATAGATAGATAGATAGATAGATAGATAGATCGATAGATAGATAGATAGATAGATAGATAGATATTTAGATAGATAGATACACAGATAGAAAGACAGATAAACAGACAGACATTCAGATAGATAGATAGATAGATAGATAGATACACAGATAGATAGACATAGAAATAGACAGACATGCAGATAGATACATAGATAGATTGATAGATCGATAGATAGATAGATAGATAGATAGATAGATAGATAGATAGATAAACAGATAAAAAGATAAATAGATAGATAGATAAACAGATGGACATGCAGAAAGATAGATAGATAAACAAATAGATAGACAGATAAACAGACAGACAAGTAGATAGATAGATAGATAAACAGATAGATAGATAGACAGATAAACAGCCAGACATGTAGATAGATAGATACACAGATAGATAGAGAGGTAAACAGACAGACATGCAGAAAGCTAGATAGATAGATAAACTGATAGATAGATAAACAGATGAGTATGCAGAAAGATAGGTAGATAGATAGACAGATAAACAGACAGACATGCAGAAAGATAGAAGGATAGATAGAAAGATAGAAAGATAGATAGATAGACAGATAGAAAGACAGATAAACAGACAGAAATGCAGATAGATAGATTGATAGACAGATAGATAAACATACAGACATGTAGATAGATAGATAAACAAATAGTTAGATTGAAAAACAGACAGACATGCAGATAGATAGATAAACAGATAGAAAGACAGATAAAAAGACAGACATGCAAATAGATAGATAGATAGATAGACAAACAGATAGATATACAGATAAACAGAGAGACATGTAGATAGATAGATAGATAGATAGATAGATAGATAGACAGATAGATAGATAGATAGATAGATAGACAAACAGACAGACATGTAGAAAGATAGATAGATAGAGAGATAGATAGACAGATAAACAGACAGACATGCATAAAGATAGATAGATAGATATTTAGATAGATAGATACACAGATAGAAAGACAGATAAACAGACAGACATTCAGATAGATAGATAGATAGATAGATAGATAGATAGATAGATACACAGATAGATAGACATAGAAATAGACAGACATGCAGATAGATACATAGATAGATTGATAGATCGATAGATTGATAGATAGATAGATAGATAGATAAACAGATAGATAGACAGACAAAAAGACAGACAGATAGATAGATAGATAGATGGATAGATACATAGATAGATAAACAGACAGACATGCAGAAAGGTAGATAGATAGATAGATAGACCGATAAATAGACAGACATGCAGATAGATAGATAGATAGATAGATAGATAGATAGATAAACAGACAGACATGTAGAAAGATAGATAGATTTATGGATAAACAGATAGATAGATAAACAGATAGATAGATAAATAGATAAACAGACAGACATGCAGAAAGATAGCTAGATTTATAGATAAACAGATAAAAAGATAGATAGATAGATAGATAAACAGATGGACATGCAGAAAGATAGATAGATAGATAAACAGATAGATAGACAGATAAACAGACAGACATGTACATAGATAGATAGATAAACAGATAGATAGATAGATAGACAGATAAACAGACAGACATGTAGATAGATAGATACACAGATGGATAGAAAGATAAACAGACAGACATGCAGAAAGCTAGATAGATAAACTGATAGATAGATAAACAGACAGACATGTAGATAGATAGATAGATAAACAAATAGATAGATTGAAAAACAGACAGACATGCAGATAGATAGATAAACAGATAGAAAGACAGATAAAAAGACAGAAATGCAAATAGATAGATAGACAAACAGATAGATAGACGGATAAAAAGACAAACATGCAGATAGATAGAAAGATAGATAGATAAACAGACAGACATGTAGATAGATAGATAGATAGATAGAAAGACAGATAGATGGATAAATAGATAGATACACAGATAGAAAGACAGATAAACAGACAGACGTGCAGATAGATAAATCGATAGATAAATAGATAGATAGATAGGTAGATACATAGATAAACAGATAGATAGACAGACAAACAGACAGACAGATAGATAGATAGATAGATAGATAGATAGATAGATAGATAGATGGATAGATAGATAGATAGATAAACAGACAGACATGCAGAAAGATAGATAGATAGATAGATAGATAGATAGATAGATAGACAGATAAATAGACAGACATGCAGATAGATAGATAGATAGATAAACAGACAGACATGTAGAAAGATAGATAGATTTATGGATAAACAGATAGATAGATAAACAGATAGATAGATAAATAGATAAACAGACAGACATGCAGAAAGATAGCTAGATTTATAGATAAACAGATAAAAAGATAGATAGATAGATAGATAAACAGATGGACATGCAGAAAGATAGATAGATAGATAAACAGATAGATAGACAGATAAACAGACAGACATGTACATAGATAGATAGATAAACAGATAGATAGATAGACAGATAAACAGACAGACATGTAGATAGATAGATACACAGATAGATAGAAAGATAAACAGACAGACATGCAGAAAGCTAGATAGATAGATAAACTGATAGATAGATAAACAGACAGACATGTAGATAGATAGATAGATAGATAAACAAATAGATAGATTGAAAAACAGACAGACATGCAGACAGATAGATAAACAGATAGAAAGACAGATAAAAAGACAGACATGCAAATAGATAGATAGACAAACAGATAGATAGATGGATAAAAAGACAAACATGCAGATAGATAGAAAGATAGATAGATAGATAAGCAGATAGATAGATAGATAAACAGACAGACATGTAGATAGATAGATAGATAGATAGATAGATAGATAGATAGATAGATAGAAAGATAGATAGATAGATACACAGATAGAAAGACAGATAAACAGACAGACATGCAGATAGATAAATCGATAGATAAATAGATAGATAGATAGATACATAGATAAACAGATAGATAGACAGACAAACAGACAGACATGTAGATAGATAGATAGATACAGATAGATAGACAGAAAAACAGACAGACATGTAAATAGATAGATAGATACACAGATAGATAGAAAGATAAACAGATAGATAGATAAACAGACGGACATGCAGAAAGATAGATAGATAGATAGATAGATAGATAAACAGATAGATCGAAAGATAGATAGATAAATAAACAGATAGATAGATAAACAGACAGACATGCAGAAATCTAGATAGATAGATAAACTGATAGATAGATAAACAGATGGGCATGCAGAAAGATAGGTAGATATATAGATAGATAGATAGCTAGATAGATAGATAGAAAGACAGATAAACAGACAGACATGCAGATAGATAGATTGATAGATAGATAAACATACAGACATGTAGATAGATAGATAGATAAACAAATAGATAGATTGAAAAACAGACAGACATGCAGATATAGATAAACAGATAGAAAGACAGATAAAAAGACAGACATGCAAATAGATAGACAAACAGATAGATAGACAGATAAACAGACAAACATGCAGATAGATAGAAAGATAGATAGATAGGCAGATAGATATATAGATAAACAGACAGACATGTAGATAGATAGATAGATAGGTAGATAGATAGATAGATACACAGATAGAAAGACAGACATGCAGATAGATAAATCGATAGATAAATAGATAGATACATAGATAAACAGATAGACAGACAGACATGTAGATAGATAGATACAGATAGATAGACAGATAAACAGACAGACATGTAAATAGATAGATAGATAGATACACAGATAGATAGAAAGATAAACAGATAGATAGATAAACAGATGGACATGCAGAAAGATAGATAGATAGATAGATAGATAGATAGATAGATAAACAGATAGATCGAAAGATAGATAGATAAATAAACAGATAGATAGATAAATAGATAAACAGACAGACATGCAGAAAGATAGCTAGATGTATAGATAAACAGATAGATAAACAGATAAATAGATAGATAGATAGATAGATAAAAAGACGGACATGCAGAAAGATAGATAGATAGATAAACAGATAGATAGCCTTATAAACAGACAGACATGTAGATAGATAGAAAGATAGATAGATAAACAGAAAGACATGCAGAAAGATAGATAGATAGATAAACAGATAGATAGATAAACAGACGGACATACAGAAAGAAAGATAGATAGACAGATAGATAGACAGAGAAACAGACAGACATGTAGATAGATAGATAGATAGATAGATAGATAGATAGATAGATAGATAGATAGATAGATACATAGATAAACAGAAAGACATGCAGAAAGATAGATAGATAAACAGATAGATAGATAAACAGACGGACATACAGAAAGATAGATAGATAGATAGACAGATAAACAGACAGACATGTAGATAGATAGATAGATAGATAGATAAGCAGATAGATAGATAGATAGATAAACAGACAGACATGTAGATAGATAGATAGATAAACATATAGATAGACAGATAAATAGACAGACATGCAGATAGATAGATAGATAAACAGACAGACATGCAGATAGATAGATAGATAAACATACAGACATGTAGATAGATAGATAGATAGATAAACAAATAGATAGATTGAAAAACAGACAGACATGCAGATAGATAGAAAGATAGATAGATACACAAACAGATAGATAGATGGATAAACAGACAGACATGCAGATAGATAGATAGATAGATAGATAGATAGATAAGCAGATAGAAAATTAGATAAACAGATAGATAGATAGATAAACAGACAGACATGTAGATAGATAGATAGATACAGATAGATAGAAAAGAAAAACAGACAGACATGTAAATAGATAGATAGATACACAGATAGATAGAAAGATAAACAGATAGATAGATAAACAGATGGACATGCAGAAAGATAGATAGATAGATAGATAAACAGATAGATCGAAAGATAGATAGATAAATAAACAGATAGATAGATAAACAGACAGACATGCAGAAATCTAGATAGATAGATAAACTGATAGATAGATAAACAGATGGGCATGCAGAAAGATAGGTAGATAGATAGATAGATAGATAGATAGACAGATAAACAGACAGACATGCAGAAAGATAGAAGGATAGATAGAAAGATAGAAAGATAGATAGATAGACAGATAGAAAGACAGATAAACAGACAGACATGCAGATAGATAGATTGATAGATAGATAGATAAACATACAGACATGTAGATAGATAAATAGATAAACAAATAGATAGATTGAAAAACAGACAGACATGCAGATATAGATAAACAGATAGAAAGACAGATAAAAAGACAGACATGCAAATAGATAGACAAACAGATAGATAGACGGATAAACAGACAAACATGCAGATAGATAGATAGATAGATAGGCAGATAGATATATAGATAAACAGACAGACATGTAGATAGATAGATAGATAGATAGATAGATACACAGATAGAAAGACAGACATGCAGATAGATAAATCGATAGATAAATAGATAGATAGATACATAGATAAACAGATAGACAGACAGACATGTAGATAGATAGATAGATACAGATAGATAGACAGATAAACAGACAGACATGTAAATAGATAGATAGATAGATACACAGATAGATAGAAAGATAAACAGATAGATAGATAAACAGATGGACATGCAGAAAGATAGATAGATAGATAGATAGATAGATAGATAGATAAACAGATAGATCGAAAGATAGATAGATAAATAAACAGATAGATAGATAAATAGATAAACAGACAGACATGCAGAAAGATAGCTAAATTTATAGATAAACAGATAGATAAACAGATAAATAGATAGATAGATAGATAGATAGATAGATAAAAAGACGGACATGCAGAAAGATAGATAGATAGATGAACAGATAGATAGCCTTATAAACAGACAGACATGTAGATAGATAGAAAGATAGATAGATAAACAGAAAGACATGCAGAAAGATAGATAGATAGATAAACAGATAGATAGATAAACAGACGGACATACAGAAAGAAAGATAGATAGACAGATAGATAGACAGATAAACAGACAGACATGTAGATAGATAGATAGATAGATAGATAGATAGATAGATAGATAGATAAACAGAAAGACATGCAGAAAGATAGATAGATAAACAGATAGATAGATAAACAGACGGACATACAGAAAGATAGATAGATAGATAGACAGATAAACAGACAGACATGTAGATAGATAGATAGATAGATAGATAGATAGAAAGATAGATAGATACACATTTAGATAGAAAGATAAACAGACAGACATGCAGAAAGATAGATAGATAAACAGATAGATAGATAAACAGACGGACATGCAGAAAGATAGATAGATAGATAGATAGATAGATAGACAGATAGATAGACAGATAAACAGACAGACATGTAGATAGATAGATAGATAGATAGATAGATAGATAGATAGATAGAAAGATAGATAGATAGATAGATAGATAGATAGATAGATAGATAGATAGAAAGATAGATAGATACACATATAGATAGAAAGATAAACAGACAGACATGCACAAAGATAGATAGATAAACAGATAGATAGATAAACAGACGGACATGCAGAAAGATAGATAGATAGATCGACAGATAGATAGACAGATAAACAGAGAGACATGTAGATAGATAGATAGACAGATAGATAGATAGATAGATAGATAGACAAACAGACAGACATGTAGAAAGATAGATAGATAGATAGATAGATAGATAGATAGATAGACAGATAAACAGACAGACATGCAGAAAGATAGAAAGATAGATAGATAGATAGATGGATAGATAGATAGATAGATAGATAGATAGATAGATAGATAGATAAATAGATAGATATTTAGATAGATAGATACACAGATAGAAAGACAGATAAACAGACAGACATTCAGATAGATAGATAGATAGATAGATAGATAGATAGATAGATAGATAGATAGACATAGAAATAGACAGACATGCAGATAGATACATAGATAGATTGATAGATCGATAGATTGATAGATAGATAGATAGATAGATAGATAGATAGATAGATAGATAGATAGATAGATAGATAGATAAATAGATAGATAAATAGATAGATAGATAAAAAGATAGACAGACATGCAGATAGATAGATAGATAGATAGATAAAAAGACACACATGCAGATAGGTAGATAGATAAATAGACAGACATGCAGATAGATAGATAGACAGATAAACAGACAGACAGGTAGATAGAAAGATAGATAGATAGATGGATGGATAGATAGATAGATAGACAGATAAACAGACAGACATGCATAAAGATAGATAGATAAATAGATAGATAGATAGATAGATAGATAGATAGATAGATAGATAGACAGATAAACAGACAGACATGCAGAAAGATAGAAGGATAGATAGAAAGATAGAAAGATAGATAGATAGACAGATAAACAGACAGACATGCAGATAGATAGATTGATAGATAGATAGATAAACATACAGACATGTAGATAGATAGATAGATAAACAAATAGATAGATTGAAAAACAGACAGACATGCAGATATAGATAAACAGATAGAAAGACAGATAAAAAGACAGACATGCAAATAGATAGACAAACAGATAGATAGACGGATAAACAGACAAACATGCAGATAGATAGATAGATAGATAGGCAGATAGATATATAGATAAACAGACAGACATGTAGATAGATAGATAGATAGATAGATACACAGATAGAAAGACAGACATGCAGATAGATAAATCGATAGATAAATAGATAGATAGATAGATACATAGATAAACAGATAGACAGACAGACATGTAGATAGATAGATAGATACAGATAGATAGACAGATAAACAGACAGACATGTAAATAGATAGATAGATAGATACACAGATAGATAGAAAGATAAACAGATAGATAGATAAACAGATGGACATGCAGAAAGATAGATAGATAGATAGATAGATAGATAAACAGATAGATCGAAAGATAGATAGATAAATAAACAGATAGATAGATAAATAGATAAACAGACAGACATGCAGAAAGATAGCTAGATTTATAGATAAACAGATAGATAAACAGATAAATAGATAGATAGATAGATAGATAGATAGATAGATAAAAAGACGGACATGCAGAAAGATAGATAGATAGATAAACAGATAGATAGCCTTATAAACAGACAGACATGTAGATAGATAGAAAGATAGATAGATAAACAGAAAGACATGCAGAAAGATAGATAGATAGATAAACAGATAGATAGATAAACAGACGGACATACAGAAAGAAAGATAGATAGACAGATAGATAGACAGATAAACAGACAGACATGTAGATAGATAGATAGATAGATAGATAGATAGATAGATAGATAGATAGATAGATAGATAAACAGAAAGACATGCAGAAAGATAGATAGATAAACAGATAGATAGATAAACAGACGGACATACAGAAAGATAGATAGATAGATAGACAGATAAACAGACAGACATGTAGATAGATAGATAGATAGATAGATAGATAGATAGATAGAAAGATAGATAGATACACATTTAGATAGAAAGATAAACAGACAGACATGCAGAAAGATAGATAGATAAACAGATAGATAGATAAACAGACGGACATGCAGAAAGATAGATAGATAGATAGATAGATAGATAGATAGACAGATAGATAGACAGATAAACAGACAGACATGTAGATAGATAGATAGATAGATAGATAGAAAGATAGATAGATAGATAGATAGAAAGATAGATAGATACACATATAGATAGAAAGATAAACAGACAGACATGCACAAAGATAGATAGATAAACAGATAGATAGATAAACAGACGGACATGCAGAAAGATAGATAGATAGATCGACAGATAGATAGACAGATAAACAGAGAGACATGTAGATAGATAGATAGACAGATAGATAGATAGATAGATAGATAGACAAACAGACAGACATGTAGAAAGATAGATAGATAGATAGATAGATAGATAGATAGATAGATAGATAAACAGACAGACATGCAGAAAGATAGAAAGATAGATAGATAGATAGATGGATAGATAGATAGATAGATAGATAGATAGATAGATAAATAGATAGATATTTAGATAGATAGATACACAGATAGAAAGACAGATAAACAGACAGACATTCAGATAGATAGATAGATAGATAGATAGATAGATAGATAGATAGACATAGAAATAGACAGACATGCAGATAGATACATAGATAGATTGATAGATCGATAGATTGATAGATAGATAGATAGATAGATAGATAGATAGATAGATAGATAAATAGATAGATAAATAGATAG
>JARGYO010000189.1:1302616-1305116 GCA_029206835.1 Rana muscosa | reverse complement strand
ATAGATAAACAGACAGACATGTAGATAGATTTATGGATAAACAGATAGATAGATAAACAGATAGATAGATAAACAGACAGACATGCAGAAAGATAGCTAGATTTATAGATAAACAGATAAAAAGATAGATAGATAGATAAACAGATGGACATGCAGAAAGATAGATAGATAGACAGATAAACAGACAGACATGTAGATAGATAGATAAACAGATAGATAGATAGACAGATAAACAGACAGACATGTAAATAGATAGATAGATAGATAGATAGATACACAGATAGATAGAAAGATAAACAGACAGACATGCAGAAAGCTAGATAGATAGATAAACAGACAGGCATGCAGATAGATAGATAGATAGATAGATAGACAGATAAACAGACAGACATGCAGAAAGATAGAAGGATAGATAGAAAGATAGATAGATAGACAGATAGAAAGACAGATAAACAGACAGACATGCAGATAGATAGATTGATAGACACATAGATAAACATACAGTCATGTAGATAGATAGATGGATAAACAAATAGATAGAAAGATAGATAGATAAACAGATAGATAGATAAACAGACGGACATGCAGAAAGATAGATAGACAGATAAACAGACAGACATGTAGATAGATAGATAGATAGATAGATACACATATAGATAGAAAGATAAACAGACAGACATGCAGAAAGATAGATAGATAAACAGATAGATAGATAAACAGACGGACATGCAGAAAGATAGATAGATAGATCGACAGATAGATAGACAGATAAACAGAGAGACATGTAGATAGATAGATAGATAGATAGATAGATAGATAGATAGACAGATAGATAGATAGATAGATAGATAGATAGATAGATAGATAGATAGATAGACAAAGAGACAGACATGTAGAAAGATAGATAGATAGATAGATAGATAGATAGATAGATAGACAGATAAACAGACAGACATGCAGAAAGATAGAAAGATAGATAGATAGATAGATAGATAGATAGATAGATAGATCGATAGATAGATAGATAGATAGATAGATAGATAGATAAATAGATAGATATTTAGATAGATAGATACACAGATAGAAAGACAGATAAACAGACAGACATTCAGATAGATAGATAGATAGATAGATAGATAGATAGATAGATAGACATAGAAATAGACAGACATGCAGATAGATACATAGATAGATTGATAGATCGATAGATTGATAGATAGATAGATAGATAGATAGATAGATAGATAAATAGATAGATAAATAGATAGATAGATAAAAAGATAGACAGACATGCAGATAGATAGATAGATAGATAGATAGATAGATAGATAGATAGATAAAAAGACACACATGCAGATGGGTAGATAGATAAATAGACAGACATGCAGATAGATAGATAAATAGATAGACAGATAAACAGACAGACAGGTAGATAGATAGATAGATAGATAGATAGATAGATAGATAGATAGATGGATGGATAGATAGATAGACAGATAAACAGACAGACATGCATAAAGATAGATAGATAGATAGATAGATAGATAGACAGATAAACAGATAGACATGCAGATAGATAGAAAGATAGAAAGACAGATAAACAGACAGACATGCAGATAGATAGATAGATCGATAGATAGATAGATAGATAAACATACAGACATGTAGATAGATAGATAAACAAATAGATAGATTGAAAAACAGACATACATGCAGATAGATAGATAAACAGATAGAAAGACAGATAAAAAGACAGACATGTAGATAGATAGATAGAAAGATAGATAGATACACATTTAGATAGAAAGATAAACAGACAGACATGCAGAAAGATAGATAGATAAACAGATAGATAGATAAACAGATGGACATGCAGAAAGATAGATAGATAGATAGATAGATAGACAGATAAACAGACAGACATGTAGATAGATAGATAGATAGATAGATAGATAGATAGAAAGATAGATAGATACACATATAGATAGAAAGATAAACAGACAGACATGCAGAAAGATAGATAGATAAACAGATAGATAGATAAACAGACGGACATGCAGAAAGATAGATAGATAGATCGACAGATAGATAGACAGATAAACAGAGAGACATGTAGATAGATAGATAGATAGATAGATAGATAGATAGATAGACAAACAGACAGACATGTAGAGAGATAGATAGACAGATAAACAGACAGACATGCAGAAACATAGAAAGACAGATAGATAGATAGATAGATAGATAGATAGATAGATAGATAGATAGATAGATAGATCGATAGATAGATAGATAGATAGATAGATAGATAGATAGATATTTAGATAGATAGATACACAGATAGAAAGACAGATAAACAGACAGACATTCAGATAGATAGATAGATAGATAGATAGATAGATAGATAGATACACAGATAGATAGACATAGAAATAGACAGACATGCAGATAGATACATAGATAGATTGATAGATCGATAGATTGATAGATAGATAGATAG
>JARGYO010000189.1:1297616-1300116 GCA_029206835.1 Rana muscosa | reverse complement strand
ATAGATAAATAGATAGATAAATAGATAGATAGATAAAAAGATAGACAGATAAATAGACAGACATGCAGATAGATAGATAGATAGATAGATAGATAGATAGATAAAAAGACACACATGCAGATAGATAGATAGATAAATAGACAGACATGCAGATAGATAGATAGATAGATAGACAGATAAACAGACAGACATGTAGATAGATAGATAGATAGATAGATAGATAGATAGATGGATGGATAGATAGATAGACAGATAAACAGACAGACATGCATAAAGATAGATAGATAGATAGATAGACAGATAAACAGATAGACATGCAGATAGATAGAAAGACAGATAAACAGACAGACATGCAGATAGATAGATAGATAGATAGATAGATAGATAAACATACAGACATGTAGATAGATAGATAGATAGATAGATAGATAGATAGATAAACAAATAGATAAATTGAAAAACAGACATACATGCAGATAGATAGATAAACAGATAGAAAGACAGATAAAAAGACAGATATGCAGATAGATAGAAAGATAGATAGATAGATAGATAGATACACAAACAGATAGATAGATGGATAAACAGACAGACATGCAGATAGATAGATAGATAGATAGATAGATAGATAGATAGATAGATAGATAGATAGATGGATAGATAGATAGATTGATATATAGATAGATAGATAAGCAGATAGAAAAATAGACATGTAGATATATAGATAGATAAACATATAGATAGACAGATAAATAGACAGACATGCAGATAGATAGATAGATAGATAGATAGATAAACAGACAGACATGTAGATAGATTTATGGATAAACAGATAGATAGATAAACAGATAGATAGATAAATAGATACACAGACAGACATGCAGAAAGATAGCTAGATTTATAGATAAACAGATAAAAAGATAGATAGATAGATAAACAGATGGACATGCAGAAAGATAGATAGATAAACAGATAGATAGACAGATAAACAGACAGACATGTAGATAGATAGATAAACAGATAGATAGATAGACAGATAAACAGACAGACATGTAAATAGATAGATAGATAGATAGATACACAGATAGATAGAAAGATAAACAGACAGACATGCAGAAAGCTAGATAGATAGATAAACAGACAGGCATGCAGAAAGATAGATAGATAGATAGATAGATAGATAGACAGATAAACAGACAGACATGCAGAAAGATAGAAGGATAGATAGAAAGATAGATAGATAGACAGATAGAAAGACAGATAAACAGACAGACATGCAGATAGATAGATTGATAGACAGATAGATAAACATACAGTCATGTAGATAGATAGATGGATAAACAAATAGATAGATTGAAAAACAGACAGACATGCAGATAGATAGATAAACAGATACACAGACAGATAAAAAGACAGACATGCAAATAGATAGATAGATAGACAAACAGATAGATAGACGGATAAACAGACAAACATGCAGATAGATAGAAAGATAGATAGATAGATAGATAGATAAGCAGATAGATAGATAGATAGATAAACAGACAGACATGTAGATAGATAGATAGATAAACATATAGATAGACAGATAAATAGACAGACATGCAGATAGATAGATAGATAGATAGATAAACAGACAGACATGTAGATAGATTTATGGATAAACAGATAGATAGATAAACAGATAGATAGATAAATAGATAAACATATCGATAGATAAATAGATAAATAGATAAACAGACGGACATGCAGAAAGATAGATAGATAGATAGATAGATAAACAGATAGATCGAAAGATAGATAGATAAATAAACAGATAGATAGATAAACAGACAGACATGCAGAAATCTAGATAGATAGATAAACTGATAGATAGATAAACAGATGGGCATGCAGAAAGATAGGTAGATAGATAGATAGATAGATAGACAGATAAACAGACAGACATGCAGAAAGATAGAAGGATAGATAGAAAGATAGAAAGATAGATAGATAGACAGATAGAAAGACAGATAAATAGACAGACATGCAGATAGATAGATAGATAAACTGACAGACATGCAGATAGATAGATAGATCGATAGATAGATAGATAGATAGATAAACATGCAGACATGTAGATAGATAGATAGATAGATAAACAAATAGATAGATTGAAAAACAGACAGACATGCAGATAGATAGATAGATAAACAGATAGAAAGACAGATAAAAAGACAGATATGCAGATAGATAGAAAGATAGACAGATAGATAGATACACAAACAGATAGATAGATGGATAAACAGACAGACATGCAGATAGATAGATAGATAGATAGATAAGCAGATAGAAAATTAGATAAACAGATAGATAGATAGATAAACAGACAGACATGTAGATATATAGATAGATAAAAATATAGATAGACAGATAAATAGACAGACATGCAGATAGATAGATAGATAGATAGATAGATAGATAGATAGATAAACAGACAGACATGTAGATAGATTTATGG
>JARGYO010000189.1:1292616-1295116 GCA_029206835.1 Rana muscosa | reverse complement strand
GAAAAACAGACATACATGCAGATAGATAGATAAACAGATAGAAAGACAGATAAAAAGACAGATATGCAGATAGATAGAAAGATAGGATAGATAGATAGATAGATACACAAACAGATAGATAGATGGATAAACAGACAGACATGCAGATAGATAGATAGATAGATAGATAGATAGATAGTGTGAGGGGGTTAACTCAGTAGCGGGTGTGTGTGACCCCCTGGTTGGGCTCCCCACACAAAATCAGGGCCAGCAGACGGAGGTTGTGGTTTTCAAAATCAAAAGGTGCGGTTTATTTCTCTATGTACAGTGACAAAAACACAGCAAAGCCAAAAAGAAACATAAACAAAATAAATCCTGGTCAGTTTGACCTCTGACTAAACATGCAGGTTTCCTAAACTAACAACTGGGATCAGCCTGGTGCTGTCCTAGTCCCTAAGTCCCTGGTTTAGTAAAAGTCCAAACAAATAGCCACACAGGCTTTGCCTCACCGCACAGGGGTTCACTCTCCCTAGACAGTCCACACAGGTCTGGGTCCAGGCATGAGCTAACACCTAATGAATCTGGGAGTTCTTATAGAGGCCTAAATGAGCTGACAAGCTTCAGCTGGCCTCATCAACTCCCTGTCTGTACGACGCCCCACACTCTCCCTAGAGGTATGAGTCATCCATGAGCCTACTAGCCTCAGCTGGGCTTATACAACTCTCCACCCTAGTTGTATAAGTCAGCATAAAGCCTGAATCTGGGAGAAATATATCTACCCCCCTGGATGCAACCAGGTGACTTTACCTTCCTGCTGTCACATACCCCCCCCTCTTGTTTTAACCTTGGGGTTGGAACACCAGCAATCAGGCATTCATGTACTCGAGACAAAGCATCCACATTCCCCATTTGAACGCCAGGGCGATGCTTTACTGTGAAGTTGAATTCCTGTAGGGCCAGGAACCACCTATTCACTCTTCTATTTGTCTCCTTGTTTTGAGCCATCCACTTTAACGGAGCGTGATCCGTAACCATGTCAAAGTGCCTACCTAGCAGATAGTACCGAAGGGAATCTAGAGCCCACTTCACCGCTAAACACTCCTTTTCAACCGTGGCGTAATTTACCTCATGGGACTTCAACTTCCTGCTGAGGTAAATGACTGGGTGCTCTTCCCCGTTCCAGACCTGGGACAATACTGCTCCTAACCCCACATCTGACGCATCACTTTGTACGACAAAGTCTTTAGAGAAGTCGGGTGAGTACAACACTGGCTGGCTACATAAGGCTTGTTTCAAGAATTGGAATGCTGCCTCAGCCTCGGGGGTCCATTTAATCATGACCGACCCTTTCCCTTTCGTCAGGTTGGTTAGGGGCACAGCCTTAGAAGCAAAGTGGGGAATGAAGCGCCGATAATAACCCTGCGATTCCCAGAAAGGCCCGTACCTGCTTCTTGCTGTTGGGACGTGGCCAACTCTGGATGGCCTCGACTTTGTTGAGTTGGGGTTTTATCACTCCCCTGCCAATGGTGTACCCAAGATATTTGGCCTCCTCCTGCCCAATGGTACACTTCTTGGGGTTAGCCGTAAACCCCGCTTCCCGGATAGAGTCTAGGACTGCTTGCACTTTTGGCAGATGTGAGGCCCAATCTGTGCTATGGACAATTACGTCATCCAGGTAAGCCGCAGCATACTTCCGATGGGGCCTCAGTATCTGGTCCATTTTCCGCTGGAATGTGGCCGGCGCATTCTGTAACCCGAACGGCATTCTCTTATATTGGAACGCCCCGTCTGGGGTTACAAATGCGGTTTTCTCTTTGGCCGACTTGGCCAGGGGAATTTGCCAATACCCTTTTGTGAGGTCAAGAGTCGTCATGTATCGGGCTGTTCCCAGCCGGTCGATCAACTCATCTATACGTGGCATGGGGTAGGTGTCAAATTTTGTAACTTTGTTCAACTGACGAAAATCGTTACAAAATCGCCAGCTCCCATCCGGTTTAGGCACCAACACAATGGGACTAGACCAATCACTTTGGGACTCCTCTATCACCCCTAAGTTCAGCATTTTCTGTACTTCCTCCCGTATTGCCTCCCGTCGGGCCTCTGGGATCCGATAGGGTTTTAACTTCACCCTTTCACCGGGCGGGGTAATAATATCATGCTCTACCCCAGATGTTTGTCCCGGCAGCTCAGAGAACACCTCCTTGTTGCGAAGCACAAACTCCTTAACCTCCTGTAAGGTTTGGGCACCACAAGCTGCTCAACGGTTTCTTCTGCCCTTTTTGCCACCCGATACAGTAGGTCCTTCTCTACGCTGAAGTATGGGTAAGTGCAGGTATTATCTGGGTTCACTAACTCGCCATCTATTTCCACTACGTTTTCCCGTGCCTTTATTAGGGCGGGGTCTTTTAACTGTTCTGTGGCAAAATTTTCCCTGTGAACCTCCAGATCAGAAAACTCCACAGACGGTAGGTTTTCGTCTGAGGAGGTGGGCTCCTCTCCAGTTTCTTGAGTCTCCCCTGCC
>JARGYO010000189.1:1287500-1292549 GCA_029206835.1 Rana muscosa | reverse complement strand
CCGTTGTTTTGTTGCTTGAGAGAGACTCAGGATCATCCCACAGTTCCCAGAACTTCGGAAAATCTCTTCCCACAATGGCATCATGCGGTAATTGAGATACTAACCCCACTGGATGAGAGAGGGTACCTTTGGGGGTCTCGAAACACACTGTAGTCACTGGATACTCTCGGGTGTCCCCATGCACACAAATAACAGCTACCTTGCTATTCCCAGAGACCTCTGTTTTAACTAATTCAGCCTTTATCAGGGTCACAAGGCTACCTGAATCCAGTAATACCACAACATTTCTACCATTAATACACATTTTGCATAAATGTTTCTCAGTTCCCCGAATGGCAGTGCATGCGACTGTCGCACACAGCGACTGACGTCTGTCCGTCAGAAAGTCACATTGCATGGGTTCCTCCACAACCGGGCAATTTGCTGCAATATGTCCCGCTTGCCGGCAGCGGTAGCAAACAATCCTTTTGGCTGCCTCTTGAGCCCCTGACTTCCCAGGCTGTTCTCGCCAAACTTTGGGTAGAGCTCCCACCCTCTCACTCTCTCCACCCTCACCCCTTGGAATCCTCTTATCCGCCCCTGGGGATGGTCTGGTCTTAGGGTGGAAAGTCCGAGAGTCTCTGGAAGAGGCCGTCAGGTTCTCTGTAGCCAAGTATTTCTCTACACGATCCACAAGACCACCGGCCGTCTCTGGGTCTCCATGGCTTACCCACTTTTGGATGGCAGTAGGAAGAGCTCTCAAAAACCGATCCATTACAACACGTTCCACAATCTCTGGTGCGGACAAAGTCTCTGGCTGTAGCCACTTCCTGCTCAGGTGAATGAGATCATACATTTGAGACCTGGGGGGTTTTCCAAGCTGGAAAGTCCAGTTATGCACACGCTGAGCCCGGACAGCCAGGGTGACACCCAGCCTTGCCAATATTTCAGCTTTTAGCATCACATAGTCTTTTGCTTGGTCAGGCTCTAGGTCATAGTAAGCCTTCTGCGATTCACCAGTTAACAGAGGAGCCACCAGTCCAGCCCACTGCTCCTCAGGCCACTTTTCTCTTTCAGCAGTCCTTTCAAATGTGGTCAAAAATACCTCTGGATCATCCTCTCCAGTCATTTTTGTCAATAAACGACTCACCCCAAAGGACGCGGTATTAGTGGGACGGCTTTCCTCACTGGTCTGCGGACGTTGCTGCATTACTGCTTCCATTTGTTGTAGTCTCTGCTCTTGCTTCTGTAACAGGTCTATGAAGCGGGCCTCAGATTGCTGCTGGGCTTGTTGATGAGCTTGCTGCTGGGCTGCAAGGCTCCTTTGCAAACCTGCATTTGTCTGCTGTTGATTGGCATTTGCTAGAGCCAGCTGTTTCAGTATCTCCTCCATGCTGGCTTAAAAAAAACTGCCACTGGTTCTCCACCAACTGTGAGGGGGTTAACTCAGTAGCGGGTGTGTGTGACCCCCTGGTTGGGCTCCCCACACAAAAACAGGGCCAGCAGACGGAGGTTGTGGTTTTCAAAATCAAAAGGTGCGGTTTATTTCTCTATGTACAGTGACAAAAACACAGCAAAGCCAAAAAGAAACATAAACAAAATAAATCCTGGTCAGTTTGACCTCTGACTAAACATGCAGGTTTCCTAAACTAACAACTGGGATCAGCCTGGTGCTGTCCTAGTCCCTAAGTCCCTGGTTTAGTAAAAGTCCAAACAAATAGCCACACAGGCTTTGCCTCACCGCACAGGGGTTCACTCTCCCTAGACAGTCCACACAGGTCTGGGTCCAGGCATGAGCTAACACCTAATGAATCTGGGAGTTCTTATAGAGGCCTAAATGAGCTGACAAGCTTCAGCTGGCCTCATCAACTCCCTGTCTGTACGACGCCCCACACTCTCCCTAGAGGTATGAGTCATCCATGAGCCTACTAGCCTCAGCTGGGCTTATACAACTCTCCACCCTAGTTGTATAAGTCAGCATAAAGCCTGAATCTGGGAGAAATATATCTACCCCCCTGGATGCAACCAGGTGACTTTACCTTCCTGCTGTCACAATAGATAGATGGATAGATAGATAGATTGATATATAGATAGATAGATAAGCAGATAGAAAAATAGACATGCAGATATATAGATAGATAAACATATAGATAGACAGATAAATAGACAGACATGCAGATAGATAGATAGATAGATAAACAGACAGACATGTAGATAGATTTATGGATAAACAGATAGATAGATAAACAGATAGATAGATAAATAGATACACAGACAGACATGCAGAAAGATAGCTAGATTTATAGATAAACAGATAAAAAGATAGATAGATAGATAAACAGATGGACATGCAGAAAGATAGATAGATAAACAGATAGATAGACAGATAAACAGACAGACATGTAGATAGATAAACAGATAGATAGATAGACAGATAAACAGACAGACATGTAAATAGATAGATAGATAGATAGATACACAGATAGATAGAAAGATAAACAGACAGACATGCAGAAAGCTAGATAGATAGATAAACAGACAGGCATGCAGAAAGATAGATAGATAGATAGATAGATAGATAGATAGATAGATAGATAGATAGAAAGACATGCAGAAAGATAGATAGATAAACAGATAGATAGATAAACAGACGGACATACAGAAAGATAGATAGATAGATAGACAGATAAACAGACAGACATGTAGATAGATAGATAGATAGATAGATAGATAGATAGATAGATAGAAAGATAGATAGATACACATTTAGATAGAAAGATAAACAGACAGACATGCAGAAAGATAGATAGATAAACAGATAGATAGATAAACAGACGGACATGCAGAAAGATAGATAGATAGATAGATAGATAGATAGACAGATAGATAGACAGATAAACAGACAGACATGTAGATAGATAGATAGATAGATAGATAGAAAGATAGATAGATAGATAGATAGATAGATAGATAGAAAGATAGATAGATACACATATAGATAGAAAGATAAACAGACAGACATGCACAAAGATAGATAGATAAACAGATAGATAGATAAACAGACGGACATGCAGAAAGATAGATAGATAGATCGACAGATAGATAGACAGATAAACAGAGAGACATGTAGAAAGATAGAAAGATAGATAGATAGATAGATGGATAGATAGATAGACAAACAGACAGACATGTAGAAAGATAGATAGATAGATAGATAGATAGATAGATAAACAGACAGACATGCAGAAAGATAGAAAGATAGATAGATAGATAGATGGATAGATAGATAGATAGATAGATAGATAGATAGATAGATAGATAAATAGATAGATATTTAGATAGATAGATACACAGATAGAAAGACAGATAAACAGACAGACATTCAGATAGATAGATAGATAGATAGATAGATAGATAGATAGACATAGAAATAGACAGACATGCAGATAGATACATAGATAGATTGATAGATCGATAGATTGATAGATAGATAGATAGATAGATAGATAGATAGATAGATAGATAGATAGATAGATAGATAAATAGATAGATAAATAGATAGATAGATAAAAAGATAGACAGACATGCAGATAGATAGATAGATAGATAGATAGATAAAAAGACACACATGCAGATAGGTAGATAGATAAATAGACAGACATGCAGATAGATAGATAGACAGATAAACAGACAGACAGGTAGATAGAAAGATAGATAGATAGATAGATGGATGGATAGATAGATAGATAGATAGATAGACAGATAAACAGACAGACATGCATAAAGATAGATAGATAGATAAATAGATAGATAGATAGATAGATAGATAGATAGATAGATAGACAGATAAACAGACAGACATGCAGAAAGATAGAAGGATAGATAGAAAGATAGAAAGATAGATAGATAGACAGATAGAAAGACAGATAAACAGACAGACATGCAGATAGATAGATTGATAGATAGATAGATAAACATACAGACATGTAGATAGATAGATAGATAAACAAATAGATAGATTGAAAAACAGACAGACATGCAGATATAGATAAACAGATAGAAAGACAGATAAAAAGACAGACATGCAAATAGATAGACAAACAGATAGATAGACGGATAAACAGACAAACATGCAGATAGATAGACAGATAGATAGGCAGATAGATATATAGATAAACAGACAGACATGTAGATAGATAGATAGATAGATAGATACACAGATAGAAAGACAGACATGCAGATAGATAAATCGATAGATAAATAGATAGATAGATAGATACATAGATAAACAGATAGACAGACAGACATGTAGATAGATAGATAGATACAGATAGATAGACAGATAAACAGACAGACATGTAAATAGATAGATAGATAGATACACAGATAGATAGAAAGATAAACAGATAGATAGATAAACAGATGGACATGCAGAAAGATAGATAGATAGATAGATAGATAGATAGATAAACAGATAGATCGAAAGATAGATAGATAAATAAACAGATATATAGATAAATAGATAAACAGACAGACATGCAGAAAGATAGCTAGATTTATAGATAAACAGATAGATAAACAGATAAATAGATAGATAGATAGATAGATAGATAAAAAGACGGACATGCAGAAAGATAGATAGATAGATAAACAGATAGATAGCCTTATAAACAGACAGACATGTAGATAGATAGAAAGATAGATAGATAAACAGAAAGACATGCAGAAAGATAGATAGATAGATAAACAGATAGATAGATAAACAGACGGACATACAGAAAGAAAGATAGATAGACAGATAGATAGACAGATAAACAGACAGACATGTAGATAGATAGATAGATAGATAGATAGATAGATAGATAGATAAACAGAAAGACATGCAGAAAGATAGATAGATAAACAGATAGATAGATAAACAGACGGACATACAGAAAGATAGATAGATAGATAGACAGATAAACAGACAGACATGTAGATAGATAGATAGATAGATAGATAGATAGATAGATAGATAGATAGAAAGATAGATAGATACACATTTAGATAGAAAGATAAACAGACAGACAT
>JARGYO010000189.1:1267500-1285000 GCA_029206835.1 Rana muscosa | reverse complement strand
ATAGAAAGACAGATAAAAAGACAGATATGCAGATAGATAGATAGATACACAAACAGATAGATAGATGGATAAACAGACAGACATGCAGATAGATAGATAGATAGATAGATAGATAGATAGATAGATAGATAGATAGATAGATGGATAGATAGATAGATTGATATATAGATAGATAGATAAGCAGATAGAAAAATAGACATGTAGATATATAGATAGATAAACATATAGATAGACAGATAAATAGACAGACATGCAGATAGATAGATAGATAGATAAACAGACAGACATGTAGATAGATTTATGGATAAACAGATAGATAGATAAACAGATAGATAGATAAACAGACAGACATGCAGAAAGATAGCTAGATTTATAGATAAACAGATAAAAAGATAGATAGATAGATAAACAGATGGACATGCAGAAAGATAGATAGATAGACAGATAAACAGACAGACATGTAGATAGATAGATAAACAGATAGATAGATAGACAGATAAACAGACAGACATGTAAATAGATAGATAGATAGATAGATACACAGATAGATAGAAAGATAAACAGACAGACATGCAGAAAGCTAGATAGATAGATAAACAGACAGGCATGCAGATAGATAGATAGATAGATAGATAGACAGATAAACAGACAGACATGCAGAAAGATAGAAGGATAGATAGAAAGATAGATAGATAGACAGATAGAAAGACAGATAAACAGACAGACATGCAGATAGATAGATTGATAGACACATAGATAAACATACAGTCATGTAGATAGATAGATGGATAAACAAATAGATAGAAAGATAGATAGATAAACAGATAGATAGATAAACAGACGGACATGCAGAAAGATAGATAGACAGATAAACAGACAGACATGTAGATAGATAGATAGATAGATAGATAGATAGATACACATATAGATAGAAAGATAAACAGACAGACATGCAGAAAGATAGATAGATAAACAGATAGATAGATAAACAGACGGACATGCAGAAAGATAGATAGATAGATCGACAGATAGATAGACAGATAAACAGAGAGACATGTAGATAGATAGATAGATAGATAGATAGATAGATAGATAGACAGATAGATAGATAGATAGATAGATAGATAGATAGACAAAGAGACAGACATGTAGAAAGATAGATAGATAGATAGATAGATAGATAGATAGATAGATAGATAGATAGATAGATAAACAGACAGACATGCAGAAAGATAGAAAGATAGATAGATAGATAGATAGATAGATAGATAGATAGATAGATAGATAGATTGATAGATAGATAGATAGATAGATAGATAGATAGATAGATAGATAGATAGATAGATAGATAAATAGATAGATATTTAGATAGATAGATACACAGATAGAAAGACAGATAAACAGACAGACATTCAGATAGATAGATAGATAGATAGACATAGAAATAGACAGACATGCAGATAGATACATAGATAGATTGATAGATCGATAGATTGATAGATAGATAGATAGATAGATAGATAGATAGATAAATAGATAGATAAATAGATAGATAGATAAAAAGATAGACAGACATGCAGATAGATAGATAGATAGATAGATAGATAGATAGATAAAAAGACACACATGCAGATGGGTAGATAGATAAATAGACAGACATGCAGATAGATAGATAAATAGATAGACAGATAAACAGACAGACAGGTAGATAGATAGATAGATAGATAGATAGATAGATAGATAGATAGATGGATGGATAGATAGATAGACAGATAAACAGACAGACATGCATAAAGATAGATAGATAGATAGATAGATAGATAGATAGACAGATAAACAGATAGACATGCAGATAGATAGAAAGATAGAAAGACAGATAAACAGACAGACATGCAGATAGATAGATAGATCGATAGATAGATAGATAGATAAACATACAGACATGTAGATAGATAGATAGATAAACAAATAGATAGATTGAAAAACAGACATACATGCAGATAGATAGATAAACAGATAGAAAGACAGATAAAAAGACAGACATGTAGATAGATAGATAGATAGAAAGATAGATAGATACACATTTAGATAGAAAGATAAACAGACAGACATGCAGAAAGATAGATAGATAAACAGATAGATAGATAAACAGATGGACATGCAGAAAGATAGATAGATAGATAGATAGATAGACAGATAAACAGACAGACATGTAGATAGATAGATAGATAGATAGATAGATAGATAGATAGAAAGATAGATAGATACACATATAGATAGAAAGATAAACAGACAGACATGCAGAAAGATAGATAGATAAACAGATAGATAGATAAACAGACGGACATGCAGAAAGATAGATAGATAGATCGACAGATAGATAGACAGATAAACAGAGAGACATGTAGATAGATAGATAGATAGATAGATAGATAGACAAACAGACAGACATGTAGAGAGATAGATAGACAGATAAACAGACAGACATGCAGAAACATAGAAAGATAGATAGATAGATAGATAGATAGATAGATAGATAGATAGATAGATAGATAGATCGATAGATAGATAGATAGATAGATAGATAGATAGATAGATAGATATTTAGATAGATAGATACACAGATAGAAAGACAGATAAACAGACAGACAATCAGATAGATAGATAGATAGATAGATAGATAGATAGATAGATAGATAGATACACAGATAGATAGACATAGAAATAGACAGACATGCAGATAGATACATAGATAGATTGATAGATCGATAGATTGATAGATAGATAGATAGATAGATAGATAGATAAATAGATAGATAAATAGATAGATAGATAAAAAGATAGACAGATAAATAGACAGACATGCAGATAGATAGATAGATAGATAGATAGATAGATAGATAAAAAGACACACATGCAGATAGATAGATAGATAAATAGACAGACATGCAGATAGATAGATAGATAGATAGACAGATAAACAGACAGACATGTAGATAGATAGATAGATAGATAGATGGATGGATAGATAGATAGACAGATAAACAGACAGACATGCATAAAGATAGATAGATAGATAGATAGACAGATAAACAGATAGACATGCAGATAGATAGAAAGACAGATAAACAGACAGACATGCAGATAGATAGATAGATAGATAGATAGATAAACATACAGACATGTAGATAGATAGATAGATAGATAGATAGATAAACAAATAGATAAATTGAAAAACAGACATACATGCAGATAGATAGATAAACAGATAGAAAGACAGATAAAAAGACAGATATGCAGATAGATAGAAAGATAGATAGATAGATAGATAGATACACAAACAGATAGATAGATGGATAAACAGACAGACATGCAGATAGATAGATAGATAGATAGATAGATAGATAGATAGATAGATGGATAGATAGATAGATTGATATATAGATAGATAGATAAGCAGATAGAAAAATAGACATGTAGATATATAGATAAACATATAGATAGACAGATAAATAGACAGACATGCAGATAGATAGATAGATAGATAGATAGATAAACAGACAGACATGTAGATAGATTTATGGATAAACAGATAGATAGATAAACAGATAGATAGATAAATAGATACACAGACAGACATGCAGAAAGATAGCTAGATTTATAGATAAACAGATAAAAAGATAGATAGATAGATAAACAGATGGACATGCAGAAAGATAGATAGATAAACAGATAGATAGACAGATAAACAGACAGACATGTAGATAGATAGATAAACAGATAGATAGATAGACAGATAAACAGACAGACATGTAAATAGATAGATAGATAGATAGATACACAGATAGATAGAAAGATAAACAGACAGACATGCAGAAAGCTAGATAGATAGATAAACAGACAGGCATGCAGAAAGATAGATAGATAGATAGATAGATAGATAGATAGATAGACAGATAAACAGACAGACATGCAGAAAGATAGAAGGATAGATAGAAAGATAGATAGATAGACAGATAGAAAGACAGATAAACAGACAGACATGCAGATAGATAGATTGATAGACAGATAGATAAACATACAGTCATGTAGATAGATAGATGGATAAACAAATAGATAGATTGAAAAACAGACAGACATGCAGATAGATAGATAAACAGATACACAGACAGATAAAAAGACAGACATGCAAATAGATAGATAGATAGACAAACAGATAGATAGACGGATAAACAGACAAACATGCAGATAGATAGAAAGATAGATAGATAGATAGATAGATAAGCAGATAGATAGATAGATAGATAAACAGACAGACATGTAGATAGATAGATAGATAAACATATAGATAGACAGATAAATAGACAGACATGCAGATAGATAGATAGATAAACAGATAGATAGATAAACAGATAGATAGATAAATAGATAAACATATCGATAGATAAATAGATAAATAGATAAACAGACGGACATGCAGAAAGATAGATAGATAGATAGATAGATAAACAGATAGATCGAAAGATAGATAGATAAATAAACAGATAGATAGATAAACAGACAGACATGCAGAAATCTAGATAGATAGATAAACTGATAGATAGATAAACAGATGGGCATGCAGAAAGATAGGTAGATAGATAGATAGATAGATAGACAGATAAACAGACAGACATGCAGAAAGATAGAAGGATAGATAGAAAGATAGAAAGATAGATAGATAGACAGATAGAAAGACAGATAAATAGACAGACATGCAGATAGATAGATAGATAAACTGACAGACATGCAGATAGATAGATAGATCGATAGATAGATAGATAGATAGATAGATAAACATGCAGACATGTAGATAGATAGATAGATAGATAAACAAATAGATAGATTGAAAAACAGACAGACATGCAGATAGATAGATAGATAAACAGATAGAAAGACAGATAAAAAGACAGATATGCAGATAGATAGAAAGATAGACAGATAGATAGATACACAAACAGATAGATAGATGGATAAACAGACAGACATGCAGATAGATAGATAGATAGATAGATAAGCAGATAGAAAATTAGATAAACAGATAGATAGATAGATAAACAGACAGACATGTAGATATATAGATAGATAAAAATATAGATAGACAGATAAATAGACAGACATGCAGATAGATAGATAGATAGATAGATAGATAGATAGATAGATAGATAGATAAACAGACAGACATGTAGATAGATTTATGGATAAACAGATAGATAGATAAACAGATAGATAGATAAATAGATAAACAGACAGACATGCAGAAAGATAGCTAGATTTATAGATAAACAGATAAAAAGATAAATAGATAGATAGATAAACAGATGGACATGCAGAAAGATAGATAGATAAACAGATAGATAGACAGATAAACAGACAGACAAGTAGATAGATAGATAGATAAACAGATAGATAGATAGACAGATAAACAGCCAGACATGTAGATAGATAGATACACAGATAGATAGAGAGGTAAACAGACAGACATGCAGAAAGCTAGATAGATAGATAAACTGATAGATAGATAAACAGATGGGTATGCAGGAAGATAGGTAGATAGATAGACAGATAAACAGACAGACATGCAGAAAGATAGAAGGATAGATAGAAAGATAGAAAGATAGATAGATAGATAGACAGATAGAAAGACAGATAAACAGACAGAAATGCAGATAGATAGATTGATAGACAGATAGATAAACATACAGACATGTAGATAGATAGATAAACAAATAGATAGATTGAAAAACAGACAGACATGCAGATAGATAGATAGATAAACAGATAGAAAGACAGATAAAAAGATAGACATGCAAATAGATAGATAGATAGATAGACAAACAGATAGATAGACGGATAAACAGACAAACATGCAGATAGATAGAAAGATAGATAGATAAGCAGATAGATAGATAGATAAACAGACAGACATGTAGATAGATAGATAGATAGATAGATAGATAGAAAGATAGATAGATAGATAAATAGATAGATACACAGATAGAAAGACAGATAAACAGACAGACGTGCAGATAGATAAATCGATAGATAAATAGATAGATAGATAGATAGATAGATAGATAGATAGATACATAGATAAACAGATAGATAGACAGACAAACAGACAGACAGATAGATAGATAGATAGATAGATAGATGGATAGATAGATAGATAGATAAACAGACAGACATGCAGAAAGATAGATAGATAGATAGATAGATAGATAGATAGATAGATAGATAGATAGATAGATAGATAGATATATAGATAGATAGATAGATAGATAGACATGCAGATAGATAGATAGATAGATAAACAGACAGACATGTAGAAAGATAGATAGATTTATGGATAAACAGATAGATAGATAAATAGATAAACAGACAGACATGCAGAAAGATAGCTAGATTTATAGATAAACAGATAAAAAGATAGATAGATAGATAGATAGATAGATAGATAGATAAAAAGATGGACATGCAGAAAGATAGATAGATAGATAAGCAGATAGATAGACTTATAAACAGACAGACATGTAGATAGATAGAAAGATAGATAGATAAACAGAAAGACATGCAGAAAGATAGATAGATAGATAAACAGACGGACATACAGAAAGAAAGATAGATAGACAGATAGATAGACAGATAAACAGACAGACATGTAGATAGATAGATAGATAAACAGATAGATAGATAAACAGACGGACATGCAGAAAGATAGATAGATAGATAGATAGACAGATAAACAGACAGACATGTAGATAGATAGATAGATAGATAGATAGATAGATAGATAGAAAGATAGATAGATACACATATAGATAGAAAGATAAACAGACAGACATGCAGAAAGATAGATAGATAAACAGATAGATAGATAAACAGACGGACATGCAGAAAGATAGATAGATAGATCGACAGATAGATAGACAGATAAACAGAGACATGTAGATAGATAGATAGATAGATAGATAGACAGATAGATAGATAGATAGATAGATAGACAAACAGACAGACATGTAGAGAGATAGATAGACAGATAAACAGACAGACATGCAGAAAGATAGATAGATAGATAGATAGATAGATAGATAGATAGATAGATAGATATTTAGATAGATAGATACACAGATAGAAAGACAGATAAACAGACAGACATTCAGATAGATAGATAGATAGATAGATAGATAGATAGATAGATAGATAGATACACAGATAGATAGACATAGAAATAGACAGACATGCAGATAGATACATAGATAGATTGATAGATCGATAGATTGATAGATAGATAGATAGATAGATAGATAGATAGATAGATAGATAAATAGATAGATAAATAGATAGATAGATAAAAAGATAGACAGATAAATAGACAGACATGCAGATAGATAGATAGATAGATAGATAGATAGATAAAAAGACACACATGCAGATAGATAGATAGATAAATAGACAGACATGCAGATAGATAGATAGATAGATAGACAGATAAACAGACAGACATGTAGATAGATAGATAGATAGATAGATAGATGGATGGATAGATAGATAGACAGATAAACAGACAGACATGCATAAAGATAGATAGATAGATAGATAGACAGATAAACAGATAGACATGCAGATAGATAGAAAGACAGATAAACAGACAGACATGCAGATAGATAGATAGATAGATAGATAAACATACAGACATGTAGATAGATAGATAGATAGATAGATAAACAAATAGATAAATTGAAAAACAGACATACATGCAGATAGATAGATAAACAGATAGAAAGACAGATAAAAAGACAGATATGCAGATAGATAGAAAGATAGATAGATAGATAGATACACAAACAGATAGATAGATGGATAAACAGACAGACATGCAGATAGATAGATAGATAGATAGATAGATAGATAGATAGATAGATGGATAGATAGATAGATTGATATATAGATAGATAGATAAGCAGATAGAAAAATAGACATGCAGATATATAGATAGATAAACATATAGATAGACAGATAAATAGACAGACATGCAGATAGATAGATAGATAGATAAACAGACAGACATGTAGATAGATTTATGGATAAACAGATAGATAGATAAACAGATAGATAGATAAATAGATACACAGACAGACATGCAGAAAGATAGCTAGATTTATAGATAAACAGATAAAAAGATAGATAGATAGATAAACAGATGGACATGCAGAAAGATAGATAGATAAACAGATAGATAGACAGATAAACAGACAGACATGTAGATATATAAACAGATAGATAGATAGACAGATAAACAGACAGACATGTAAATAGATAGATAGATAGATAGATACACAGATAGATAGAAAGATAAACAGACAGACATGCAGAAAGCTAGATAGATAGATAAACAGACAGGCATGCAGAAAGATAGATAGATAGATAGATAGATAGATAGATAGATAGATAGACAGATAAACAGACAGCCATGCAGAAAGATAGAAGGATAGATAGAAAGATAGATAGATAGACAGATAGAAAGACAGATAGACAGACAGACATGCAGATAGATAGATTGATAGACAGATAGATAAACATACAGACATGTAGATAGATAGATGGATAAACAAATAGATAGATTGAAAAACAGACAGACATGCAGATAGATAGATAAACAGATAGACAGACAGATAAAAGACAGACATGCAAATAGATAGATAGATAGACAAACAGATAGATAGACGGATAAACAGACAAACATGCAGATAGATAGAAAGATAGATAGATAGATAGATAGATAAGCAGATAGATAGCTAGATAGATAGATAAACAGACAGACATGTAGATAGATAGATAGATAAACATATAGATAGACAGATAAATAGACAGACATGCAGATAGATAGATAGATAGATAGATAAACAGACAGACATGTAGATAGATTTATGGATAAACAGATAGATAGATAAACAGATAGATAGATAAATAGATAAACATATCGATAGATAAATAGATAAATAGATAAACAGATGGACATGCAGAAAGATAGATAGATAGATAGATAGATAAACAGATAGATCGAAAGATAGATAGATAAATAAACAGATAGATAGATAAACAGACAGACATGCAGAAATCTAGATAGATAGATAAACTGATAGATAGATAAACAGATGGGCATGCAGAAAGATAGGTAGATAGATAGATAGATAGATAGATAGACAGATAAACAGACAGACATGCAGAAAGATAGAAGGATAGATAGAAAGATAGATAGATAGACAGATAGAAAGACAGATAAATAGACAGACATGCAGATAGATAGATAGATAAACTGACAGACATGCAGATAGATAGATAGATCGATAGATAGATAGATAGATAGATAAACATGCAGACATGTAGATAGATAGATAGATAGATAGATAAACAAATAGATAGATTGAAAAACAGACAGACATGCAGATAGATAGATAGATAAACAGATAGAAAGACAGATAAAAAGACAGATATGCAGATAGATAGAAAGATAGATAGATAGATACACAAACAGATAGATAGATGGATAAACAGACAGACATGCAGATAGATAGATAGATAGATAGATAAGCAGATAGAAAATTAGATAAACAGATAGATAGATAGATAAACAGACAGACATGTAGATATATAGATAGATAAAAATATAGATAGACAGATAAATAGACAGACATGCAGATAGATAGATAGATAGATAGATAGATAAACAGACAGACATGTAGATAGATTTATGGATAAACAGATAGATAGATAAACAGATAGATAGATAAATAGATAAACAGACAGACATGCAGAAAGATAGCTAGATTTATAGATAAACAGATAAAAAGATAGATAGATAGATAGATAAACAGATGGACATGCAGAAAGATAGATAGATAGATAAACAGATAGATAGACAGATAAACAGACAGACATGTACATAGATAGATAAACAGATAGATAGATAGACAGATAAACAGACAGACATGTAGATAGATAGATACACAGATAGATAGAAAGATAAACAGACAGACATGCAGAAAGCTAGATAGATAGATAAACTGATAGATAGATAAACAGACAGACATGTAGATAGATAGATAGATAAACAGATAGATTGAAAAACAGACAGACATGCAGATAGATAGATAAACAGATAGAAAGACAGATAAAAAGACAAACATGCAGATAGATAGAAAGATAGATAGATAAGCAGATAGATAGATAGATAAACAGACAGACATGTAGATAGATAGATAGAAAGATAGATAGATAGATACACAGATAGAAAGACAGATAAACAGACAGACATGCAGATAGATAAATCGATAGATAAATAGATAGATAGATAGATACATAGATAAACAGATAGATAGACAGACAAACAGACAGACATGTAGATAGATAGATAGATACAGATAGATAGACAGATAAACAGACAGACATGTAAATAGATAGATAGATACACAGATAGATAGAAAGATAAACAGATAGATAGATAAACAGACGGACATGCAGAAAGATAAATAGATAGATAGATAAACAGATAGATCGAAAGATAGATAGATAAATAAACAGATAGATAGATAAACAGACAGACATGCAGAAATCTAGATAGATAGATAAACTGATAGATAGATAAACAGATGGGCATGCAGAAAGATAGGTAGATAGATAGATAGAAAGATAGACAGATAAACAGACAGACATGCAGAAAGATAGAAGGATAGATAGAAATATAGATAGATAGACAGATAGAAAGACAGATAAACAGACAGACATGCAGATAGATAGATTGATAGATAGATAGATAAACATACAGACATGTAGATAGATAGATAGATAAACAAATAGATAGATTGAAAAACAGACAGACATGCAGATATAGATAAACAGATAGAAAGACAGATAAAAAGACAGACATGCAAATAGATAGACAAACAGATAGATAGACGGATAAACAGACAAACATGCAGATAGATAGAAAGATAGATAGATAGATAGATAAGCAGATAGATAGATAGATAAACAGACAGACATGTAGATAGATAGATAGATAGATAGATAGATAGATAGATACACAGATAGAAAGACAGACATGCAGATAGATAAATCGATAGATAAATAGATAGATAGATAGATACATAGATAAACAGATAGACAGACAGACATGTAGATAGATAGATAGATACAGATAGATAGACAGATAAACAGACAGACATGTAAATAGATAGATAGATAGATACACAGATAGATAGAAAGATAAACAGATAGAAAGATAAACAGATGGACATGCAGAAAGATAGATAGATAGATAGATAGATAAACAGATAGATCGAAAGATAGATAGATAAATAAACAGATAGATAGATAAATAAACAGACAGACATGCAGAAAGATAGCTAGATTTATAGATAAACAGATAGATAAACAGATAAATAGATAGATAGATAGATAGATAGATAGATAGATAGATAGATAGATAAAAAGACGGACATGCAGAAAGATAGATAGATAGATAAACAGATAGATAGCCTTATAAACAGACAGACATGTAGATAGATAGAAAGATAGATAGATAAACAGAAAGACATGCAGAAAGATAGATAGATAGATAAACAGATAGATAGATAAACAGATGGACATACAGAAAGAAAGATAGATAGACAGATAGATAGACAGATAAACAGACAGACATGTAGATAGATAGATAGATAGATAGATAGATAGATAGATAGATAGATAGATAGATAGATAAACAGAAAGACATGCAGAAAGATAGATAGATAAACAGATAGATAGATAAACAGATGGACATACAGAAAGATAGATAGATAGATAGATAGATAGATAGACAGATAAACAGACAGACATGTAGATAGATAGATAGATAGATAGATAGATAGATAGATAGATAGAAGGATAGATAGATACACATTTAGATAGAAAGATACACAGACAGACATGCAGAAAGATAGATAGATAAACAGATAGATAGATAAACAGACGGACATGCAGAAAGATAGATAGATAGATAGATATATAGACAGATAGATAGACAGATAAACAGACAGACATGTAGATAGATAGATAGATAGATAGATAGATAGAAAGATAAACAGACAGACATGCACAAAGATATATAGATAAACAGATAGATAGATAAACAGACGGACATGCAGAAAGATAGATAGATAGATCGACAGATAGATAGACAGATAAACAGAGAGACATGTAGATAGATAGATAGACAGATAGATAGATAGATAGATAGATAGATAGATAGACAAACAGACAGACATGTAGAAAGATAGATAGATAGATAGATAGATAGATAGACAGATAAACAGACAGACATGCAGAAAGATAGAAAGATAGATAGATAGATAGATAGATAGATAGATAGATAGATAGATAGATAGATAGATAAATAGATAGATATTTAGATAGATAGATACACAGATAGAAAGACAGATAAACAGACAGACATTCAGATAGATAGATAGGTAGGTAGATAGATAGATAGATAGATAGATAGATAGATAGATAGATAGATAGATAGTAGACTTGTGCACAACGGAAAAATTCGTTCCGTTTCGGTTCGTTTCTTTCCGGTCCTGTTGATTCGTAATCATTCGTAATTTTGCTAGACGGGATTTTTCGTGTTCGGACTCATTCGTATTTTTGCAAGCGACATTTTTCGTTGAATTTTTTGTTGCTTTATAATTCGTACTTTCGGTAGAGTACGTTGTTTTTCGTTGATTCTGGACACAACTCCTACTTTCGTAACTTTTTTTGGGTTCGTACTTTCGGTAGAGTACGTTGTTTTTCGTTGATTCTGGACACAACTCCTACTTTCGTAACTTTTTTTGGGTTCGTTGATTCGTAATTTTCCGTGTCTCTCTCACAACGACGCTGCCTATTATGCCTAATGTGCTTCGAATGGATTTGTACTTTTCTAAATACATTGCGGTTATTTGTAACGATTCGAAATCTCGTATTTTACTTTCGTTTTTAACATGCGGCTATAGGCTCCGCCCCTGTACACCATTTTGAGAGGGTTCAGCACGGTGAGGGAGAAGCAGAGAGCAGAGCAGAGTGAGTGTTATTGTGCTTCGAATGGATTCGAAATCTCGTATTTTACTTTCGTTTTTTACATGCGGCTATAACCTCCGCCCCTGTACACCATTTTGAGAGGGAGTTCAGCACGGTGTGGGAGAAGCAGAGAGCAGAGCAGAGTGAGTGTTATTGTGCTTCGTATGGATTCGTACATTCGTAACTTTTTCATAACGAATTATGCCGAAGACATTCGGGCATTCGCTATTTGCGGTATAATTTATTTCGGATTCGGTCTTATTCGTAATTGCTTTGTTCGGAAATTCGAATGCTTCCGAATGTCCGAAAGTTGCTAAATTCGGACGAATTTCAATTCGTTACGAAACGAATTGCACAAGCCTAATAGATAGATAGATAGATAGATAGACATAGAAATAGACAGACATGCAGATAGATACATAGATAGATTGATAGATCGATAGATTGATAGATAGATAGATAGATAGATAGATAGATAGATAGATAGATAAATAGATAGATAGATAGATAAAAAGATAGACAGACATGCAGATAGATAGATAGATAGATAGATAGATAGATAGATAGATAAAAAGACACACATGCAGATAGGTAGATAGATAAATAGACAGACATGCAGATAGATAGATAGACAGATAAACAGACAGACAGGTAGATAGAAAGATAGATAGATAGATAGATAGATAGATAGATAGATAGATAGATAGACAGATAAACAGATAGACATGCAGATAGATAGAAAGATAGAAAGACAGATAAACAGACAGACATGCAGATAGATAGCTAGATCGATAGATAGATAGATAAACATACAGACATGTAGATAGATAGATAGATAAACAAATAGATAGATTGAAAAACAGACATACATGCAGATAGATAGATAAACAGATAGAAATACAGATAAAAAGACAGACATGTAGATAGATAGATAGATAGATAGATAGAAAGATAGATAGATACACATTTAGATAGAAAGATAAACAGACAGACATGCAGAAAGATAGATAGATAAACAGATAGATAGATAAACAGACGGACATGCAGAAAGATAGATAGATAGATAGATAGACAGATAAACAGACAGACATGTAGATAGATAGATAGATAGATAGAAAGATAGATAGATACACATATAGATAGAAAGATAAACAGACAGACATGCAGAAAGATAGATAGATAAACAGATAGATAGATAAACAGACGGACATGCAGAAAGATAGATAGATAGATCGACAGATAGATAGACAGATAAGCAGTGAGACATGTAGATAGATAGATAGATAGATAGATAGACAGATAGATAGATAGATAGATAGATAGACAGACAGACAGACATGTAGAAAGATAGATAGATAGAGAGATAGATAGACAGATAAACAGACAGACATGCAGAAAGATAGAAAGATAGATAGATAGATAGATAGATAGATAGATAGATAGATAGATAGATAGATACACAGATAGAAAGACAGATAAACAGACAGACATTCAGATAGATAGATAGATAGATAGATAGATAGATAGATAGATAGATAGATAGATAGATACACAGATAGATAGACAGATAAATAGACAGACATGCAGATAGATAGATAGATAGATAAACAGACAGACATGTAGATAGATTTATGGATAAACAGATAGATAGATAAACAGATAGATAGATAAATAGATACACAGACAGACATGCAGAAAGATAGCTAGATTTATAGATAAACAGATAAAAAGATAGATAGATAGATAAACAGATGGACATGCAGAAAGATAGATAGATAAACAGATAGATAGACAGATAAACAGACAGACATGTAGATATATAAACAGATAGATAGATAGACAGATAAACAGACAGACATGTAAATAGATAGATAGATAGATAGATACACAGATAGATAGAAAGATAAACAGACAGACATGCAGAAAGCTAGATAGATAGATAAACAGACAGGCATGCAGAAAGATAGATAGATAGATAGATAGATAGATAGATAGATAGATAGACAGATAAACAGACAGCCATGCAGAAAGATAGAAGGATAGATAGAAAGATAGATAGATAGACAGATAGAAAGACAGATAGACAGACAGACATGCAGATAGATAGATTGATAGACAGATAGATAAACATACAGACATGTAGATAGATAGATGGATAAACAAATAGATAGATTGAAAAACAGACAGACATGCAGATAGATAGATAAACAGATAGACAGACAGATAAAAGACAGACATGCAAATAGATAGATAGATAGACAAACAGATAGATAGACGGATAAACAGACAAACATGCAGATAGATAGAAAGATAGATAGATAGATAGATAGATAAGCAGATAGATAGCTAGATAGATAGATAAACAGACAGACATGTAGATAGATAGATAGATAAACATATAGATAGACAGATAAATAGACAGACATGCAGATAGATAGATAGATAGATAGATAAACAGACAGACATGTAGATAGATTTATGGATAAACAGATAGATAGATAAACAGATAGATAGATAAATAGATAAACATATCGATAGATAAATAGATAAATAGATAAACAGATGGACATGCAGAAAGATAGATAGATAGATAGATAGATAAACAGATAGATCGAAAGATAGATAGATAAATAAACAGATAGATAGATAAACAGACAGACATGCAGAAATCTAGATAGATAGATAAACTGATAGATAGATAAACAGATGGGCATGCAGAAAGATAGGTAGATAGATAGATAGATAGATAGATAGACAGATAAACAGACAGACATGCAGAAAGATAGAAGGATAGATAGAAAGATAGATAGATAGACAGATAGAAAGACAGATAAATAGACAGACATGCAGATAGATAGATAGATAAACTGACAGACATGCAGATAGATAGATAGATCGATAGATAGATAGATAGATAGATAAACATGCAGACATGTAGATAGATAGATAGATAGATAGATAAACAAATAGATAGATTGAAAAACAGACAGACATGCAGATAGATAGATAGATAAACAGATAGAAAGACAGATAAAAAGACAGATATGCAGATAGATAGAAAGATAGATAGATAGATACACAAACAGATAGATAGATGGATAAACAGACAGACATGCAGATAGATAGATAGATAGATAGATAAGCAGATAGAAAATTAGATAAACAGATAGATAGATAGATAAACAGACAGACATGTAGATATATAGATAGATAAAAATATAGATAGACAGATAAATAGACAGACATGCAGATAGATAGATAGATAGATAGATAGATAAACAGACAGACATGTAGATAGATTTATGGATAAACAGATAGATAGATAAACAGATAGATAGATAAATAGATAAACAGACAGACATGCAGAAAGATAGCTAGATTTATAGATAAACAGATAAAAAGATAGATAGATAGATAGATAAACAGATGGACATGCAGAAAGATAGATAGATAGATAAACAGATAGATAGACAGATAAACAGACAGACATGTACATAGATAGATAAACAGATAGATAGATAGACAGATAAACAGACAGACATGTAGATAGATAGATACACAGATAGATAGAAAGATAAACAGACAGACATGCAGAAAGCTAGATAGATAGATAAACTGATAGATAGATAAACAGACAGACATGTAGATAGATAGATAGATAAACAGATAGATTGAAAAACAGACAGACATGCAGATAGATAGATAAACAGATAGAAAGACAGATAAAAAGACAAACATGCAGATAGATAGAAAGATAGATAGATAAGCAGATAGATAGATAGATAAACAGACAGACATGTAGATAGATAGATAGAAAGATAGATAGATAGATACACAGATAGAAAGACAGATAAACAGACAGACATGCAGATAGATAAATCGATAGATAAATAGATAGATAGATAGATACATAGATAAACAGATAGATAGACAGACAAACAGACAGACATGTAGATAGATAGATAGATACAGATAGATAGACAGATAAACAGACAGACATGTAAATAGATAGATAGATACACAGATAGATAGAAAGATAAACAGATAGATAGATAAACAGACGGACATGCAGAAAGATAAATAGATAGATAGATAAACAGATAGATCGAAAGATAGATAGATAAATAAACAGATAGATAGATAAACAGACAGACATGCAGAAATCTAGATAGATAGATAAACTGATAGATAGATAAACAGATGGGCATGCAGAAAGATAGGTAGATAGATAGATAGAAAGATAGACAGATAAACAGACAGACATGCAGAAAGATAGAAGGATAGATAGAAATATAGATAGATAGACAGATAGAAAGACAGATAAACAGACAGACATGCAGATAGATAGATTGATAGATAG
>JARGYO010000189.1:1257500-1262500 GCA_029206835.1 Rana muscosa | reverse complement strand
ATAAACAGACAGGCATGCAGAAAGATAGATAGATAGATAGATAGATAGATAGATAGATAGACAGATAAACAGACAGACATGCAGAAAGATAGAAGGATAGATAGAAAGATAGATAGATAGACAGATAGAAAGACAGATAGACAGACAGACATGCAGATAGATAGATTGATAGACAGATAGATAAACATACAGACATGTAGATAGATAGATGGATAAACAAATAGATAGATTGAAAAACAGACAGACATGCAGATAGATAGATAAACAGATAGACAGACAGATAAAAGACAGACATGCAAATAGATAGATAGATAGACAAACAGATAGATAGACGGATAAACAGACAAACATGCAGATAGATAGAAAGATAGATAGATAGATAGATAGATAGATAGATAAGCAGATAGATAGCTAGATAGATAGATAAACAGACAGACATGTAGATAGATAGATAGATAAACATATAGATAGACAGATAAATAGACAGACATGCAGATAGATAGATAGATAGATAGATAAACAGACAGACATGTAGATAGATTTATGGATAAACAGATAGATAGATAAACAGATAGATAGATAAATAGATAAACATATCGATAGATAAATAGATAAATAGATAAACAGACGGACATGCAGAAAGATAGATAGATAGATAGATAGATAAACAGATAGATCGAAAGATAGATAGATAAATAAACAGATAGATAGATAAACAGACAGACATGCAGAAATCTAGATAGATAGATAAACTGATAGATAGATAAACAGATGGGCATGCAGAAAGATAGGTAGATAGATAGATAGATAGATAGATAGACAGATAAACAGACAGACATGCAGAAAGATAGAAGGATAGATAGAAAGATAGATAGATAGACAGATAGAAAGACAGATAAATAGACAGACATGCAGATAGATAGATAGATAAACTGACAGACATGCAGATAGATAGATAGATCGATAGATAGATAGATAGATAGATAAACATGCAGACATGTAGATAGATAGATAGATAGATAAACAAATAGATAGATTGAAAAACAGACAGACATGCAGATAGATAGATAGATAAACAGATAGAAAGACAGATAAAAAGACAGATATGCAGATAGATAGAAAGATAGATAGATAGATAGATAGATAGATGGATAAACAGACAGACATGCAGATAGATAGATAGATAGATAGATAAGCAGATAGAAAATTAGATAAACAGATAGATAGATAGATAAACAGACAGACATGTAGATATATAGATAGATAAAAATATAGATAGACAGATAAATAGACAGACATGCAGATAGATAGATAGATAGATAGATAGATAGATAAACAGACAGACATGTAGATAGATTTATGGATAAACAGATAGATAGATAAACAGATAGATAGATAAATAGATAAACAGACAGACATGCAGAAAGATAGATAGATAGACAGATAAACAGACAGACAAGTAGATAGATAGATAGATAAACAGATAGATAGATAGACAGATAAACAGCCAGACATGTAGATAGATAGATACACAGATAGATAGAGAGGTAAACAGACAGACATGCAGAAAGCTAGATAGATAGATAAACTGATAGATAGATAAACAGATGGGTATGCAGGAAGATAGGTAGATAGATAGACAGATAAACAGACAGACATGCAGAAAGCTAGAAGGATAGATAGAAAGATAGAAAGATAGATAGATAGACAGATAGAAAGACAGATAAACAGACAGAAATGCAGATAGATAGATTGATAGACAGATAGATAAACATACAGACATGTAGATAAATAGATAAACAAATAGATAGATTGAAAAACAGACAGACATGCAGATAGATAGATAAACAGATAGAAAGACAGATAAAAAGATAGACATGCAAATAGATAGATAGATAGATAGACAAACAGATAGATAGACGGATAAACAGACAAACATGCAGATAGATAGAAAGATAGATAGATAAGCAGATAGATAGATAGATAAACAGACAGACATGTAGATAGATAGATAGATAGATAGATAGAAAGATAGATAGATAGATAAATAGATAGATACACAGATAGAAAGACAGATAAACAGACAGACGTGCAGATAGATAAATCGATAGATAAATAGATAGATAGATAGATACATAGATACATAGATAAACAGATAGATATACAGACAAACAGACAGACAGATAGATAGATAGATAGATAGATAGATAGATAGATGGATGGATAGATAGATAGATAGATAAACAGACAGACATGCAGAAAGATAGATAGATAGATAGATAGATAGATAGATAGACAGATAAATAGACAGACATGCAGATAGATAGATAGATAGATAAACAGACAGACATGTAGAAAGATAGATAGATTTATGGATAAACAGATAGATAGATAAACAGATAGATAGATAAATAGATAAACAGACAGACATGCAGAAAGATAGCTAGATTTATAGATAAACAGATAAAAAGATAGATAGATAGATAGATAAACAGATGGACATGCAGAAAGATAGATAGATAGATAAACAGATAGATAGACAGATAAACAGACAGACATGTACATAGATAGATAAACAGATAGATAGTTAGACAGATAAACAGACAGACATGTAGATAGATAGATACACAGATAGATAGAAAGATAAACAGACAGACATGCAGAAAGCTAGATAGATAGATAAACTGATAGATAGATAAACAGACAGACATGTAGATAGATAGATAGATAAACAGATAGATTGAAAAACAGACAGACATGCAGATAGATAGATAAACAGATAGAAAGACAGATAAAAAGACAAACATGCAGATAGATAGAAAGATAGATAGATAGATAAGCAGATAGATAGATAGATAAACAGACAGACATGTAGATAGATAGATAGATAGATAGAAAGATAGATAGATAGATACACAGATAGAAAGACAGATAAACAGACAGACATGCAGATAGATAAATCGATAGATAAATAGATAGATAGATAGATACATAGATAAACAGATAGATAGACAGACAAACAGACAGACATGTAGATAGATAGATAGATACAGATAGATAGACAGATAAACAGACAGACATGTAAATAGATAGATAGATACACAGATAGATAGAAAGATAAACAGATAGATAGATAAACAGACGGACATGCAGAAAGATAAATAGATAGATAGATAAACAGATAGATCGAAAGATAGATAGATAAATAAACAGATAGATAGATAAACAGACAGACATGCAGAAATCTAGATAGATAGATAAACTGATAGATAGATAAACAGATGGGCATGCAGAAAGATAGGTAGATAGATAGATAGAAAGATAGACAGATAAACAGACAGACATGCAGAAAGATAGAAGGATAGATAGAAAGATAGATAGATAGACAGATAGAAAGACAGATAAACAGACAGACATGCAGATAGATAGATTGATAGATAGATATATAAACATACAGACATGTAGATAGATAGATAGATAAACAAATAGATAGATTGAAAAACAGACAGACATGCAGATATAGATAAACAGATAGAAAGACAGATAAAAAGACAGACATGCAAATAGATAGACAAACAGATAGATAGACGGATAAACAGACAAACATGCAGATAGATAGAAAGATAGATAGATAGATAGATAAGCAGATAGATAGATAGATAAACAGACAGACATGTAGATAGATAGATAGATAGATAGATAGATAGATAGATACACAGATAGAAAGACAGACATGCAGATAGATAAATCGATAGATAAATAGATAGATAGATAGATACATAGATAAACAGATAGACAGACAGACATGTAGATAGATAGATAGATACAGATAGATAGACAGATAAACAGACAGACATGTAAATAGATAGATAGATAGATACACAGATAGATAGAAAGATAAACAGATAGAAAGATAAACAGATGGACATGCAGAAAGATAGATAGATAGATAAACAGATAGATCGAAAGATAGATAGATAAATAAACAGATAGATAGATAAATAAACAGACAGACATGCAGAAAGATAGCTAGATTTATAGATAAACAGATAGATAAACAGATAAATAGATAGATAGATAGATAGATAGATAGATAGATAGATAGATAAAAAGACGGACATGCAGAAAGATAGATAGATAGATAAACAGATAGATAGCCTTATAAACAGACAGACATGTAGATAGATAGAAAGATAGATAGATAAACAGAAAGACATGCAGAAAGATAGATAGATAGATAAACAGATAGATAGATAAACAGATGGACATACAGAAAGAAAGATAGATATACAGATAGATAGACAGATAAACAGACAGACATGTAGATAGATAAATAGATAGATAGATAGATAGATAGATAGATAGATAGATAGATAGATAAACAGAAAGACATGCAGAAAGATAGATAGATAAACAGATAGATAGATAAACAGACGGACATACAGAAAGATAGATAGATAGATAGATAGACAGATAAACAGACAGACATGTAGATAGATAGATAGATAGATAGATAGATAGATAGATAGATAGAAGGATAGATAGATACACATTTAGATAGAAAGATACACAGACAGACATGCAGAAAGATAGATAGATAAACAGATAGATAGATAAACAGACGGACATGCAGAAAGATAGATAGATAGATAGATATATAGACAGATAGATAGACAGATAAACAGACAGACATGTAGATAGATAGATAGATAGATAGATAGAAAGATAAACAGACAGACATGCACAAAGATATATAGATAAACAGATAGATAGATAAACAGACGGACATGCAGAAAGATAGATAGATAGATCGACAGATAGATAGACAGATAAACAGAGAGACATGTAGATAGATAGATAGACAGATAGATAGATAGATAGACAAACAGACAGACATGTAGAAAGATAGATAGATAGATAGATAGATAGACAGATAAACAGACAGACATGCAGAAAGATAGAAAGATAGATAGATAGATAGATAGATAGATAGATAGATA
>JARGYO010000189.1:1245000-1247500 GCA_029206835.1 Rana muscosa | reverse complement strand
GATAGAAAAATAGATAGATAGATAGATAGATAGATAGATAGATAGATAGATAAACAGATAGATAGACAGAAAAACAGACAGACATGTAGATAGATAGATAGATAAACAGATAGATAGAAAGATAGATAGATAGATAGATAGATAGATAAACAGACAGACATGCAGATAGATAGAAAGATAGAAAGATAGATAGAAAGATAGATAGATAAACAGATAGATAGACAGAAAAAACAGACAGACATGTAGATAGATAGATAGATAGATAAACAGATAGATAGAAAGATAGATAGAAAGATAGATAGATAGATAGATAAACAGACAGACATGCAGATAGATAGAAAGATAGAAAGATAAATAGAAAGATAGATACACAGATAGAAAGACTTATAAACAGACAGACTTGCAGATAGATAGATAGATCGATAGATAGATCGATAGATAGATAGATAGATAGATAGATAGATACACAGATAGATAGACAGAGAAATAGACAAACATGCAGATAGATACATAGATAGATAGATAGATAGATAGATAGATAGATAGATAGATAGATAGATAAACAGATAGATAGATAAACAGACGGACATGCAGATAGATAGATAGATAGATAGATAGATAGATAGATAGATAGATAGACAGATAGGTAGATAGACAAACATACAGACATGTAGAAAGATAGATAGATAGATAGATAGATAGATAAACAGACAGACATGTAGATAGATAGATAGATAGATAAACAGATGGACATGCAGAAAGATAGATAGATAGATAGATAGATAGACAGATAAACAGACAGACATGTAGATAGATAGATAGATAGACAAACAGACAGATATGTAGAAAGATAGATAGATAGATAGATAGATAGATAGATAGATAGATAGATAGATAGATAGATAGATAGATAAACAGACAGACATGCAGATAGATAGAAAGATAGAAAGATAGATAGATAGATAGATAGATAAACAGACAGACATGCAGATAGATAGATAGATCGATAGATAGATAGACAGATAGATAGATAGTTAGATAGATAGAAAAACAGATACACAGACAGACATGTAGATAGATAGATCGATAGATAGATAGATAAACTGCTAGATAGATAGATAGATAGATAGATAGATAGATAGATAGATAGATAAACAAATAGATAGATTGAAAAACAGACAGCCATGCAAAAAGATAGATAGATAAACAGACAGAAAGACAGATAAAAAGACAGACTAGCAGGTAGATAGATAGAAAGAGAGATAGATAGATAGATAGATAGATACACAAACAGATAGATAGATAGATAGATAAACAGATAGATAGACAGATAAACAGATGGACATGCAGAAAGATAGATCGATAGATAGATAGACAGATAAACTGCTAGATAGATAGATAGATAGATAGATAGTTAGATATATAAACAAATAGATAGACAGATAAAAAGACAGACATGCAGATAGATAGATAGAAAGATAGATAGATAGATAGATAGATAGATAGAAAAATAGATAGATAGATAAACAGATAGATAGACAGAAAAACAGACAGACATGTAGATAGATAGATAGATAGATAGATAGATAAACAGATAGATAGAAAGAGAGATAGAAAGATAGATAGATAGATAGATAGATAGATAGATAGATAAACAGACAGACATGCAGATAGATAGAAAGGTAGAAAGATAGATAGAAAGATAGATAGAAAGATAGATAGATAGATACACAGATAGAAAGACTTATAAACAGACAGACTTGCAGATAGATAGATAGATCGATATATAGATCAATAGATAGATAGATAGATAGATAGATAGATACACAGATAGATAGACAGAGAAATAGACAAACTTGCAGATAGATACATAGATAGATAGATAGATAGATAGATAGATAGATAGATAGATAGATACATAGACAAACATGTAGATAGGTAGATAGACAGATAGACATATAAACAAACAGACATGTAGATAGATAGATAGATACACAGATAGATAGAAAGATAAACAGACAGACATGCAGAAAGATAGATAGATAAACAGTCGGACATGCAGACAGATAGATAGATAGATAGATAGACAGATAAACAGACAGACATGCAGATAGATAGAAAGATAGATAGAAAGATAGATAGAAAGATAGATAGATAGATAGATACACAGATAGAAAGACAGATAAACAGACAGACTTGCAGATAGATAGATAGATCGATAGATAGATCGATAGATAGATAGATAGATAGATAGATAGATAGATAGATAGATAGATAGATAGATACACAGATATATAGACAGAGAAATAGACAGACATGCAGATAGATACATATATAGATAGATAGATAGATGGATAGATAGATTGATAGATAGATAGATAGATAGATAGATAGATAGATAGATAAAAAGATAGACAGATAAATAGACAGACATGCAGATAGATAAATCAATAGATAGATAGATAGATAGATAGATACATACATACATACATACATACAT
>JARGYO010000189.1:1227500-1230000 GCA_029206835.1 Rana muscosa | reverse complement strand
ATAGATAGAAAGATAGATAGATAGATACACATATAGAAAGACAGATAAACAGACAGACATGCAGATAGATACATATATAGATAGATAGATAGATAGATAGATAGATAGATAGATAAATAGACAAACATGTAGATAGATAGATAGAAAGATAGACAGATAAACAAACAGACATGTAGATAGATAGATAGATAGATACACAGATAGATAGAAAGATAAACAGACAAACATGCAGAAAGATAGATAGATAAACAGTCGGACATGCAGACAGATATATAGATAGATAGATAGACAGATAAACAGACAGACATGCAGATAGATAGAAAGATAGAAAGATAGGTAGAAAGATAGATAGGAAGATAGATAGATAGATAGATACACAGATAGAAAGACAGATAAACAGACAGACTTGCAGATAGATAGATAGATCGATAGATAGATAGATATATAGATAGATAGATAGATAGATAGATAGATAAACAGACAGACATGCAGAAAGATAGAAAGATAGAAAGATAGATAGATAGATAGATAGATAGACAGATAAACAGACAGACATGTAGATAGATAGATAGATAGACAAACAGACAGACATGTAGAAAGATAGATAGATAGATAGATAGATAAACAGACAGACATGCAGATAGATAGAAAGATAGATAGATAGATATATAGATAAACAGACAGACATGCATATAGATAGATAGATCGATAGATAGATAGATAGATAGTTAGATAGATAGAAAAACAGAAAAACAGACAGACATGTAGATAGATAGATCAATAGATAGATAGATAAACTGCTAGATAGATAGATAGATAGATAGATAGATAGGTAGATAGATAGACAAACAGACAGACATGTAGAAAGATAGATATATAGATAGATAGATAGATAGATAGATAAACAAACAGACATGTAGATAGATAGATAGATAGATAGATAGATAGATGGACATGCAGAAAGATAGATAGATAGATAGACAGATAAACAGACAGACATGTAGATAGATAGATAGATAGATAGATAGATAGATAGATAGATAGATAGATAGATAGATATATAGATAAACAGGCAGACATGCAGATAGATAGATAGATAGATAGATAGATAGATAGATAGATAGATAGATAGAAAGATAAACAGACAGACATGCAGAAAGATAGATAGATAGATAAACAGATAGATAGATAATCAGAAGGACATGCAGAAAGATAGATAGATAGATAGATAGATAGATAGATAGACAGATAAACAGACAGACATGCAGATAGATAGAAAGATAGAAAGATAGAAAGATAGATAGAAAGATAGATAGATAGATAGATAGATAGATAGATAGATAGATAGATAGATACACAGATAGAAAGACAGATAAACAGTCAGACTTGCAGATAGATAGATAGATCGATAGATAGATAGATAGATAGATAGATAGATAGATAGATAGATAGATAGATAGATAGATAGATACACAGATAGATAGACAGAGAAATAGACAGACATGCAGATAGATACATATATAGATAGATAGATGGATAGATAGATTGATAGATAGATAGATAGATAAAAAGATAGACAGATAAATAGACAGACATGCAGATAGATAAATCAATAGATAGATAGATAGATACATACATACATACATACATACATAGACAGAGCAATAGATAGGTAGAGAAATAGATAGATAGATAAAAAGACACACATGCAGATAGATAGATAGATAGATAGATAGTTAGATAAATAGACAGACATGCAGATAGATAAATCAATAGATAGATAGATAAACAGATAGATAGATAAACAGATAGATAGACAGATAAACAGACATGTAGATAAATAGATAGATAGATAGATAGATAGATAAACAGAGAGACATGCAGATAGATAGAAAGATAGATAGATAGATAGATAGATAGATAGATAGATAGATAGATAGATAGACAGATAAACAGACAGACATGCAGATATATAGATAGATCAATAGATAGATAGATAGATAGATAGATAGATAGATAGATAGATAGATAGATAGATAGATAGAAATACAGATAAACAGACAGACATGTAGATATATAGATCGACAGATAGATAGATAGATAAACTGCTAGATAGATAAATAGATAGATAGATAGATAAACAGATAGATAGATAAACAGACGGACATGCAGAAAGATAGATAGAGAGATAGATAGATAGATAGATAGATAGATAGATAGATAGATAGATAGATAGATAGATAGATAGACAAACATTCAGACATGTAGAAAGATAGATAGATAGATAAACAGACAGACATGTAGATAGATAGATAGATAGATAGATAGATAGATAAACAGATGGACGTGCAGAAAGATAGATAGATAGATAGATAGATAGATAGATAGATAGATAGATAGATAGATAGATAGACAGATACACAGACAGACATGCAGATAGATAGAAAGATAGATAGATAGATACACATATAGAAAGACAGATAAACAGACAGACATGCAG
>JARGYO010000189.1:1222500-1225000 GCA_029206835.1 Rana muscosa | reverse complement strand
AGATAGATAGATAGACAGATAAACAGACAGACATGCAGATAGATAGAAAGATAGAAAGATAGAAAGATAGATAGAAAGACAGATAGATAGATAGATAGATAGATAGATAGATAGATACACAGATAGAAAGACAGATAAACAGTCAGACTTGCAGATAGATAGATAGATCGATAGATAGATCGATAGATAGATAGATAGATAGATAGATAGATAGATAGATAAAAAGATAGACAGATAAATAGACAGACATGCAGATAGATAAATCAATAGATAGATAGATAGATAGATACATACATACATACATAGACAGAGCAATAGATAGGTAGAGAAATAGATAGATAGATAAAAAGACACACATGCAGATAGATAGATAGATAGATAGATAGATAGATAGTTAGATAAATAGACAGACATGCAGATAGATAAATCGATAGATAGATAGATAAACAGATAGATAGATAAACAGATAGATAGACAGATAAACAGACATGTAGATAAATAGATAGATAGATAGATAGATAAACAGAGAGACATGCAGATAGATAGAAAGAAAGATAGATAGATAGATAGATAGAAAGACAGATACACAGACAGACATGCAGATATATAGATAGATCAATAGATAGATAGATAGATAGATAGATAGATAGATAGATAGATAGAAAGACAGATAAACAGACAGACATGTAGATATATAGATCGACAGATAGATAGATAGATAAACTGCTAGAGAGATAAATAGATAGATAGATAGATAGATAGATAGATAGATCGATAGATAAACAGATAGATAGATAAACAGACGGACATGCAGAAAGATAGATAGAGAGATAGATAGATAGATAGATAGATAGATAGATAGATAGATAGATAGATAGATAGATAGACAAACATTCAGACATGTAGAAAGATAGATAGATAGATAAACAGACAGACATGTAGATAGATAGATAGATAGATAAACAGATGGACGTGCAGAAAGATAGATAGATAGATAGATAGATAGATAGATAGATATATAGATAGATAGATAGACAGATAAACAGACAGACATGCAGATAGATAGAAAGATAGATAGATAGATACACATATAGAAAGACAGATAAACAGACAGACATGCAGATAGATACATATATAGATAGATAGATAGATAGATAGATAGATAGATAGATAAATAGACAAACATGTAGATAGATAGATAGAAAGATAGACAGATAAACAAACAGACATGTAGATAGATAGATAGATAGATACACAGATAGATAGAAAGATAAACAGACAAACATGCAGAAAGATAGATAGATAAACAGTCGGACATGCAGACAGATATATAGATAGATAGATAGACAGATAAACAGACAGACATGCAGATAGATAGAAAGATAGAAAGATAGGTAGAAAGATAGATAGGAAGATAGATAGATAGATAGATACACAGATAGAAAGACAGATAAACAGACAGACTTGCAGATAGATAGATAGATCGATAGATAGATAGATATATAGATAGATAGATAGATAGATAGATAGATAAACAGACAGACATGCAGAAAGATAGAAAGATAGAAAGATAGATAGATAGATAGATAGATAGACAGATAAACAGACAGACATGTAGATAGATAGATAGATAGACAAACAGACAGACATGTAGAAAGATAGATAGATAGATATATAGATAAACAGACAGACATGCAGATAGATAGAAAGATAGAAAGATAGATAGATAGATATATAGATAAACAGACAGACATGCATATAGATAGATAGATCGATAGATAGATAGATAGATAGTTAGATAGATAGAAAAACAGAAAAACAGACAGACATGTAGATAGATAGATCAATAGATAGATAGATAAACTGCTAGATAGATAGATAGATAGATAGGTAGATAGATAGACAAACAGACAGACATGTAGAAAGATAGATATATAGATAGATAGATAGATAGATAGATAAACAAACAGACATGTAGATAGATAGATAGATAGATAGATAGATAGATGGACATGCAGAAAGATAGATAGATAGATAGACAGATAAACAGACAGACATGTAGATAGATAGATAGATAGATAGATAGATAGATAGATAGATAGATAGATAGATAGATAGATATATAGATAAACAGGCAGACATGCAGATAGATAGATAGATAGATAGATAGATAGATAGATAGAAAGATAAACAGACAGACATGCAGAAAGATAGATAGATAGATAAACAGATAGATAGATAATCAGAAGGACATGCAGAAAGATAGATAGATAGATAGATAGATAGATAGATAGACAGATAAACAGACAGACATGCAGATAGATAGAAAGATAGAAAGATAGAAAGATAGATAGAAAGATAGATAGATAGATAGATAGATAGATAGATAGATAGATAGATAGATAGATAGATAGATACACAGATAGAAAGACAGATAAACAGTCAGACTTGCAGATAGATAGATAGATCGATAGATAGATAGATAGATAGATAGATAGAT
>JARGYO010000189.1:1207500-1210000 GCA_029206835.1 Rana muscosa | reverse complement strand
TAGATAGAAAGACAGATAAACAGACAGACATGTAGATATATAGATCGACAGATAGATAGATAGATAAACTGCTAGAGAGATAAATAGATAGATAGATAGATAGATAGATAGATAGATCGATAGATAAACAGATAGATAGATAAACAGACGGACATGCAGAAAGATAGATAGAGAGATAGATAGATAGATAGATAGATAGATAGATAGATAGATAGATAGATAGATAGACAAACATTCAGACATGTAGAAAGATAGATAGATAGATAAACAGACAGACATGTAGATAGATAGATAGATAGATAAACAGATGGACGTGCAGAAAGATAGATAGATAGATAGATAGATAGATAGATAGATAGATAGATATATAGATAGATAGATAGACAGATAAACAGACAGACATGCAGATAGATAGAAAGATAGATAGATAGATACACATATAGAAAGACAGATAAACAGACAGACATGCAGATAGATACATATATAGATAGATAGATAGATAGATAGATAGATAGATAAATAGACAAACATGTAGATAGATAGATAGAAAGATAGACAGATAAACAAACAGACATGTAGATAGATAGATAGATAGATACACAGATAGATAGAAAGATAAACAGACAAACATGCAGAAAGATAGATAGATAAACAGTCGGACATGCAGACAGATATATAGATAGATAGATAGACAGATAAACAGACAGACATGCAGATAGATAGAAAGATAGAAAGATAGGTAGAAAGATAGATAGGAAGATAGATAGATAGATAGATAGAAAGACAGATAAACAGACAGACTTGCAGATAGATAGATAGATCGATAGATAGATAGATATATAGATAGATAGATAGATAGATAGATAGATAAACAGACAGACATGCAGAAAGATAGAAAGATAGAAAGATAGATAGATAGATAGATAGACAGATAAACAGACAGACATGTAGATAGATAGATAGATAGACAAACAGACAGACATGTAGAAAGATAGATAGATAGATATATAGATAAACAGACAGACATGCAGATAGATAGAAAGATAGAAAGATAGATAGATAGATATATAGATAAACAGACAGACATGCATATAGATAGATAGATCGATAGATAGATAGATAGATAGTTAGATAGATAGAAAAACAGAAAAACAGACAGACATGTAGATAGATAGATCAATAGATAGATAGATAAACTGCTAGATAGATAGATAGATAGATAGATAGATAGATAGATAGATAGATAGATAGATAGGTAGATAGATAGACAGATAGATAGATAGACAAACAGACAGACATGTAGAAAGATAGATATATAGATAGATAGATAGATAGACAGATAAACAAACAGACATGTAGATAGATAGATAGATAGATAGATAGATAGATAGATGGACATGCAGAAAGATAGATAGATAGATAGACAGATAAACAGACAGACATGTAGATAGATAGATAGATAGATAGATAGATAGATAGATAGATAGATAGATATATAGATAAACAGGCAGACATGCAGATAGATAGATAGATAGATAGATAGATAGATAGATAGATAGATAGATAGATAGATAGAAAGATAAACAGACAGACATGCAGAAAGATAGATAGATAGATAAACAGATAGATAGATAATCAGAAGGACATGCAGAAAGATAGATAGATAGATAGATAGATAGATAGATAGATAGATAGATAGATAGATAGATAAACAGACAGACATGCAGATAGATAGAAAGATAGAAAGATAGAAAGATAGATAGAAAGATAGATAGATAGATAGATAGATAGATAGATAGATAGATAGATACACAGATAGAAAGACAGATAAACAGTCAGACTTGCAGATAGATAGATAGATCGATAGATAGATAGATAGATAGATAGATAGATAGATAGATAGATAGATAGATAGATAGATACACAGATAGATAGACAGAGAAATAGACAGACATGCAGATAGATACATATATAGATAGATAGATGGATAGATAGATTGATAGATAGATAGATAGATAAAAAGATAGACAGATAAATAGACAGACATGCAGATAGATAAATCAATAGATAGATAGATAGATACATACATACATACATACATACATAGACAGAGCAATAGATAGGTAGAGAAATAGATAGATAGATAAAAAGACACACATGCAGATAGATAGATAGATAGATAGATAGTTAGATAAATAGACAGACATGCAGATAGATAAATCAATAGATAGATAGATAAACAGATAGATAGATAAACAGATAGATAGACAGATAAACAGACATGTAGATAAATAGATAGATAGATAGATAGATAGATAAACAGAGAGACATGCAGATAGATAGAAAGATAGATAGATAGATAGATAGATAGATAGATAGATAGATAGATAGATAGATAGATAGATAGACAGATAAACAGACAGACATGCAGATATATAGATAGATCAATAGATAGATAGATAGATAGATAGATAGATAGATAGATAGATAGAAATACAGA
>JARGYO010000189.1:1195000-1197500 GCA_029206835.1 Rana muscosa | reverse complement strand
AAAGATAGACAGATAAATAGACAGACATGCAGATAGATAAATCAATAGATAGATAGATAGATAGATACATACATACATACATACATAGACAGAGCAATAGATAGGTAGATAAATAGATAGATAGATAAAAAGACACACATGCAGATAGATAGATAGATAGATAGATAGATAGATAGATAGTTAGATAAATAGACAGACATGCAGATAGATAAATCGATAGATAGATAGATAAACAGATAGATAGATAAACAGATAGATAGACAGATAAACAGACATGTAGATAAATAGATAGATAGATAGATAGATAAACAGAGAGACATGCAGATAGATAGAAAGAAAGATAGATAGATAGATAGATAGAAAGACAGATACACAGACAGACATGCAGATATATAGATAGATCAATAGATAGATAGATAGATAGATAGATAGATAGATAGATAGATAGATAGATAGAAAGACAGATAAACAGACAGACATGTAGATATATAGATCGACAGATAGATAGATAGATAAACTGCTAGAGAGATAAATAGATAGATAGATAGATAGATAGATAGATAGATCGATAGATAAACAGATAGATAGATAAACAGACGGACATGCAGAAAGATAGATAGAGAGATAGATAGATAGATAGATAGATAGATAGATAGATAGATAGATAGATAGATAGATAGATAGATAGACAAACATTCAGACATGTAGAAAGATAGATAGAGAGATAAACAGACAGACATGTAGATAGATAGATAGATAGATAAACAGATGGACGTGCAGAAAGATAGATAGATAGATAGATAGATAGATAGATAGATAGATATATAGATAGATAGATAGACAGATAAACAGACAGACATGCAGATAGATAGAAAGATAGATAGATAGATACACATATAGAAAGACAGATAAACAGACAGACATGCAGATAGATACATATATAGATAGATAGATAGATAGATAGATAGATAGATAAATAGACAAACATGTAGATAGATAGATAGAAAGATAGACAGATAAACAAACAGACATGTAGATAGATAGATAGATAGATACACAGATAGATAGAAAGATAAACAGACAAACATGCAGAAAGATAGATAGATAAACAGTCGGACATGCAGACAGATATATAGATAGATAGATAGACAGATAAACAGACAGACATGCAGATAGATAGAAAGATAGAAAGATAGGTAGAAAGATAGATAGGAAGATAGATAGATAGATAGATACACAGATAGAAAGACAGATAAACAGACAGACTTGCAGATAGATAGATAGATCGATAGATAGATAGATATATAGATAGATAGATAGATAGATAGATAGATAAACAGACAGACATGCAGAAAGATAGAAAGATAGAAAGATAGATAGATAGATAGATAGACAGATAAACAGACAGACATGTAGATAGATAGATAGATAGACAAACAGACAGACATGTAGAAAGATAGATAGATAGATATATAGATAAACAGACAGACATGCAGATAGATAGAAAGATAGAAAGATAGATAGATAGATATATAGATAAACAGACAGACATGCATATAGATAGATAGATCGATAGATAGATAGATAGATAGTTAGATAGATAGAAAAACAGAAAAACAGACAGACATGTAGATAGATAGATCAATAGATAGATAGATAAACTGCTAGATAGATAGATAGATAGATAGATAGATAGATAGATAGATAGATAGATAGGTAGATAGATAGACAGATAGATAGATAGACAAACAGACAGACATGTAGAAAGATAGATATATAGATAGATAGATAGATAGACAGATAAACAAACAGACATGTAGATAGATAGATAGATAGATAGATAGATAGATAGATGGACATGCAGAAAGATAGATAGATAGATAGACAGATAAACAGACAGACATGTAGATAGATAGATAGATAGATAGATAGATAGATAGATAGATAGATAGATAGATAGATAAACAGGCAGACATGCAGATAGATAGATAGATAGATAGATAGATAGATAGATAGATAGATAGATAGAAAGATAAACAGACAGACATGCAGAAAGATAGATAGATAGATAAACAGATAGATAGATAATCAGAAGGACATGCAGAAAGATAGATAGATAGATAGATAGATAGATAGATAGATAGATAGATAGATAGATAGATAGATAAACAGACAGACATGCAGATAGATAGAAAGATAGAAAGATAGAAAGATAGATAGAAAGATAGATAGATAGATAGATAGATAGATAGATAGATAGATACACAGATAGAAAGACAGATAAACAGTCAGACTTGCAGATAGATAGATAGATCGATAGATAGATAGATAGATAGATAGATAGATAGATAGATAGATAGATAGATAGATACACAGATAGATAGACAGAGAAATAGACAGACATGCAGATAGATACATATATAGATAGATAGATGGATAGATAGATTGATAGATAGATAGATAGATAAAAAGATAGACAGATAAATAGACAGACATGCAG
>JARGYO010000189.1:1167500-1170000 GCA_029206835.1 Rana muscosa | reverse complement strand
AATAGATAGATAGATAGATAGATAGATAGATAGATAGATAGATAGATAAACAGATAGATAGACAGAAAAACAGACAGACATGTAGATAGATAGATAGATAAACAGATAGATAGAAAGATAGATAGATAGATAGATAGATAAACAGACAGACATGCAGATAGATATAAAGATAGAAAGATAGATAGAAAGATAGATAGATAAACAGATAGATAGACAGAAAAAACAGACAGACATGTAGATAGATAGATAGATAGATAAACAGATAGATAGAAAGATAGATAGAAAGATAGATAGATAGATAGATAAACAGACAGACATGCAGATAGATAGATAGATCGATAGATAGATCGATAGATAGATAGATAGATAGATACACAGATAGATAGACAGAGAAATAGACAAACATGCAGATAGATACATATATAGATAGATAGATAGATAGATAGATAGATAGATAAACAGATAGATAGATAAACAGACGGACATGCAGAAAGATAGATAGATAGATAGATAGATAGATAGATAGACAGATAGGTAGATAGACAAACATACAGACATGTAGAAAGATAGATAGATAGATAGATAGATAGATAGATAGATAGATAAACAGACAGACATGTAGATAGATAGATAGATAGATAAACAGATGGACATGCAGAAAGATAGATAGATAGATAGATAGACAGATAAACAGACAGACATGTAGATAGATAGATAGATAGACAAACAGACAGATATGTAGAAAGATAGATAGATAGATAGATAGATAGATAGATAGATAGATAGATAGATAGATAAACAGACAGACATGCAGATAGATAGAAAGATAGAAAGATAGATAGATAGATAGATAGATAAACAGACAGACATGCAGATAGATAGATAGATCGATAGATAGATAGACAGATAGAAAGATAGTTAGATAGATAGAAAAACAGATACACAGACAGACATGTAGATAGATAGATCGATAGATAGATAGATAAACTGCTAGATAGATAGATAGATAGATAGATACACAAATAGATAGATTGAAAAACTGACAGCCATGCAAAAAGATAGATAGATAAACAGACAGAAAGACAGATAAAAAGACAGACTAGCAGGTAGATAGATAGAAAGAGAGATATATAGATAGATAGATAGATACACAAACAGATAGATAGATAGATAGATAAACAGATAGATAGACAGATAAACAGATGGACATGCAGAAAGATAGATCGATATATAGATAGACAGATAAACTGCTAGATAGATAGATAGATAGATAGATAGATAGTTAGATATATAAACAAATAGATAGACAGATAAAAAGACAGACATGCAGATAGATAGATAGAAAGATAGATAGATAGATATATAGATAGATAGATAGATAGATAGATAGATAGAAAAATAGATAGATAGATAAACAGATAGATAGACAGAAAAACAGACAGACATGTAGATAGATAGATAGATAGATAGATAGATAGATAGATAGATAAACAGATAGATAGAAAGATAGATAGAAAGATAGATAGATAGATAGATAGATAGATAGATAGATAGATAAACAGACAGACATGCAGATAGATAGAAAGGTAGAAAGATAGATAGAAAGATAGATAGATAGATACACAGATAGAAAGACTTATAAACAGACAGACTTGCAGATAGATAGATAGATCGATATATAGATCAATAGATAGATAGATAGATAGATAGATAGATACACAGATAGATAGACAGAGAAATAGACAAACTTGCAGATAGATAGATACATATATAGATAGATAGATAGATAGATAGATAGATAGATAGATACATAGACAAACATGTGGATAGGTAGATAGACAGATAGACATATAAACAAACAGACATGTAGATAGATAGATAGATACACAGATAGATAGAAAGATAAACAGACAGACATGCAGAAAGATAGATAGATAAACAGTCGGACATGCAGACAGATAGATAGATAGATAGATAGACAGATAAACAGACAGACATGCAGATAGATAGAAAGATAGATAGAAAGATAGATATAAAGATAGATAGATAGATACACAGATAGAAAGACAGATAAACAGACAGACTTGCAGATAGATAGATAGATCGATAGATAGATCGATAGATAGATAGATAGATAGATAGATAGATAGATAGATAGACAGATAAACAGGCAGACATGCAGATAGATAGAAAGATAGATAGATAGATAGATAGATAGACAGATAAACAGACAGACATGCAGATAGATAGAAAGATAGAAAGATAGAAAGATAGATAGAAAGATAAACAGACAGACATGCAGAAAGATAGATAGATAGATAAACAGATAGATAGATAATCAGAAGGACATGCAGAAAGATAGATAGATAGATAGATAGATAGATAGATAGATAGACTGACAGATAAACAGACAGACATGCAGATAGATAGAAAGATAGAAAGATAGAAAGATAGATAGAAAGATAGATAGATAGATAGATAGATAGATAGATAGATAGAT
>JARGYO010000189.1:1130000-1155000 GCA_029206835.1 Rana muscosa | reverse complement strand
ACATGCAGATAGATAGATAGAAAGATAGATAGATAGAAAGATAGATAGATAGATAGATAGATAGATAGATAGATAGATAGATAGAAAGATAGATAGATAGATAAACAGATAGATAGACAGAAAAACAGACAGACATGTAGATAGATAGATAGATAGATAGATAAACAGATAGATAGAAAGATAGATAGAAAGATAGATAGATAGATAGATAGATAGATAGATAAACAGACAGACATGCAGATAGATAGAAAGATAGAAAGATAGATAGATAGATACACAGATAGAAAGACTTATAAACAGACAGACTTGCAGATAGATAGATAGATCGATATATAGATCGATAGACAGATAGATAGATAGATACACAGATAGATAGACAGAGAAATAGACAAACTTGCAGATAGATACATATATAGATAGATAGATAGATAGATAGATAAACAGATAGATAGATAAACAGACAGACATGCAGAAAGATATATAGATAGATAGATAGATAGATAGATAGATAGATAGATAGATAGATAGATAGATAGATAGATAGATAGACAGATAGATAGATAGACAAACAGACAGACATGTAGAAAGATAGATAGATAGATAGATAGATAGATAGATAGATAGATAGATAGATAGATAGATGGATAAACAGACAGACATGTAGATAAATAGCTAGATAGATAGATAGATAGATAGATAAACAGATGGACATGCAGAAAGATAGATAGAAAGATAGATAGATAGATAGATAGATAGATAGACAGATAAACAGACAGGCATGTAGATAGATAGATAGATAGACAAACAGACAGACATGTAGAAAGATAGATAGATAGATATATAGATAAACAGACAGACATGCAGATAGATAGAAAGATAGATAGATAGATAGATAGATAGATAGATACACAGATAGAAAGACAGATAAACATACAGACTTGCAGATAGATAGATAGATCAATAGATAGATAGATAGATAGATAGATAGATAGATAGATAAACAGACAGACATGCAGAAAGATAGAAATATAGATAGATAGATAGATAGATAGAAAAACAGATAAACAGACAGACATGCAGATAGATAGATAGATAGATAGATAGATAGAAAGACAGATAAACAGACATACATGTAGATAGATCGATCGATAGATAGATATATAAACTGCTAGATAGATAGATAGATAGATAGATAGATAGATAGATAGATAGATAGATAGATAAACAAATAGATAGACAGATAAAAAGACAGACATGCAGATATATAGATAGAAAGATAGATAGATAGATAGATAGATAGATAGAAAATAGATAGATAGATAGATAAACAGATAGATAGACAGAAAAACAGACAGACATGTAGATAGATAGATAGATAGATAGATAGATAGATAAACAGAGAGATAGAAAGATAGATAGAAAGATAGATAGATAGATAGATAAACAGACAGACATGCAGATAGATAGAAAGATAGAAAGATAGATAGAAAGATAGATATATAGATACACAGATAGAAAGACTTATAAACAGACAGACTTGCAAATAGATAGATAGATCGATATATAGATCGATAGATAGATAGATAGATACACAGATAGATAGACAGAGAAATAGACAAACTTGCAGATAGATACATATATAGATAGATAGATAGATAGATAGATAGATAGACAGATAGATAGATAAACAGACAGACATGCAGAAAGATAGATAGATAGATAGATAGATAGATAGATAGATAGATAGACAAACAGACAGACATGTAGAAAGATAGATAGATAGATAGATAGATAGATAAACAGATGGACATGCAGAAAGATAGATAGATAGATAGATAGATAGATAGATAGATAGATAGATAGACAAATAAACAGACAGACATGTAGATAGATAGATAGATAGAAAAACAGACAGACAAGTAGATAGATAGATAGATAAACAGATAGAAAGATAGATAGAAAGATAGATAGATAGATAGATAAACAGACAGACATGCAGATAGATAGAAATATAGAAAGATAGATAGATAAACAGATAGATAGACAGAAAAACAGACAGACATGTAGATAGATAGATAGATAAACAGATAGATAGAAAGATAGATAGATAGATAGATAGATAAACAGACAGACATGCAGATAGATAGAAAGATAGAAAGATAGATAGAAAGATAGATAGATAGATACACAGATAGAAAGACTTATAAACAGACAGGCTTGCAGATAGATATATAGATAGATCAATAGATAGATAGATAGATAGATAGATAAACAAATAGATAGACAGATAAAAAGACAGACATGCAGATAGATAGATAGAAAGATAGATAGATAGATAGATAGATAGATAGATAGATAGATAGATAGATAGATAGATAGAAAATAGATAGATAGATAGATAAACAGATAGATAGACAGAAAAACAGACAGACATGTAGATAGATAGATAGATAGATAGATAAACAGAGAGATAGAAAGATAGATAGAAAGATAGATAGATAGATAGATAAACAGACAGACATGCAGATAGATAGAAATATAGAAAGATAGATAGAAAGATAGATAGATAGATACACAGATAGAAAGACTTATAAACAGACAGGGTGCAGAATGTAGACATGTGTGATTTACAGGGTGGAGAATGCAGACATGTGTGATTTACAGGGTGCAGAATGTAGACATGTGTGATTTACAGGGTACAGAATGCAGACATGTGTGATTTACAGGGTACAGAATGTAGACATGTGTGATTTACAGGGTGTAGAATGTAGACATGTGTGATTTACAGGGTGGAGAATGTAGACATGTGTGATTTACAGGGTGCAGAATGTAGACATGTGTGATTTACAGGGTGCAGAATGTAGACATGTGTGATTTACAGGGTGCAGAATGCAGACATGTGTGATTTACAGGGTGCAGAATGTAGACATGTGTGATTTACAGGGTGCAGAATGTAGACATGTGTGATTTACAGGGTGCAGAATGTAGACATGTGTGATTTACAGGGTGCATAATGCAGACATGTGTGATTTACAGGGTGTAGAATGTAGACATGTGTGATTTACAGGGTGCAGAATGTAGACATGTGTGATTTACAGGGTGCAGAATGTAGACATGTGTGATTTACAGGGTGCAGAATGTAGACATGTGTGATTTACAGGGTGCAGAATGTAGACATGTGTGATTTACAGGGTGCAGAATGTAGACATGTGTGATTTACAGGGTGCAGAATGCAGACATGTGTGATTTACAGGGTGCAGAATGCAGACATGTGTGATTTACAGGATGCAGAATGTAGACATGTGTGATTTACAGGGTGCAGAATGTAGACATGTGTGATTTACAGGGTGGAGAATGCAGACATGTGTGATTTACAGGGTGCAGAATGTAGACATGTGTGATTTACAGGGTGCAGAATGTAGACATGTGTGATTTACAGGGTGCAGAATGCAGACATGTGTGATTTACAGGGTGTAGAATGTAGACATGTGTGATTTACAGGGTGCAGAATGTAGACATGTGTGATTTACAGGGTGCAGAATGTAGACATGTGTGATTTACAGGGTGCAGAATGTAGACATGTGTGATTTACAGGGTGCAGAATGTAGACATGTGTGATTTACAGGGTGCAGAATGTAGACATGTGTGATTTACAGGGTGGAGAATGCAGACATGTGTGATTTACAGGGTGCAGAATGTAGACATGTGTGATTTACAGGGTGGAGAATGCAGACATGTGTGATTTACAGGGTGCAGAATGCAGACATGTGTGATTTACAGGGTGTAGAATGTAGACATGTGTGATTTACAGGGTGCAGAATGTAGACATGTGTGATTTACAGAGTGCAGAATGCAGACATGTGTGATTTACAGGGTGCAGAATGTAGACATGTGTGATTTACAGGGTGGAGAATGCAGACATGTGTGATTTACAGGGTGCAGAATGCAGACATATGTGATTTACAGGGTGCAGAATGCAGACATGTGTGATTTACAGGATGCAGAATGTAGACATGTGTGATTTACAGGATGCAGAATGTAGACATGTGTGATTTACAGGGTGCAGAATGTAGACATGTGTGATTTACAGGGTGCAGAATGTAGACATGTGTGATTTACAGGGTGCAGAATGTAGACATGTGTGATTTACAGAGTGCAGAATGTAGACATGTGTGATTTACAGGGTGGAGAATGCAGACATGTGTGATTTACAGGGTGCAGAATGCAGACATGTGTGATTTACAGGGTGCAGAATGCAGACATGTGTGATTTACAGGGTGTAGAATGCAGACATGTGTGATTTACAGGGTGCAGAATGCAGACATGTGTGATTTACAGGGTGTAGAATGTAGACATGTGTGATTTACAGGATGCAGAATGTAGACATGTGTGATTTACAGGGTGGAGAATGTAGACATGTGTGATTTACAAGGTTCAGAATGCAGACATGTGTGATTTACAAGGTGCAGAATGCAGACATGTGTGATTTACAGGGTGCAGAATGTAGACATGTGTGATTTACAGGGTGCAGAATGTAGACATGTGTGATTTACAGGGTGCAGAATGTAGACATGTGTGATTTACAGGATGCAGAATGTAGACATGTGTGATTTACAGGGTGGAGAATGTAGACATGTGTGATTTACAAGGTGCAGAATGCAGACATGTGTGATTTACAGGGTGCAGAATGTAGACATGTGTGATTTACAGGGTGCAGAATGTAGACATGTGTGATTTACAGAGTGCAGAATGCAGACATGTGTGATTTACAGGGTGCAGAATGTAGACATGTGTGATTTACAGGGTGGGGAATGCAGACATGTGTGATTTACAGGGTGCAGAATGCAGACATGTGTGATTTACAGGGTGCAGAATGCAGACATGTGTGATTTACAGGATGCAGAATGTAGACATGTGTGATTTACAGGATGCAGAATGTAGACATGTGTGATTTACAGGGTGCAGAATGTAGACATGTGTGATTTACAGGATGCAGAATGTAGACATGTGTGATTTACAGGGTGGAGAATGTAGACATGTGTGATTTACAGGGTGGAGAATGCAGACATGTGTGATTTACAGGGTGCAGAATGTAGACATGTGTGATTTACAGGATGCAGAATGTAGACATGTGTGATTTACAGGGTGGAGAATGTAGACATGTGTGATTTACAGGGTGGAGAATGCAGACATGTGTGATTTACAGGGTGGAGAATGTAGACATGTGTGATTTACAGGGTGGAGAATGTAGACATGTGTGATTTACAGGGTGCAGAATGTAGACATGTGTGATTTACAGGGTGCAGAATGCAGACATGTGTGATTTACAGGATGCAGAATGCAGACATGTGTGATTTACAGGGTGGAGAATGTAGACATGTGTGATTTACAGGGTGCAGAATGTAGACATGTGTGATTTACAGGGTGCAGAATGTAGACATGTGTGATTTACAGGGTGCAGAATGCAGACATGTGTGATTTACAGGGTGCAGAATGTAGACATGTGTGATTTACAGAGTGCAGAATGTAGACATGTGTGATTTACAGGGTGCAGAATGCAGACATGTGTGATTTACAAGGTGCAGAATGCAGACATGTGTGATTTACAGAGTGCAGAATGCAGACATGTGTGATTTACAGGGTGTAGAATGTAGACATGTGTGATTTACAGGGTGCAGAATGTAGACATGTGTGATTTACAGGGTGCAGAATGTAGACATGTGTGATTTACAGGGTGCAGAATGTAGACATGTGTGATTTACAGGGTGGAGAATGCAGACATGTGTGATTTACAGGGTGCAGAATGTAGACATGTGTGATTTACAGGGTGGAGAATGCAGACATGTGTGATTTACAGGGTGCAGAATGCAGACATGTGTGATTTACAGGGTGTAGAATGTAGACATGTGTGATTTACAGGGTGCAGAATGTAGACATGTGTGATTTACAGGGTGCAGAATGTAGACATGTGTGATTTACAGAGTGCAGAATGTAGACATGTGTGATTTACAGGGTGGAGAATGCAGACATGTGTGATTTACAGGGTGCAGAATGCAGACATGTGTGATTTACAGGGTGCAGAATGCAGACATGTGTGATTTACAGGGTGTAGAATGCAGACATGTGTGATTTACAGGGTGCAGAATGCAGACATGTGTGATTTACAGGGTGTAGAATGTAGACATGTGTGATTTACAGGATGCAGAATGTAGACATGTGTGATTTACAGGGTGGAGAATGTAGACATGTGTGATTTACAAGGTGCAGAATGCAGACATGTGTGATTTACAAGGTGCAGAATGCAGACATGTGTGATTTACAGGGTGCAGAATGTAGACATGTGTGATTTACAGGGTGCAGAATGTAGACATGTGTGATTTACAGGGTGCAGAATGTAGACATGTGTGATTTACAGGATGCAGAATGTAGACATGTGTGATTTACAGGGTGGAGAATGTAGACATGTGTGATTTACAAGGTGCAGAATGCAGACATGTGTGATTTACAGGGTGCAGAATGTAGACATGTGTGATTTACAGGGTGCATAATGTAGACATGTGTGATTTACAGAGTGCAGAATGCAGACATGTGTGATTTACAGGGTGCAGAATGTAGACATGTGTGATTTACAGGGTGGGGAATGCAGACATGTGTGATTTACAGGGTGCAGAATGCAGACATGTGTGATTTACAGGGTGCAGAATGCAGACATGTGTGATTTACAGGATGCAGAATGTAGACATGTGTGATTTACAGGATGCAGAATGTAGACATGTGTGATTTACAGGGTGCAGAATGTAGACATGTGTGATTTACAGGATGCAGAATGTAGACATGTGTGATTTACAGGGTGGAGAATGTAGACATGTGTGATTTACAGGGTGGAGAATGCAGACATGTGTGATTTACAGGGTGCAGAATGTAGACATGTGTGATTTACAGGATGCAGAATGTAGACATGTGTGATTTACAGGGTGGAGAATGTAGACATGTGTGATTTACAGGGTGGAGAATGCAGACATGTGTGATTTACAGGGTGGAGAATGTAGACATGTGTGATTTACAGGGTGGAGAATGTAGACATGTGTGATTTACAGGGTGCAGAATGTAGACATGTGTGATTTACAGGGTGCAGAATGCAGACATGTGTGATTTACAGGATGCAGAATGCAGACATGTGTGATTTACAGGGTGGAGAATGTAGACATGTGTGATTTACAGGGTGCAGAATGTAGACATGTGTGATTTACAGGGTGCAGAATGTAGACATGTGTGATTTACAGGGTGCAGAATGCAGACATGTGTGATTTACAGGGTGCAGAATGTAGACATGTGTGATTTACAGAGTGCAGAATGTAGACATGTGTGATTTACAGGGTGCAGAATGCAGACATGTGTGATTTACAAGGTGCAGAATGCAGACATGTGTGATTTACAGAGTGCAGAATGCAGACATGTGTGATTTACAGGGTGTAGAATGTAGACATGTGTGATTTACAGGGTGCAGAATGTAGACATGTGTGATTTACAGGGTGCAGAATGTAGACATGTGTGATTTACAGGGTGCAGAATGTAGACATGTGTGATTTACAGGGTGGAGAATGCAGACATGTGTGATTTACAGGGTGCAGAATGTAGACATGTGTGATTTACAGGGTGCAGAATGTAGACATGTGTGATTTACAGGGTGCAGAATGTAGACATGTGTGATTTACAGGGTGTAGAATGTAGACATGTGTGATTTACAGGGTGCAGAATGTAGACATGTGTGATTTACAGGGTGCAGAATGTAGACATGTGTGATTTACAGGGTGCAGAATGTAGACATGTGTGATTTACAGGGTGCAGAATGTAGACATGTGTGATTTACAGGGTGCAGAATGTAGACATGTGTGATTTACAGGGTGGAGAATGCAGACATGTGTGATTTACAGGGTGCAGAATGTAGACATGTGTGATTTACAGGGTGGAGAATGCAGACATGTGTGATTTACAGGGTGAAGAATGCAGACATGTGTGATTTACAGGGTGTAGAATGTAGACATGTGTGATTTACAGGGTGCAGAATGTAGACATGTGTGATTTACAGAGTGCAGAATGCAGACATGTGTGATTTACAGGGTGCAGAATGTAGACATGTGTGATTTACAGGGTGGAGAATGCAGACATGTGTGATTTACAGGGTGCAGAATGCAGACATATGTGATTTACAGGGTGCAGAATGCAGACATGTGTGATTTACAGGATGCAGAATGTAGACATGTGTGATTTACAGGATGCAGAATGTAGACATGTGTGATTTACAGGGTGCAGAATGTAGACATGTGTGATTTACAGGGTGCAGAATGTAGACATGTGTGATTTACAGGGTGCAGAATGTAGACATGTGTGATTTACAGAGTGCAGAATGTAGACATGTGTGATTTACAGGGTGGAGAATGCAGACATGTGTGATTTACAGGGTGCAGAATGCAGACATGTGTGATTTACAGGGTGCAGAATGCAGACATGTGTGATTTACAGGGTGTAGAATGCAGACATATGTGATTTACAGGGTGCAGAATGCAGACATGTGTGATTTACAGGGTGTAGAATGTAGACATGTGTGATTTACAGGATGCAGAATGTAGACATGTGTGATTTACAGGGTGGAGAATGTAGACATGTGTGATTTACAAGGTGCAGAATGCAGACATGTGTGATTTACAAGGTGCAGAATGCAGACATGTGTGATTTACAGGGTGCAGAATGTAGACATGTGTGATTTACAGGGTGCAGAATGTAGACATGTGTGATTTACAGGGTGCAGAATGTAGACATGTGTGATTTACAGGATGCAGAATGTAGACATGTGTGATTTACAGGGTGGAGAATGTAGACATGTGTGATTTACAAGGTGCAGAATGCAGACATGTGTGATTTACAGGGTGCAGAATGTAGACATGTGTGATTTACAGGGTGCAGAATGTAGACATGTGTGATTTACAGAGTGCAGAATGCAGACATGTGTGATTTACAGGGTGCAGAATGTAGACATGTGTGATTTACAGGGTGGGGAATGCAGACATGTGTGATTTACAGGGTGCAGAATGCAGACATGTGTGATTTACAGGGTGCAGAATGCAGACATGTGTGATTTACAGGATGCAGAATGTAGACATGTGTGATTTACAGGATGCAGAATGTAGACATGTGTGATTTACAGGGTGCAGAATGTAGACATGTGTGATTTACAGGATGCAGAATGTAGACATGTGTGATTTACAGGGTGGAGAATGTAGACATGTGTGATTTACAGGGTGGAGAATGCAGACATGTGTGATTTACAGGGTGCAGAATGTAGACATGTGTGATTTACAGGATGCAGAATGTAGACATGTGTGATTTACAGGGTGGAGAATGTAGACATGTGTGATTTACAGGGTGGAGAATGCAGACATGTGTGATTTACAGGGTGGAGAATGTAGACATGTGTGATTTACAGGGTGGAGAATGTAGACATGTGTGATTTACAGGGTGCAGAATGTAGACATGTGTGATTTACAGGGTGCAGAATGCAGACATGTGTGATTTACAGGATGCAGAATGCAGACATGTGTGATTTACAGGGTGGAGAATGTAGACATGTGTGATTTACAGGGTGCAGAATGTAGACATGTGTGATTTACAGGGTGCAGAATGTAGACATGTGTGATTTACAGGGTGCAGAATGCAGACATGTGTGATTTACAGGGTGCAGAATGTAGACATGTGTGATTTACAGAGTGCAGAATGTAGACATGTGTGATTTACAGGGTGCAGAATGCAGACATGTGTGATTTACAAGGTGCAGAATGCAGACATGTGTGATTTACAGAGTGCAGAATGCAGACATGTGTGATTTACAGGGTGTAGAATGTAGACATGTGTGATTTACAGGGTGCAGAATGTAGACATGTGTGATTTACAGGGTGCAGAATGTAGACATGTGTGATTTACAGGGTGCAGAATGTAGACATGTGTGATTTACAGGGTGGAGAATGCAGACATGTGTGATTTACAGGGTGCAGAATGTAGACATGTGTGATTTACAGGGTGCAGAATGTAGACATGTGTGATTTACAGGGTGCAGAATGTAGACATGTGTGATTTACAGGGTGTAGAATGTAGACATGTGTGATTTACAGGGTGCAGAATGTAGACATGTGTGATTTACAGGGTGCAGAATGTAGACATGTGTGATTTACAGGGTGCAGAATGTAGACATGTGTGATTTACAGGGTGCAGAATGTAGACATGTGTGATTTACAGGGTGCAGAATGTAGACATGTGTGATTTACAGGGTGGAGAATGCAGACATGTGTGATTTACAGGGTGCAGAATGTAGACATGTGTGATTTACAGGGTGGAGAATGCAGACATGTGTGATTTACAGGGTGAAGAATGCAGACATGTGTGATTTACAGGGTGTAGAATGTAGACATGTGTGATTTACAGGGTGCAGAATGTAGACATGTGTGATTTACAGAGTGCAGAATGCAGACATGTGTGATTTACAGGGTGCAGAATGTAGACATGTGTGATTTACAGGGTGGAGAATGCAGACATGTGTGATTTACAGGGTGCAGAATGCAGACATATGTGATTTACAGGGTGCAGAATGCAGACATGTGTGATTTACAGGATGCAGAATGTAGACATGTGTGATTTACAGGATGCAGAATGTAGACATGTGTGATTTACAGGGTGCAGAATGTAGACATGTGTGATTTACAGGGTGCAGAATGTAGACATGTGTGATTTACAGGGTGCAGAATGTAGACATGTGTGATTTACAGAGTGCAGAATGTAGACATGTGTGATTTACAGGGTGGAGAATGCAGACATGTGTGATTTACAGGGTGCAGAATGCAGACATGTGTGATTTACAGGGTGCAGAATGCAGACATGTGTGATTTACAGGGTGTAGAATGCAGACATATGTGATTTACAGGGTGCAGAATGCAGACATGTGTGATTTACAGGGTGTAGAATGTAGACATGTGTGATTTACAGGATGCAGAATGTAGACATGTGTGATTTACAGGGTGGAGAATGTAGACATGTGTGATTTACAAGGTGCAGAATGCAGACATGTGTGATTTACAAGGTGCAGAATGCAGACATGTGTGATTTACAGGGTGCAGAATGTAGACATGTGTGATTTACAGGGTGCAGAATGTAGACATGTGTGATTTACAGGGTGCAGAATGTAGACATGTGTGATTTACAGGATGCAGAATGTAGACATGTGTGATTTACAGGGTGGAGAATGTAGACATGTGTGATTTACAAGGTGCAGAATGCAGACATGTGTGATTTACAGGGTGCAGAATGTAGACATGTGTGATTTACAGGGTGCAGAATGTAGACATGTGTGATTTACAGAGTGCAGAATGCAGACATGTGTGATTTACAGGGTGCAGAATGTAGACATGTGTGATTTACAGGGTGGGGAATGCAGACATGTGTGATTTACAGGGTGCAGAATGCAGACATGTGTGATTTACAGGGTGCAGAATGTAGACATGTGTGATTTACAGGGTGGAGAATGCAGACATGTGTGATTTACAGGGTGCAGAATGTAGACATGTGTGATTTACAGGGTGGAGAATGCAGACATGTGTGATTTACAGGGTGCAGAATGCAGACATGTGTGATTTACAGGGTGTAGAATGTAGACATGTGTGATTTACAGGGTGCAGAATGTAGACATGTGTGATTTACAGAGTGCAGAATGCAGACATGTGTGATTTACAGGGTGCAGAATGTAGACATGTGTGATTTACAGGGTGGAGAATGCAGACATGTGTGATTTACAGGGTGCAGAATGCAGACATATGTGATTTACAGGGTGCAGAATGCAGACATGTGTGATTTACAGGATGCAGAATGTAGACATGTGTGATTTACAGGATGCAGAATGTAGACATGTGTGATTTACAGGGTGCAGAATGTAGACATGTGTGATTTACAGGGTGCAGAATGTAGACATGTGTGATTTACAGGGTGCAGAATGTAGACATGTGTGATTTACAGAGTGCAGAATGTAGACATGTGTGATTTACAGGGTGGAGAATGCAGACATGTGTGATTTACAGGGTGCAGAATGCAGACATGTGTGATTTACAGGGTGCAGAATGCAGACATGTGTGATTTACAGGGTGTAGAATGCAGACATGTGTGATTTACAGGGTGCAGAATGCAGACATGTGTGATTTACAGGGTGTAGAATGTAGACATGTGTGATTTACAGGATGCAGAATGTAGACATGTGTGATTTACAGGGTGGAGAATGTAGACATGTGTGATTTACAAGGTGCAGAATGCAGACATGTGTGATTTACAAGGTGCAGAATGCAGACATGTGTGATTTACAGGGTGCAGAATGTAGACATGTGTGATTTACAGGGTGCAGAATGTAGACATGTGTGATTTACAGGGTGCAGAATGTAGACATGTGTGATTTACAGGATGCAGAATGTAGACATGTGTGATTTACAGGGTGGAGAATGTAGACATGTGTGATTTACAAGGTGCAGAATGCAGACATGTGTGATTTACAGGGTGCAGAATGTAGACATGTGTGATTTACAGGGTGCAGAATGTAGACATGTGTGATTTACAGAGTGCAGAATGCAGACATGTGTGATTTACAGGGTGCAGAATGTAGACATGTGTGATTTACAGGGTGGGGAATGCAGACATGTGTGATTTACAGGGTGCAGAATGCAGACATGTGTGATTTACAGGGTGCAGAATGCAGACATGTGTGATTTACAGGATGCAGAATGTAGACATGTGTGATTTACAGGATGCAGAATGTAGACATGTGTGATTTACAGGGTGCAGAATGTAGACATGTGTGATTTACAGGATGCAGAATGTAGACATGTGTGATTTACAGGGTGGAGAATGTAGACATGTGTGATTTACAGGGTGGAGAATGCAGACATGTGTGATTTACAGGGTGCAGAATGTAGACATGTGTGATTTACAGGATGCAGAATGTAGACATGTGTGATTTACAGGGTGGAGAATGTAGACATGTGTGATTTACAGGGTGGAGAATGCAGACATGTGTGATTTACAGGGTGGAGAATGTAGACATGTGTGATTTACAGGGTGGAGAATGTAGACATGTGTGATTTACAGGGTGCAGAATGTAGACATGTGTGATTTACAGGGTGCAGAATGCAGACATGTGTGATTTACAGGATGCAGAATGCAGACATGTGTGATTTACAGGGTGGAGAATGTAGACATGTGTGATTTACAGGGTGCAGAATGTAGACATGTGTGATTTACAGGGTGCAGAATGTAGACATGTGTGATTTACAGGGTGCAGAATGCAGACATGTGTGATTTACAGGGTGCAGAATGTAGACATGTGTGATTTACAGAGTGCAGAATGTAGACATGTGTGATTTACAGGGTGCAGAATGCAGACATGTGTGATTTACAAGGTGCAGAATGCAGACATGTGTGATTTACAGAGTGCAGAATGCAGACATGTGTGATTTACAGGGTGTAGAATGTAGACATGTGTGATTTACAGGGTGCAGAATGTAGACATGTGTGATTTACAGGGTGCAGAATGTAGACATGTGTGATTTACAGGGTGCAGAATGTAGACATGTGTGATTTACAGGGTGGAGAATGCAGACATGTGTGATTTACAGGGTGCAGAATGTAGACATGTGTGATTTACAGGGTGCAGAATGTAGACATGTGTGATTTACAGGGTGCAGAATGTAGACATGTGTGATTTACAGGGTGTAGAATGTAGACATGTGTGATTTACAGGGTGCAGAATGTAGACATGTGTGATTTACAGGGTGCAGAATGTAGACATGTGTGATTTACAGGGTGCAGAATGTAGACATGTGTGATTTACAGGGTGCAGAATGTAGACATGTGTGATTTACAGGGTGCAGAATGTAGACATGTGTGATTTACAGGGTGGAGAATGCAGACATGTGTGATTTACAGGGTGCAGAATGTAGACATGTGTGATTTACAGGGTGGAGAATGCAGACATGTGTGATTTACAGGGTGCAGAATGCAGACATGTGTGATTTACAGGGTGTAGAATGTAGACATGTGTGATTTACAGGGTGCAGAATGTAGACATGTGTGATTTACAGAGTGCAGAATGCAGACATGTGTGATTTACAGGGTGCAGAATGTAGACATGTGTGATTTACAGGGTGGAGAATGCAGACATGTGTGATTTACAGGGTGCAGAATGCAGACATATGTGATTTACAGGGTGCAGAATGCAGACATGTGTGATTTACAGGATGCAGAATGTAGACATGTGTGATTTACAGGATGCAGAATGTAGACATGTGTGATTTACAGGGTGCAGAATGTAGACATGTGTGATTTACAGGGTGCAGAATGTAGACATGTGTGATTTACAGGGTGCAGAATGTAGACATGTGTGATTTACAGAGTGCAGAATGTAGACATGTGTGATTTACAGGGTGGAGAATGCAGACATGTGTGATTTACAGGGTGCAGAATGCAGACATGTGTGATTTACAGGGTGCAGAATGCAGACATGTGTGATTTACAGGGTGTAGAATGCAGACATATGTGATTTACAGGGTGCAGAATGCAGACATGTGTGATTTACAGGGTGTAGAATGTAGACATGTGTGATTTACAGGATGCAGAATGTAGACATGTGTGATTTACAGGGTGGAGAATGTAGACATGTGTGATTTACAAGGTGCAGAATGCAGACATGTGTGATTTACAAGGTGCAGAATGCAGACATGTGTGATTTACAGGGTGCAGAATGTAGACATGTGTGATTTACAGGGTGCAGAATGTAGACATGTGTGATTTACAGGGTGCAGAATGTAGACATGTGTGATTTACAGGATGCAGAATGTAGACATGTGTGATTTACAGGGTGGAGAATGTAGACATGTGTGATTTACAAGGTGCAGAATGCAGACATGTGTGATTTACAGGGTGCAGAATGTAGACATGTGTGATTTACAGGGTGCAGAATGTAGACATGTGTGATTTACAGAGTGCAGAATGCAGACATGTGTGATTTACAGGGTGCAGAATGTAGACATGTGTGATTTACAGGGTGGGGAATGCAGACATGTGTGATTTACAGGGTGCAGAATGCAGACATGTGTGATTTACAGGGTGCAGAATGCAGACATGTGTGATTTACAGGATGCAGAATGTAGACATGTGTGATTTACAGGATGCAGAATGTAGACATGTGTGATTTACAGGGTGCAGAATGTAGACATGTGTGATTTACAGGGTGGAGAATGTAGACATGTGTGATTTACAAGGTGCAGAATGCAGACATGTGTGATTTACAAGGTGCAGAATGCAGACATGTGTGATTTACAGGGTGCAGAATGTAGACATGTGTGATTTACAGGGTGCAGAATGTAGACATGTGTGATTTACAGGGTGCAGAATGTAGACATGTGTGATTTACAGGATGCAGAATGTAGACATGTGTGATTTACAGGGTGGAGAATGTAGACATGTGTGATTTACAAGGTGCAGAATGCAGACATGTGTGATTTACAGGGTGCAGAATGTAGACATGTGTGATTTACAGGGTGCAGAATGTAGACATGTGTGATTTACAGGGTGCAGAATGTAGACATGTGTGATTTACAGGATGCAGAATGTAGACATGTGTGATTTACAGGGTGGAGAATGTAGACATGTGTGATTTACAGGGTGCAGAATGCAGACATGTGTGATTTACAGGGTGCAGAATGTAGACATGTGTGATTTACAGGGTGGAGAATGCAGACATGTGTGATTTACAGGGTGCAGAATGTAGACATGTGTGATTTACAGGGTGGAGAATGTAGACATGTGTGATTTACAGGGTGCAGAATGCAGACATGTGTGATTTACAGGGTGTAGAATGTAGACATGTGTGATTTACAGGGTGCAGAATGTAGACATGTGTGATTTACAGAGTGCAGAATGCAGACATGTGTGATTTACAGGGTGCAGAATGTAGACATGTGTGATTTACAGGGTGGAGAATGCAGACATGTGTGATTTACAGGGTGCAGAATGCAGACATATGTGATTTACAGGGTGCAGAATGCAGACATGTGTGATTTACAGGATGCAGAATGTAGACATGTGTGATTTACAGGATGCAGAATGTAGACATGTGTGATTTACAGGGTGCAGAATGTAGACATGTGTGATTTACAGGGTGCAGAATGTAGACATGTGTGATTTACAGGGTGCAGAATGTAGACATGTGTGATTTACAGAGTGCAGAATGTAGACATGTGTGATTTACAGGGTGGAGAATGCAGACATGTGTGATTTACAGGGTGCAGAATGCAGACATGTGTGATTTACAGGGTGCAGAATGCAGACATGTGTGATTTACAGGGTGTAGAATGCAGACATGTGTGATTTACAGGGTGCAGAATGCAGACATGTGTGATTTACAGGGTGTAGAATGTAGACATGTGTGATTTACAGGATGCAGAATGTAGACATGTGTGATTTACAGGGTGGAGAATGTAGACATGTGTGATTTACAAGGTGCAGAATGCAGACATGTGTGATTTACAAGGTGCAGAATGCAGACATGTGTGATTTACAGGGTGCAGAATGTAGACATGTGTGATTTACAGGGTGCAGAATGTAGACATGTGTGATTTACAGGGTGCAGAATGTAGACATGTGTGATTTACAGGATGCAGAATGTAGACATGTGTGATTTACAGGGTGGAGAATGTAGACATGTGTGATTTACAAGGTGCAGAATGCAGACATGTGTGATTTACAGGGTGCAGAATGTAGACATGTGTGATTTACAGGGTGCAGAATGTAGACATGTGTGATTTACAGAGTGCAGAATGCAGACATGTGTGATTTACAGGGTGCAGAATGTAGACATGTGTGATTTACAGGGTGGGGAATGCAGACATGTGTGATTTACAGGGTGCAGAATGCAGACATGTGTGATTTACAGGGTGCAGAATGCAGACATGTGTGATTTACAGGATGCAGAATGTAGACATGTGTGATTTACAGGATGCAGAATGTAGACATGTGTGATTTACAGGGTGCAGAATGTAGACATGTGTGATTTACAGGATGCAGAATGTAGACATGTGTGATTTACAGGGTGGAGAATGTAGACATGTGTGATTTACAGGGTGGAGAATGCAGACATGTGTGATTTACAGGGTGCAGAATGTAGACATGTGTGATTTACAGGATGCAGAATGTAGACATGTGTGATTTACAGGGTGGAGAATGTAGACATGTGTGATTTACAGGGTGGAGAATGCAGACATGTGTGATTTACAGGGTGGAGAATGTAGACATGTGTGATTTACAGGGTGGAGAATGTAGACATGTGTGATTTACAGGGTGCAGAATGTAGACATGTGTGATTTACAGGGTGCAGAATGCAGACATGTGTGATTTACAGGATGCAGAATGCAGACATGTGTGATTTACAGGGTGGAGAATGTAGACATGTGTGATTTACAGGGTGCAGAATGTAGACATGTGTGATTTACAGGGTGCAGAATGTAGACATGTGTGATTTACAGGGTGCAGAATGCAGACATGTGTGATTTACAGGGTGCAGAATGTAGACATGTGTGATTTACAGAGTGCAGAATGTAGACATGTGTGATTTACAGGGTGCAGAATGCAGACATGTGTGATTTACAAGGTGCAGAATGCAGACATGTGTGATTTACAGAGTGCAGAATGCAGACATGTGTGATTTACAGGGTGTAGAATGTAGACATGTGTGATTTACAGGGTGCAGAATGTAGACATGTGTGATTTACAGGGTGCAGAATGTAGACATGTGTGATTTACAGGGTGCAGAATGTAGACATGTGTGATTTACAGGGTGGAGAATGCAGACATGTGTGATTTACAGGGTGCAGAATGTAGACATGTGTGATTTACAGGGTGCAGAATGTAGACATGTGTGATTTACAGGGTGCAGAATGTAGACATGTGTGATTTACAGGGTGTAGAATGTAGACATGTGTGATTTACAGGGTGCAGAATGTAGACATGTGTGATTTACAGGGTGCAGAATGTAGACATGTGTGATTTACAGGGTGCAGAATGTAGACATGTGTGATTTACAGGGTGCAGAATGTAGACATGTGTGATTTACAGGGTGCAGAATGTAGACATGTGTGATTTACAGGGTGGAGAATGCAGACATGTGTGATTTACAGGGTGCAGAATGTAGACATGTGTGATTTACAGGGTGGAGAATGCAGACATGTGTGATTTACAGGGTGCAGAATGCAGACATGTGTGATTTACAGGGTGTAGAATGTAGACATGTGTGATTTACAGGGTGCAGAATGTAGACATGTGTGATTTACAGAGTGCAGAATGCAGACATGTGTGATTTACAGGGTGCAGAATGTAGACATGTGTGATTTACAGGGTGGAGAATGCAGACATGTGTGATTTACAGGGTGCAGAATGCAGACATATGTGATTTACAGGGTGCAGAATGCAGACATGTGTGATTTACAGGATGCAGAATGTAGACATGTGTGATTTACAGGATGCAGAATGTAGACATGTGTGATTTACAGGGTGCAGAATGTAGACATGTGTGATTTACAGGGTGCAGAATGTAGACATGTGTGATTTACAGGGTGCAGAATGTAGACATGTGTGATTTACAGAGTGCAGAATGTAGACATGTGTGATTTACAGGGTGGAGAATGCAGACATGTGTGATTTACAGGGTGCAGAATGCAGACATGTGTGATTTACAGGGTGCAGAATGCAGACATGTGTGATTTACAGGGTGTAGAATGCAGACATATGTGATTTACAGGGTGCAGAATGCAGACATGTGTGATTTACAGGGTGTAGAATGTAGACATGTGTGATTTACAGGATGCAGAATGTAGACATGTGTGATTTACAGGGTGGAGAATGTAGACATGTGTGATTTACAAGGTGCAGAATGCAGACATGTGTGATTTACAAGGTGCAGAATGCAGACATGTGTGATTTACAGGGTGCAGAATGTAGACATGTGTGATTTACAGGGTGCAGAATGTAGACATGTGTGATTTACAGGGTGCAGAATGTAGACATGTGTGATTTACAGGATGCAGAATGTAGACATGTGTGATTTACAGGGTGGAGAATGTAGACATGTGTGATTTACAAGGTGCAGAATGCAGACATGTGTGATTTACAGGGTGCAGAATGTAGACATGTGTGATTTACAGGGTGCAGAATGTAGACATGTGTGATTTACAGAGTGCAGAATGCAGACATGTGTGATTTACAGGGTGCAGAATGTAGACATGTGTGATTTACAGGGTGGGGAATGCAGACATGTGTGATTTACAGGGTGCAGAATGCAGACATGTGTGATTTACAGGGTGCAGAATGCAGACATGTGTGATTTACAGGATGCAGAATGTAGACATGTGTGATTTACAGGATGCAGAATGTAGACATGTGTGATTTACAGGGTGCAGAATGTAGACATGTGTGATTTACAGGGTGGAGAATGTAGACATGTGTGATTTACAAGGTGCAGAATGCAGACATGTGTGATTTACAAGGTGCAGAATGCAGACATGTGTGATTTACAGGGTGCAGAATGTAGACATGTGTGATTTACAGGGTGCAGAATGTAGACATGTGTGATTTACAGGGTGCAGAATGTAGACATGTGTGATTTACAGGATGCAGAATGTAGACATGTGTGATTTACAGGGTGGAGAATGTAGACATGTGTGATTTACAAGGTGCAGAATGCAGACATGTGTGATTTACAGGGTGCAGAATGTAGACATGTGTGATTTACAGGGTGCAGAATGTAGACATGTGTGATTTACAGGATGCAGAATGTAGACATGTGTGATTTACAGGGTGCAGAATGTAGACATGTGTGATTTACAGGGTGCAGAATGTAGACATGTGTGATTTACAGGATGCAGAATGTAGACATGTGTGATTTACAGGGTGGAGAATGTAGACATGTGTGATTTACAAGGTGCAGAATGCAGACATGTGTGATTTACAGGATGCAGAATGTAGACATGTGTGATTTACAGGGTGCAGAATGTAGACATGTGTGATTTACAGGATGCATAATGTAGACATGTGTGATTTACAGGGTGGAGAATGTAGACATGTGTGATTTACAGGGTGGAGAATGCAGACATGTGTGATTTACAGGGTGCAGAATGTAGACATGTGTGATTTACAGGATGCAGAATGTAGACATGTGTGATTTACAGGGTGGAGAATGTAGACATGTGTGATTTACAGGGTGGAGAATGCAGCCATGTGTGATTTACAGGGTGGAGAATGTAGACATGTGTGATTTACAGGGTGGAGAATGTAGACATGTGTGATTTACAGGGTGCAGAATGTAGACATGTGTGATTTACAGGGTGCAGAATGCAGACATGTGTGATTTACAGGATGCAGAATGCAGACATGTGTGATTTACAGGGTGGAGAATGTAGACATGTGTGATTTACAGGGTGCAGAATGTAGACATGTGTGATTTACAGGGTGCAGAATGTAGACATGTGTGATTTACAGGGTGCAGAATGCAGACATGTGTTATTTACAGGGTGTAGAATGTAGACATGTGTGATTTACAGGGTGCAGAATGTAGACATGTGTGATTTACAGGGTGCAGAATGTAGACATGTGTGATTTACAGGGTGCAGAATGTAGACATGTGTGATTTACAGGGTGGAGAATGCAGACATGTGTGATTTACAGGGTGCAGAATGTAGACATGTGTGATTTACAGGGTGCAGAATGTAGACATGTGTGATTTACAGGGTGCAGAATGTAGACATGTGTGATTTACAGGGTGTAGAATGTAGACATGTGTGATTTACAGGGTGCAGAATGTAGACATGTGTGATTTACAGGGTGCAGAATGTAGACATGTGTGATTTACAGGGTGCAGAATGTAGACATGTGTGATTTACAGGGTGCAGAATGTAGACATGTGTGATTTACAGGGTGCAGAATGTAGACATGTGTGATTTACAGGGTGGAGAATGCAGACATGTGTGATTTACAGGGTGCAGAATGTAGACATGTGTGATTTACAGGGTGGAGAATGCAGACATGTGTGATTTACAGGGTGCAGAATGCAGACATGTGTGATTTACAGGGTGTAGAATGTAGACATGTGTGATTTACAGGGTGCAGAATGTAGACATGTGTGATTTACAGAGTGCAGAATGCAGACATGTGTGATTTACAGGGTGCAGAATGTAGACATGTGTGATTTACAGGGTGGAGAATGCAGACATGTGTGATTTACAGGGTGCAGAATGCAGACATATGTGATTTACAGGGTGCAGAATGCAGACATGTGTGATTTACAGGATGCAGAATGTAGACATGTGTGATTTACAGGATGCAGAATGTAGACATGTGTGATTTACAGGGTGCAGAATGTAGACATGTGTGATTTACAGGGTGCAGAATGTAGACATGTGTGATTTACAGGGTGCAGAATGTAGACATGTGTGATTTACAGGATGCAGAATGTAGACATGTGTGATTTACAGGGTGGAGAATGTAGACATGTGTGATTTACAAGGTGCAGAATGCAGACATGTGTGATTTACAAGGTGCAGAATGCAGACATGTGTGATTTACAGGGTGCAGAATGTAGACATGTGTGATTTACAGGGTGCAGAATGTAGACATGTGTGATTTACAGGGTGCAGAATGTAGACATGTGTGATTTACAGGATGCAGAATGTAGACATGTGTGATTTACAGGGTGGAGAATGTAGACATGTGTGATTTACAAGGTGCAGAATGCAGACATGTGTGATTTACAGGGTGCAGAATGTAGACATGTGTGATTTACAGGGTGCAGAATGTAGACATGTGTGATTTACAGGGTGGAGAATGCAGACATGTGTGATTTACAGGGTGCAGAATGTAGACATGTGTGATTTACAGGGTGCAGAATGTAGACATGTGTGATTTACAGGGTGCAGAATGCAGACATGTGTGATTTACAGAGTGCAGAATGTAGACATGTGTGATTTACAGGGTGGAGAATGCAGACATGTGTGATTTACAGGATGCAGAATGTAGACATGTGTGATTTACAGGGTGCAGAATGTAGACATGTGTGATTTACAGGATGCAGAATGTAGACATGTGTGATTTACAGGGTGGAGAATGTAGACATGTGTGATTTACAAGGTGCAGAATGCAGACATGTGTGATTTACAGGGTGGAGAATGTAGACATGTGTGATTTACAGGATGCAGAATGTAGACATGTGTGATTTACAGGGTGCAGAATGTAGACATGTGTGATTTACAGGGTGGAGAATGTAGACATGTGTGATTTACAAGGTGCAGAATGCAGACATGTGTGATTTACAGGGTGGAGAATGTAGACATGTGTGATTTACAGAGTGCAGAATGTAGACATGTGTGATTTACAGGGTGCAGAATGTAGACATGTGTGATTTACAGGATGCAGAATGTAGACATGTGTGATTTACAGGATGCAGAATGTAGACATGTGTGATTTACAGGGTGGAGAATGTAGACATGTGTGATTTACAGGGTGGAGAATGCAGACATGTGTGATTTACAGGGTGGAGAATGCAGACATGTGTGATTTACAGGGTGGAGAATGTAGACATGTGTGATTTACAGGGTGGAGAATGTAGACATGTGTGATTTACAGGGTGCAGAATGTAGACATGTGTGATTTACAGGGTGCAGAATGCAGACATGTGTGATTTACAGGGTGCAGAATGTAGACATGTGTGATTTACAGGGTGCAGAATGCAGACATGTGTGATTTACAGGATGCAGAATGTAGACATGTGTGATTTACAGGGTGCAGAATGTAGACATATGTGATTTACAGGGTGCAGAATGTAGACATGTGTGATTTACAGGGTGCAGAATGTAGACATGTGTGATTTACAGGGTGCAGAATGTAGACATGTGTGATTTACAGGGTGCAGAATGCAGACATGTGTGATTTACAGGGTGCAGAATGTAGACATGTGTGATTTACAGGGTGCAGAATGTAGACATGTGTGATTTACAGGATGCAGAATGTAGACATGTGTGATTTACAGGGTGCAGAATGTAGACATGTGTGATTTACAGGGTGGAGAATGCAGACATGTGTGATTTACAGGGTGGAGAATGTAGACATGTGTGATTTACAGGGTGCAGAATGTAGACATGTGTGATTTACAGGGTGCAGAATGCAGACATGTGTGATTTACAGGGTGCAGAATGCAGACATGTGTGATTTACAGGATGCAGAATGTAGACATGTGTGATTTACAGGGTGCAGAATGTAGACATGTGTGATTTACAGGGTGCAGAATGTAGACATGTGTGATTTACAGGGTGCAGAATGTAGACATGTGTGATTTACAGGGTGCAGAATGTAGACATGTGTGATTTACAGGGTGGAGAATGTAGACATGTGTGATTTACAGGATGCAGAATGTAGACATGTGTGATTTACAGGGTGCAGAATGTAGACATGTGTGATTTACAGGGTGCAGAATGTAGACATGTGTGATTTACAGGGTGCAGAATGTAGACATGTGTGATTTACAGGGTGGAGAATGTAGACATGTGTGATTTACAGGGTGCAGAATGTAGACATGTGTGATTTACAGGGTGTAGAATGTAGACATGTGTGATTTACAGGGTGCAGAATGTAGACATGTGTGATTTACAGGATGCAGAATGTAGACATGTGTGATTTACAGGGTGGAGAATGTAGACATGTGTGATTTACAGGATGCAGAATGTAGACATGTGTGATTTACAGAGTGCAGAATGTAGACATGTGTGATTTACAGGGTGCAGAATGTAGACATGTGTGATTTACAAAGTGCAGAATGCAGACATGTGTGATTTACAGGGTGCAGAATGTAGACATGTGTGATTTACAGGGTGCAGAATGTAGACATGTGTGATTTACAGGGTGGAGAATGTAGACATGTGTGATTTACAGGGTGCAGAATGTAGACATGTGTGATTTACAGGGTGTAGAATGTAGACATGTGTGATTTACAGAGTGCAGAATGTAGACATGTGTGATTTACAGGGTGCAGAATGTAGACATGTGTGATTTACAGGGTGCAGAATGTAGACATGTGTGATTTACAGAGTGCAGAATGTAGACATGTGTGATTTACAGGGTGGAGAATGTAGACATGTGTGATTTACAGGGTGCAGAATGTAGACATGTGTGATTTACAGGGTGCAGAATGTAGACATGTGTGATTTACAGGATGCAGAATGTAGACATGTGTGATTTACAGGGTGGAGAATGTAGACATGTGTGATTTACAAGGTGCAGAATGCAGACATGTGTGATTTACAGGGTGGAGAATGTAGACATGTGTGATTTACAAGGTGCAGAATGCAGACATGTGTGATTTACAGGGTGGAGAATGTAGACATGTGTGATTTACAGAGTGCAGAATGTAGACATGTGTGATTTACAGGGTGCAGAATGTAGACATGTGTGATTTACAGGATGCAGAATGTAGACATGTGTGATTTACAGGATGCAGAATGTAGACATGTGTGATTTACAGGGTGGAGAATGTAGACATGTGTGATTTACAGGGTGGAGAATGCAGACATGTGTGATTTACAGGGTGGAGAATGAAGACATGTGTGATTTACAGGGTGGAGAATGTAGACATGTGTGATTTACAGGGTGGAGAATGTAGACATGTGTGATTTACAGGGTGCAGAATGTAGACATGTGTGATTTACAGGGTGCAGAATGCAGACATGTGTGATTTACAGGGTGCAGAATGTAGACATGTGTGATTTACAGGGTGCAGAATGCAGACATGTGTGATTTACAGGGTGCAGAATGTAGACATGTGTGATTTACAGGATGCAGAATGTAGACATGTGTGATTTACAGGGTGCAGAATGTAGAC
>JARGYO010000189.1:1125000-1127500 GCA_029206835.1 Rana muscosa | reverse complement strand
GTAGATAGATAGATACACAGATAGATAGAAAGATAAACAGACAGACATGCAGAAAGCTAGATAGATAGATAAACTGATAGATAGATAAACAGACAGACATGTAGATAGATAGATAGATAAACAAATAGATAGATTGAAAAACAGACAGACATGCAGATAGATAGATAAACAGATAGAAAGACAGATAAAAAGACAGACATGCAAATAGATAGATAGACAAACAGATATATAGACGGATAAAAAGACAAACATGCAGATAGATAGAAAGATAGATAGATAGATAGATAAGCAGATAGATAGATAGATAAACAGACAGACATGTAGATAGATAGATAGATAGATAGATAGATAGAAAGATAGATAGATAGATAGATACACAGATAGAAAGACAGATAAACAGACAGACGTGCAGATAGATAAATCAATAGATAAATAGATAGATAGATAGATAGATAGATACATAGATAAACAGATAGATAGACAGACAAACAGATAGATAGATAGATAGATGGATAGATAGATAGATAAACAGACAGACATGCAGAAAGATAGATAGATAGATAGATAGATAGACAGATAAATAGACAGACATGCAGATAGATAGATAGATAGATAAACAGACAGACATGTAGAAAGATAGATAGATTTATGGATAAACAGATAGATAGATAAACAGATAGATAGATAAATAGATAAACAGACAGACATGCAGAAAGATAGCTAGATTTATAGATAAACAGATAAAAAGATAGATAGATAGATAGATAAACAGATGGACATGCAGAAAGATAGATAGATAGATAAACAAATAGATAGACAGATAAACAGACAGACATGTACATAGATAGATAGATAAACAGATAGATAGATAGACATATAAACAGACAGACATGTAGATAGATAGATACACAGATAGATAGAAAGATAAACAGACAGACATGCAGAAAGCTAGATAGATAGATAAACTGATAGATAGATAAACAGACAGACATGTAGATAGATAGATAGATAAACAAATAGATAGATTGAAAAACAGACAGACATGCAGATAGATAGATAAAAAGATAGAAAGACAGATAAAAAGACAGACATGCAAATAGATAGATAGACAAACAGATAGATAGACGGATAAAAAGACAAACATGCAGATAGATAGAAAGATAGATAGATAGATAAGCAGATAGATAGATAGATAAACAGACAGACATGTAGATAGATAGATAGATAGATAGATAGATAGAAAGATAGATAGATAGATACACAGATAGAAAGACAGATAAACAGACAGACATGCAGATAGATAAATCGATAGATAAATAGATAGATAGATAGGATAGATACATAGATAAACAGATAGATAGACAGACAAACAGACAGACATGTAGATAGATAGATACAGATAGATAGACAGATAAACAGACAGACATGTAAATAGATAGATAGATACACAGAAAGATAGAAAGATAAACAGATAGATAAATAAACAGATGGACATGCAGAAAGATAGATAGATAGATAGATAGATAGATAGATAAACAGATAGATCGAAAGATAGATAGATAAATAAACAGATAGATAGATAAACAGACATGCAGAAATCTAGATAGATAGATAAACTGATAGATAGATAAACAGATGGGCATGCAGAAAGATAGGTAGATAGATAGATAGACAGATAAACAGACAGACATGCAGATAGATAGATTGATAGATAGATAGATAAACAGATGGACATGCAGAAAGATAGATAGATAAACAGATAGATAGACAGATAAACAGACAGACATGTACATAGATAGATAGATAAACAGATAGATAGATAGATAGACAGATAAACAGACAGACATGTAGATAGATAGATACACAGATAGATAGAAAGATAAACAGACAGACATGCAGAAAGCTAGATAGATAGATAAACTGATAGATAGATAAACAGACAGACATGTAGATAGATAGATAGATAAACAAATAGATAGATTGAAAAACAGACAGACATGCAGATAGATAGATAAACAGATAGAAAGACAGATAAAAAGACAGACATGCAAATAGATAGATAGACAAACAGATATATAGACGGATAAAAAGACAAACATGCAGATAGATAGAAAGATAGATAGATAGATAGATAAGCAGATAGATAGATAGATAAACAGACAGACATGTAGATAGATAGATAGATAGATAGATAGATAGAAAGATAGATAGATAGATAGATACACAGATAGAAAGACAGATAAACAGACAGACGTGCAGATAGATAAATCAATAGATAAATAGATAGATAGATAGATAGATAGATACATAGATAAACAGATAGATAGACAGACAAACAGACAGATAGATAGATAGATAGATAGATGGATAGATAGATAGATAAACAGACAGACATACAGAAAGATAGATAGATAGATAGATAGATAGACAGATAAATAGACAGACATGCAGATAGATAGATAGATAGATAAACAGACAGACATGTAGAAAGATAGATAGA
>JARGYO010000189.1:1112500-1115000 GCA_029206835.1 Rana muscosa | reverse complement strand
AGATAAACAGATAGATAGATAAACAGACGGACATGCAGAAAGATAGATAGAGAGATCGACAGATAGATAGACAGATAAACAGAGAGACATGTAGATAGATAGATAGACAGATAGATAGATAGACAAACAGACAGACATGTAGAAAGATAGAAAGATAGATAGATAGATAGATAGATAGATAGATAGATAGATAGATAGATATTTAGATAGATAGATAACCAGATAGAAAGACAGATAAACAGACAGACATTCAGATAGATAGATAGATAGATAGATAGATACACAAACAGATAGATAGATGGATAAACAGACAGACATGTAGATAGATAGATAGATAGATATATAGATAGATAGATAGATAGATAGATAGATAGATAAGCAGATAGAAAATTAGATAAACAGATAGATAGATAGATAAACAGACAGACATGTAGATATATAGATAAAAATATAGATAGACAGATAAATAGTCAGACATGCAGATAGATAGATAGATAGATAGATAAACAGACAGACATGTAGATAGATTTATGAATAAACAGATAGATAGATAAATAGATAAACAGACAGACATGCAGAAAGATAGCTAGATTTATAGATAAACAGATAAAAAGATAAATAGATAGATAGATAAACAGATGAACATGCAGAAAGATAGATAGATAAACAGATAGATAGACAGATAAACAGACAGACAAGTAGATAGATAGATAGATAAACAGATAGATAGATAGACAGATAAACAGCCAGACATGTAGATAGATAGATACACAGATAGATAGAGAGGTAAACAGACAGACATGCATAAAGCTAGATAGATAGATAAACTGATAGATAGATAAATAGATGGGTATGCAGAAAGATAGGTAGATAGATAGACAGATAAACAGACATACATGCAGAAAGATAGAAGGATAGATAGAAAGATAGAAAGATAGATAGATAGACAGATAGAAAGACAGATAAACAGACAGAAATGCAGATAGATAGATTGATAGACAGATAGATAAACATACAGACATGTAGATAGATAGATAAACAAATAGATAGATTGAAAAACAGACAGACATGCAGATAGATAGATAGATAAACAGATAGAAAGACAGATAAAAAGACAGACATGCAAATAGATAGATAGATAGATAGACAAACAGATAGATAGATGGATAAACAGACAAACATGCAGATAGATAGAAAGATAGATAGATAGATAGATAGATAGATAAACAGACAGACATGTGGATAGATAGATAGATAAACATATAGATAGACAGATAAATAGACAGACATGCAGATAGATAGATAGATAAACAGACAGACTTGCAGAAATATAGATAGATTTATGGATAAACAGATAGATAGATAAACAGATAAATAGATAGATAGATAGATAGAAAAATAGATAGATAGATAGATAGATAGATAAATAGATACACAGATAGAAAGACAGATAAACAGACAGACATGCAGATAGATAAATCGATAGATAAATAGATAGATAGATAGATAGATTCATAGATAAACAGATAGACAGATAGATAGATAGATAGATGGATAGATACATAGATAGATAAACAGACAGACATGCAGAAAGATAGATAGATAGACAGATAAATAGACAGACATGCAGATAGATAGATAGATAGATAGATAAACAGACAGACATGTAGAAAGGTAGATAGATTTATGGATAAACAGATAGATAGATAAACAGATAGATAGATAAATAGATAAACAGACAGACATGCAGAAAGATAGCTAGATTTATAGATAAACAGATAAAAAGATAGATAGATAGATAGATAGATAGATAAACAGATGGACATGCAGAAAGATAGATAGATAGATAGATAAACAGATAGATAGACAGATAAACAGACAGACATGTACATAGATAGATAGATAAACAGATAGATAGATAGACAGATAAACAGACAGACATGTATATAGATAGATACACAGATAGATAGAAAGATAAACAGACAGACATGCAGAAAGCTAGATAGATAGATAAACTGATAGATAGATAAACAGACAGACATGTAGATAGATAGATAGATAAACAAATAGATAGATTGAAAAACAGACAGACATGCAGATAGATAGATAAACAGATAGAAAGACAGATAAAAAGACAGACATGCAAATAGATAGATAGACAAACAGATAGGTAGATGGATAAAAAGACAAACATGCAGATAGATAGATAGATAAGCAGATAGATAGATAGATAAACAGACAGACATGTAGATAGATAGATAGATAGATAGATAGATAGATAGAAAGATAGATAGATAGATAGATACACAGATAGAAAGACAGATAAACAGACAGACATGCAGATAGATAAATCGATAGATAAATAGATAGATAGATAGATAGATAGATAGATAGATACATAGATAAACAGATAGATAGACAGACAAACAGACAGACAGCTAGATAGATAGATAGATGGATAGATAGATAGATAGATAAACAGACAGACATGCAGAAAGAT
>JARGYO010000189.1:1092500-1107500 GCA_029206835.1 Rana muscosa | reverse complement strand
AGATAGATAGATAAACAAATAGATAGATTGAAAAACAGACAAACATGCAGATAGATAGATAGATAAACAGATAGACAGACAGATAAAAAGACAGACATGCAAATAGATACATAGATAGACAAACAGATAGATAGACGGATAAACAGACAAGATAGATAGATAGATAGATAGATAGATAAGCAGATAGATAGATAGATAGATAGTTAAACAGACAGACATGTAGATAGATAGATAGATAAACATATAGATAGACAGATAAATAGACAGACATGCAGATAGATACATAGATAAACATATAGATAGACAGACAAACAGACAGACATGTAGATAGATAGATAGATACAGATAGATAGACAGATAAACAGACAAACATGTAAATAGATAGATAGATAAGCAGATAGATAGAAAGATAAACAGATAGATAGATAAACAGACGGACATGCAGAAAGATAGATAGATAGATAGATAGATAGATAAACAGATAGATCGAAAGATAGATAGATAAATAAACAGATAGATAGATAAACAGACAGACATGCAGAAATCTAGATAGATAGATAAACTGATAGATAGATAAACAGATGGGCATGCAGAAAGATAGGTAGATAGATAGATAGATAGATAGACAGATAAACAGACAGACATGCAGATAGATAGATTGATAGATAGATAGATAAACATACAGACATGTAGATAGATAGATAGATAAACAAATAGATAGATTGAAAAACAGACAGACATGCAGATATAGATAAACAGATAGAAAGACAGATAAAAAGACAGACATGCAAATAGATAGACAAACAGATAGATAGACGGATAAACAGACAAACATGCAGATAGATAGAAAGATAGATAGATAGATAAGCAGATAGATAGATAGATAAACAGACAGACATGTAGATAGATAGATAGATAGATACACAGATAGAAAGACAGACATGCAGATAGATAAATCGATAGATAAATAGATAGCTAGATATATACATAGATAAACAGATAGACAGACAGACAAACAGACAGACATGTAAATAGATAGATAGATACAGATAGATAGACAGATAAACAGACAGACATGTAAATAGATAGATAGATAGATACACAGATAGATAGAAAGATAAACAGATAGATAGATAAACAGATGGACATGCAGAAAGATAGATAGATAGATAGATAGATAGATAGATAAACAGATAGATCGAAAGATAGATAGATAAATAAACAGATAGATAGATAAACAGACAGACATGCAGAAAGATAGCTAGATTTATAGATAAACAGATAGATACACAGATAAATAGATAGATAGATAGATAGATAGATAAAAAGACAGACATGCAGAAAGATAGATATATAGATAAACAGATAGATAGCCTTATAAACAGACAGACATGTAGATAGATAGAAAGATAGATAGATAAACAGAAAGACATGCAGAAAGATAGATAGATAGATAAACAGATAGATAGATAAACAGACGGACATACAGAAAGATAGATAGATAAACAGATAGATAGACAGATAAACAGACAGACATGTAGATAGATAGAAAAACAGATAGTTAGATAGACAGATAAACAGACATACATGTAAATAGATAGATAGATAGATAGATACACAGATAGATAGAAAGATAAACAGACAGACATGCAGAAAGCTAGATAGATAGATAAACAGACAGACATGCAGATAGATAGATTGATAGACAGATAGATAAACATACAGTCATGTAGATAGATAGATGGATAAACAAATAGATAGATTGAAAAACAGACAAACATGCAGATAGATAGATAGATAAACAGATAGACAGACAGATAAAAAGACAGACATGCAAATAGATAGATAGATAGACAAACAGATAGATAGACGGATAAACAGACAAGATAGATAGATAGATAGATAGATAGATAGATAGATAAGCAGATAGATAGATAGATAGATAGATAAACAGACAGACATGTAGATAGATAGATAAACATATAGATAGACAGATAAATAGACAGACATGCAGATAGATAGATAGATAAACAGACAGACATGCAGATAGATAGATAGATAAACATACAGACATGTAGATAGATAGATAGATAGATAGATAAACAAATAGATAGATTGAAAAACAGACAGACATGCAGATAGATAGAAAGATAGATAGATAGATAGATACACAAACAGATAGATAGATGGATAAACAGACAGACATGCAGATAGATAGATAGATAGATAGATAAGCAGATAGAAAATTAGATAAACAGATAGATAGATAAACAGACAGACATGTAGATATATAGATAGATAAAAATATAGATAGACAGATAAATAGACAGACATGCAGATAGATAGATAGATAAACAGACAGACATGTAGATAGATTTATGGATAAACAGATAGATAGATAAATAGATAAACAGACAGACATGCAGAAAGATAGCTAGATTTATAGATAAACAGATAAAAAGATAAATAGATAGATAGATAAACAGATGGACATGCAGAAAGATAGATAGATAAACAGATAGATAGACAGATAAACAGACAGACAAGTTGATAGATAGATAAACAGATAGATAGATAGACAGATAAACAGCCAGACATGTAGATAGATAGATACACAGATAGATAGAGAGGTAAACAGACAGACATGCAGAAAGCTAGATAGATAGATAAACTGATAGATAGATAAACAGATGGGTATGCAGAAAGATAGGTAGATAGATAGACAGATAAACAGACAGACATGCAGAAAGATAGAAGGAAAGATAGAAAGATAGAAAGATAGATAGATAGACAGATAGGAAGACAGATAAACAGACAGAAATGCAGATAGATAGATTGATAGACAGATAGATAAACATACAGACATGTAGATAGATAGATAAACAAATAGATAGATTGAAAAACAGACAGACATGCAGATAGATAGATAGATAAACAGATAGAAAGACAGATAAAAAGACAGACATGCAAATAGATAGATAGATAGATAGACAAACAAATAGATAGACGGATAAACAGACAAACATGCAGATAGATAGAAAGATAGATATATAGATAGATAGATAGATAAACAAATAGATAGATTGAAAAACAGACAGACATGCAGATAGATAGAAAGATAGATAGATAGATAGATACACAAACAGAAAGATAGATGGATAAACAGACAGACATGCAGATAGATAGATAGATAGATAGATAAGCAGATAGAAAATTAGATAAACAGATAGATAGATAGATAAACAGACAGACATGTAGATATATAGATAGATAAAAATATAGATAGACAGATAAATAGACAGACATGCAGATAGATAGATAGATAGATAAACAGACAGACATGTAGATAGATTTATGGATAAACAGATAGATAGATAAATAGATAAACAGACAGACATGCAGAAAGATAGCTAGATTTATAGATAAACAGATAAAAAGATAAATAGATAGATAGATAAACAGATGGACATGCAGAAAGATAGATAGATAAACAGATAGATAGACAGATAAACAGACAGACAAGTTGATAGATAGATAAACATATAGATAGATAGACAGATAAACAGCCAAACATGTAGATAGATAGATACACAGATAGATAGAGAGGTAAACAGACAGACATGCAGAAAGCTAGATAGATAGATAAACTGATAGATAGATAAACAGATGGGTATGCAGAAAGATAGGTAGATAGATAGACAGATAAACAGACAGACATGCAGAAAAATAGAAGGATAGATAGAAAGATAGAAAGATAGATAAACAGACAGACATGTAGATAGATAGATAGATAAACATATAGATAGACAGATAAATAGACAGACATGCAGATAGATAGATAGATAAACAGACAGACTTGCAGAAATATAGATAGATTTATGGATAAACAGATAGATAGATAAACAGATAAATAGATAGATAGATAGATAGAAAAATAGATAGATAGATAGATAGATAAATAGATACACAGATAGAAAGACAGATAAACAGACAGACATGCAGATAGATAGATAGATAAACAGATAGATAGATAGATAGATAAACAGACAGACATGTAGATAGATAGATAGATAGATAGATAGATAGATAGATAGAAAGATAGATAGATAGATACACAGATAGAAAGACAGATAAACAGACAGACATGCAGATAGATAAATCGATAGATAAATAGATAGATAGATAGATACATAGATAAACATATAGATAGACAGACAAACAGACAGACATGTAGATAGATAGATAGATACAGATAGATAGACAGATAAACAGACAAACATGTAAATAGATAGATAGATACGCAGATAGATAGAAAGATAAACAGATAGATAGATAAACAGACGGACATGCAGAAAGATAGATAGATAGATAGATAGATAGATAAACAGATAGATCAAAAGATAGATAGATAAATAAACAGATAGATAGATAAACAGACAGACATGCAGAAATCTAGATAGATAGATAAACTGATAGATAGATAAACAGATGGGCATGCAGAAAGATAGGTAGATAGATAGATAGATAGACAGATAAACAGACAGACATGCAGATAGATAGATTGATAGATAGATAGATAAACATACAGACATGTAGATAGATAGATAGATAAACAAATAGATAGATTGAAAAACAGACAAACATGCAGATAGATAGATAGATAAACAGATAGACAGACAGATAAAAAGACAGACATGCAAATAGATAGATAGATAGACAAACAGATAGATAGACGGATAAACAGACAAGATAGATAGATAGATAGATAAGCAGATAGATAGATAGATAGATAGATAAACAGACAGACATGTAGATAGATAGATAGATAAACATATAGATAGACAGATAAATAGACAGACATGCAGATAGATAGATAGATAAACAGACAGACATGCAGATAGATAGATAGATAAACATACAGACATGTAGATAGATAGATAGATAGATAGATAAACAAATAGATAGATTGAAAAACAGACAGACATGCAGATAGATAGAAAGATAGATAGATAGATAGATACACAAACAGATAGATAGATGGATAAACAGACAGACATGCAGATAGATAGATAGATAGATAGATAAGCAGATAGAAAATTAGATAAACAGATAGATAGATAAACAGACAGACATGTAGATATATAGATAGATAAAAATATAGATAGACAGATAAATAGACAGACATGCAGATAGATAGATAGATAAACAGACAGACATGTAGATAGATTTATGGATAAACAGATAGATAGATAAATAGATAAACAGACAGACATGCAGAAAGATAGCTAGATTTATAGATAAACAGATAAAAAGATAAATAGATAGATAGATAAACAGATGGACATGCAGAAAGATAGATAGATAAACAGATAGATAGACAGATAAACAGACAGACAAGTTGATAGATAGATAAACAGATAGATAGATAGACAGATAAACAGCCAGACATGTAGATAGATAGATACACAGATAGATAGAGAGGTAAACAGACAGACATGCAGAAAGCTAGATAGATAGATAAACTGATAGATAGATAAACAGATGGGTATGCAGAAAGATAGGTAGATAGATAGACAGATAAACAGACATACATGCAGAAAGATAGAAGGAAAGATAGAAAGATAGAAAGATAGATAGATAGACAGATAGAAAGACAGATAAACAGACAGAAATGCAGATAGATAGATTGATAGACAGATAGATAAACATACAGACATGTAGATAGATAGATAAACAAATAGATAGATTGAAAAACAGACAGACATGCAGATAGATAGATAGATAAACAGATAGAAAGACAGATAAAAAGACAGACATGCAAATAGATAGATAGATAGATAGACAAACAAATAGATAGACGGATAAACAGACAAACATGCAGATAGATAGAAAGATAGATATATAGATAGATAGATAGATAAACAAATAGATAGATTGAAAAACAGACAGACATGCAGATAGATAGAAAGATAGATAGATAGATAGATACACAAACAGATAGATAGATGGATAAACAGACAGACATGCAGATAGATAGATAGATAGATAGATAAGCAGATAGAAAATTAGATAAACAGATAGATAGATAGATAAACAGACAGACATGTAGATATATAGATAGATAAAAATATAGATAGACAGATAAATAGACAGACATGCAGATAGATAGATAGATAGATAAACAGACAGACATGTAGATAGATTTATGGATAAACAGATAGATAGATAAATAGATAAACAGACAGACATGCAGAAAGATAGCTAGATTTATAGATAAACAGATAAAAAGATAAATAGATAGATAGATAAACAGATGGACATGCAGAAAGATAGATAGATAAACAGATAGATAGACAGATAAACAGACAGACAAGTTGATAGATAGATAAACAGATAGATAGATAGACAGATAAACAGCCAGACATGTAGATAGATAGATACACAGATAGATAGAGAGGTAAACAGACAGACATGCAGAAAGCTAGATAGATAGATAAACTGATAGATAGATAAACAGATGGGTATGCAGAAAGATAGGTAGATAGATAGACAGATAAACAGACAGACATGCAGAAAGATAGAAGGATAGATAGAAAGATAGAAAGATAGATAAACAGACAGACATGTAGATAGATAGATAGATAAACATATAGATAGACAGATAAATAGACAGACATGCAGATAGATAGATAGATAAACAGACAGACTTGCAGAAATATAGATAGATTTATGGATAAACAGATAGATAGATAAACAGATAAATAGATAGATAGATAGATAGAAAAATAGATAGATAGATAGATAGATAAATAGATACACAGATAGAAAGACAGATAAACAGACAGACATGCAGATAGATAGATAGATAAACAGATAGATAGATAGATAGATAAACAGACAGACATGTAGATAGATAGATAGATAGATAGATAGATAGAAAGATAGATAGATAGATACACAGATAGAAAGACAGATAAACAGACAGACATGCAGATAGATAAATCGATAGATAAATAGATAGATAGATAGATACATAGATAAACATATAGATAGACAGACAAACAGACAGACATGTAGATAGATAGATACAGATAGATAGACAGATAAACAGACAAACATGTAAATAGATAGATAGATACGCAGATAGATAGAAAGATAAACAGATAGATAGATAAACAGACGGACATGCAGAAAGATAGATAGATAGATAGATAGATAAACAGATAGATCAAAAGATAGATAGATAAATAAACAGATAGATAGATAAACAGACAGACATGCAGAAATCTAGATAGATAGATAAACTGATAGATAGATAAACAGATGGGCATGCAGAAAGATAGGTAGATAGATAGATAGATAGACAGATAAACAGACAGACATGCAGATAGATAGATTGATAGATAGATAGATAAACATACAGACATGTAGATAGATAGATAGATAAACAAATAGATAGATTGAAAAACAGACAAACATGCAGATAGATAGATAGATAAACAGATAGACAGACAGATAAAAAGACAGACATGCAAATAGATAGATAGATAGACAAACAGATAGATAGACGGATAAACAGACAAGATAGATAGATAGATAGATAAGCAGATAGATAGATAGATAGATAGATAGATAAACAGACAGACATGTAGATAGATAGATAGATAAACATATAGATAGACAGATAAATAGACAGACATGCAGATAGATAGATAGATAAACAGACAGACATGCAGATAGATAGATAGATAAACATACAGACATGTAGATAGATAGATAGATAGATAGATAAACAAATAGATAGATTGAAAAACAGACAGACATGCAGATAGATAGAAAGATAGATAGATAGATAGATACACAAACAGATAGATAGATGGATAAACAGACAGACATGCAGATAGATAGATAGATAGATAGATAGATAGATAGATAGATAGATAAGCAGATAGAAAATTAGATAAACAGATAGATAGATAGATAAACAGACAGACATGTAGATATATAGATAGATAAAAATATAGATAGACAGATACATAGACAGACATGCAGATAGATAGATAGATAGATAAACAGACAGACATGTAGATAGATTTATGGATAAACAGATAGATAGATAAATAGATAAACAGACAGACATGCAGAAAGATAGCTAGATTTATAGATAAACAGATAAAAAGATAAATAGATAGATAGATAAACAGATGGACATGCAGAAAGATAGATAGATAAACAGATAGATAGACAGATAAACAGACAGACAAGTTGATAGATAGATAAACAGATAGATAGATAGACAGATAAACAGCCAGACATGTAGATAGATAGATACACAGATAGATAGAGAGGTAAACAGACAGACATGCAGAAAGCTAGATAGATAGATAAACTGATAGATAGATAAACAGATGGGTATGCAGAAAGATAGGTAGATAGATAGACAGATAAACAGACAGACATGCAGAAAGATAGAAGGATAGATAGAAAGATAGAAAGATAGATAAACAGACAGACATGTAGATAGATAGATAGATAAACATATAGATAGACAGATAAATAGACAGACATGCAGATAGATAGATAGATAAACAGACAGACTTGCAGAAATATAGATAGATTTATGGATAAACAGATAGATAGATAAACAGATAAATAGATAGATAGATAGATAGAAAAATAGATAGATAGATAGATAGATAAATAGATACACAGATAGAAAGACAGATAAACAGACAGACATGCAGATAGATAGATAGATAAACAGATAGATAGATAGATAGATAAACAGACAGACATGTAGATAGATAGATAGATAGATAGATAGATAGATAGATAGAAAGATAGATAGATAGATACACAGATAGAAAGACAGATAAACAGACAGACATGCAGATAGATAAATCGATAGATAAATAGATAGATAGATAGATACATAGATAAACATATAGATAGACAGACAAACAGACAGACATGTAGATAGATAGATACAGATAGATAGACAGATAAACAGACAAACATGTAAATAGATAGATAGATACGCAGATAGATAGAAAGATAAACAGATAGATAGATAAACAGACGGACATGCAGAAAGATAGATAGATAGATAGATAGATAAACAGATAGATCAAAAGATAGATAGATAAATAAACAGATAGATAGATAAACAGACAGACATGCAGAAATCTAGATAGATAGATAAACTGATAGATAGATAAACAGATGGGCATGCAGAAAGATAGGTAGATAGATAGATAGATAGACAGATAAACAGACAGACATGCAGATAGATAGATTGATAGATAGATAGATAAACATACAGACATGTAGATAGATAGATAGATAAACAAATAGATAGATTGAAAAACAGACAAACATGCAGATAGATAGATAGATAAACAGATAGACAGACAGATAAAAAGACAGACATGCAAATAGATAGATAGATAGACAAACAGATAGATAGACGGATAAACAGACAAGATAGATAGATAGATAGATAAGCAGATAGATAGATAGATAGATAGATAGATAGATAAACAGACAGACATGTAGATAGATAGATAGATAAACATATAGATAGACAGATAAATAGACAGACATGCAGATAGATAGATAGATAAACAGACAGACATGCAGATAGATAGATAGATAAACATACAGACATGTAGATAGATAGATAGATAGATAGATAAACAAATAGATAGATTGAAAAACAGACAGACATGCAGATAGATAGAAAGATAGATAGATAGATAGATACACAAACAGATAGATAGATGGATAAACAGACAGACATGCAGATAGATAGATAGATAGATAGATAGATAGATAGATAGATAGATAAGCAGATAGAAAATTAGATAAACAGATAGATAGATAGATAAACAGACAGACATGTAGATATATAGATAGATAAAAATATAGATAGACAGATAAATAGACAGACATGCAGATAGATAGATAGATAGATAAACAGACAGACATGTAGATAGATTTATGGATAAACAGATAGATAGATAAATAGATAAACAGACAGACATGCAGAAAGATAGCTAGATTTATAGATAAACAGATAAAAAGATAAATAGATAGATAGATAAACAGATGGACATGCAGAAAGATATATAGATAAACAGATAGATAGACAGATAAACAGACAGACAAGTTGATAGATAGATAAACAGATAGATAGATAGACAGATAAACAGCCAGACATGTAGATATATAGATACACAGATAGATAGAGAGGTAAACAGACAGACATGCAGAAAGCTAGATAGATAGATAAACTGATAGATAGATAAACAGATGGGTATGCAGAAAGATAGGTAGATAGATAGACAGATAAACAGACAGACATGCAGAAAGATAGAAGGATAGATAGAAAGATAGAAAGATAGATAAACAGACAGACATGTAGATAGATAGATAGATAAACATATAGATAGACAGATAAATAGACAGACATGCAGATAGATAGATAGATAAACAGACAGACTTGCAGAAATATAGATAGATTTATGGATAAACAGATAGATAGATAAACAGATAAATAGATAGATAGATAGATAGAAAAATAGATAGATAGATAGATAGATAAATAGATACACAGATAGAAAGACAGATAAACAGACAGACATGCAGATAGATAGATAGATAAACAGATAGATAGATAGATAGATAAACAGACAGACATGTAGATAGATAGATAGATAGATAGATAGATAGATAGATAGAAAGATAGATAGATAGATACACAGATAGAAAGACAGATAAACAGACAGACATGCAGATAGATAAATCGATAGATAAATAGATAGATAGATAGATACATAGATAAACATATAGATAGACAGACAAACAGACAGACATGTAGATAGATAGATAGATACAGATAGATAGACAGATAAACAGACAAACATGTAAATAGATAGATAGATACGCAGATAGATAGAAAGATAAACAGATAGATAGATAAACAGACGGACATGCAGAAAGATAGATAGATAGATAGATAGATAGATAAACAGATAGATCAAAAGATAGATAGATAAATAAACAGATAGATAGATAAACAGACAGACATGCAGAAATCTAGATAGATAGATAAACTGATAGATAGATAAACAGATGGGCATGCAGAAAGATAGGTAGATAGATAGATAGATAGACAGATAAACAGACAGACATGCAGATAGATAGATTGATAGATAGATAGATAAACATACAGACATGTAGATAGATAGATAGATAAACAAATAGATAGATTGAAAAACAGACAAACATGCAGATAGATAGATAGATAAACAGATAGACAGACAGATAAAAAGACAGACATGCAAATAGATAGATAGATAGACAAACAGATAGATAGACGGATAAACAGACAAGATAGATAGATAGATAGATAAGCAGATAGATAGATAGATAGATAGATAAACAGACAGACATGTAGATAGATAGATAGATAAACATATAGATAGACAGATAAATAGACAGACATGCAGATAGATAGATAGATAAACAGACAGACATGCAGATAGATAGATAGATAAACATACAGACATGTAGATAGATAGATAGATAGATAGATAAACAAATAGATAGATTGAAAAACAGACAGACATGCAGATAGATAGAAAGATAGATAGATAGATAGATACACAAACAGATAGATAGATGGATAAACAGACAGACATGCAGATAGATAGATAGATAGATAGATAAGCAGATAGAAAATTAGATAAACAGATAGATAGATAAACAGACAGACATGTAGATATATAGATAGATAAAAATATAGATAGACAGATAAATAGACAGACATGCAGATAGATAGATAGATAAACAGACAGACATGTAGATAGATTTATGGATAAACAGATAGATAGATAAATAGATAAACAGACAGACATGCAGAAAGATAGCTAGATTTATAGATAAACAGATAAAAAGATAAATAGATAGATAGATAAACAGATGGACATGCAGAAAGATAGATAGATAAACAGATAGATAGACAGATAAACAGACAGACAAGTTGATAGATAGATAAACAGATAGATAGATAGACAGATAAACAGCCAGACATGTAGATAGATAGATACACAGATAGATAGAGAGGTAAACAGACAGACATGCAGAAAGCTAGATAGATAGATAAACTGATAGATAGATAAACAGATGGGTATGCAGAAAGATAGGTAGATAGATAGACAGATAAACAGACAGACATGCAGAAAGATAGAAGGAAAGATAGAAAGATAGAAAGATAGATAGATAGACAGATAGAAAGACAGATAAACAGACAGAAATGCAGATAGATAGATTGATAGACAGATAGATAAACATACAGACATGTAGATAGATAGATAAACAAATAGATAGATTGAAAAACAGACAGACATGCAGATAGATAGATAGATAAACAGATAGAAAGACAGATAAAAAGACAGACATGCAAATAGATAGATAGATAGATAGACAAACAAATAGATAGACGGATAAACAGACAAACATGCAGATAGATAGAAAGATAGATATATAGATAGATAGATAGATAAACAAATAGATAGATTGAAAAACAGACAGACATGCAGATAGATAGAAAGATAGATAGATAGATAGATACACAAACAGATAGATAGATGGATAAACAGACAGACATGCAGATAGATAGATAGATAGATAGATAAGCAGATAGAAAATTAGATAAACAGATAGATAGATAGATAAACAGACAGACATGTAGATATATAGATAGATAAAAATATAGATAGACAGATAAATAGACAGACATGCAGATAGATAGATAGATAGATAAACAGACAGACATGTAGATAGATTTATGGATAAACAGATAGATAGATAAATAGATAAACAGACAGACATGCAGAAAGATAGCTAGATTTATAGATAAACAGATAAAAAGATAAATAGATAGATAGATAAACAGATGGACATGCAGAAAGATAGATAGATAAACAGATAGATAGACAGATAAACAGACAGACAAGTTGATAGATAGATAAACAGATAGATAGATAGACAGATAAACAGCCAGACATGTAGATAGATAGATACACAGATAGATAGAGAGGTAAACAGACAGACATGCAGAAAGCTAGATAGATAGATAAACTGATAGATAGATAAACAGATGGGTATGCAGAAAGATAGGTAGATAGATAGACAGATAAACAGACAGACATGCAGAAAGATAGAAGGATAGATAGAAAGATAGAAAGATAGATAAACAGACAGACATGTAGATAGATAGATAGATAAACATATAGATAGACAGATAAATAGACAGACATGCAGATAGATAGATAGATAAACAGACAGACTTGCAGAAATATAGATAGATTTATGGATAAACAGATAGATAGATAAACAGATAAATAGATAGATAGATAGATAGAAAAATAGATAGATAGATAGATAGATAAATAGATACACAGATAGAAAGACAGATAAACAGACAGACATGCAGATAGATAGATAGATAAACAGATAGATAGATAGATAGATAAACAGACAGACATGTAGATAGATAGATAGATAGATAGATAGATAGAAAGATAGATAGATAGATACACAGATAGAAAGACAGATAAACAGACAGACATGCAGATAGATAAATCGATAGATAAATAGATAGATAGATAGATACATAGATAAACATATAGATAGACAGACAAACAGACAGACATGTAGATAGATAGATACAGATAGATAGACAGATAAACAGACAAACATGTAAATAGATAGATAGATACGCAGATAGATAGAAAGATAAACAGATAGATAGATAAACAGACGGACATGCAGAAAGATAGATAGATAGATAGATAGATAAACAGATAGATCAAAAGATAGATAGATAAATAAACAGATAGATAGATAAACAGACAGACATGCAGAAATCTAGATAGATAGATAAACTGATAGATAGATAAACAGATGGGCATGCAGAAAGATAGGTAGATAGATAGATAGATAGACAGATAAACAGACAGACATGCAGATAGATAGATTGATAGATAGATAGATAAACATACAGACATGTAGATAGATAGATAGATAAACAAATAGATAGATTGAAAAACAGACAAACATGCAGATAGATAGATAGATAAACAGATAGACAGACAGATAAAAAGACAGACATGCAAATAGATAGATAGATAGACAAACAGATAGATAGACGGATAAACAGACAAGATAGATAGATAGATAGATAAGCAGATAGATAGATAGATAGATAGATAGATAAACAGACAGACATGTAGATAGATAGATAGATAAACATATAGATAGACAGATAAATAGACAGACATGCAGATAGATAGATAGATAAACAGACAGACATGCAGATAGATAGATAGATAAACATACAGACATGTAGATAGATAGATAGATAGATAGATAAACAAATAGATAGATTGAAAAACAGACAGACATGCAGATAGATAGAAAGATAGATAGATAGATAGATACACAAACAGATAGATAGATGGATAAACAGACAGACATGCAGATAGATAGATAGATAGATAGATAGATAGATAGATAGATAGATAAGCAGATAGAAAATTAGATAAACAGATAGATAGATAGATAAACAGACAGACATGTAGATATATAGATAGATAAAAATATAGATAGACAGATACATAGACAGACATGCAGATAGATAGATAGATAGATAAACAGACAGACATGTAGATAGATTTATGGATAAACAGATAGATAAATAGATAAACAGACAGACATGCAGAAAGATAGCTAGATTTATAGATAAACAGATAAAAAGATAAATAGATAGATAGATAAACAGATGGACATGCAGAAAGATAGATAGATAAACAGATAGATAGACAGATAAACAGACAGACAAGTTGATAGATAGATAAACAGATAGATAGATAGACAGATAAACAGCCAGACATGTAGATAGATAGATACACAGATAGATAGAGAGGTAAACAGACA
>JARGYO010000189.1:1070000-1085000 GCA_029206835.1 Rana muscosa | reverse complement strand
GACATGCAGATAGATACATAGATAAACATATAGATAGACAGACAAACAGACAGACATGTAGATAGATAGATAGATACAGATAGATAGACAGATAAACAGACAAACATGTAAATAGATAGATAGATAAGCAGATAGATAGAAAGATAAACAGATAGATAGATAAACAGACGGACATGCAGAAAGATAGATAGATAGATAGATAGATAGATAGATAAACAGATAGATCGAAAGATAGATAGATAAATAAACAGATAGATAGATAAACAGACAGACATGCAGAAATCTAGATAGATAGATAAACTGATAGATAGATAAACAGATGGGCATGCAGAAAGATAGGTAGATAGATAGATAGATAGATAGACAGATAAACAGACAGACATGCAGATAGATAGATTGATAGATAGATAGATAAACATACAGACATGTAGATAGATAGATAGATAAACAAATAGATAGATTGAAAAACAGACAGACATGCAGATATAGATAAACAGATAGAAAGACAGATAAAAAGACAGACATGCAAATAGATAGACAAACAGATAGATAGACGGATAAACAGACAAACATGCAGATAGATAGAAAGATAGATAGATAGATAAGCAGATAGATAGATAGATAAACAGACAGACATGTAGATAGATAGATAGATAGATACACAGATAGAAAGACAGACATGCAGATAGATAAATCGATAGATAAATAGATAGCTAGATATATACATAGATAAACAGATAGACAGACAGACAAACAGACAGACATGTAAATAGATAGATAGATACAGATAGATAGACAGATAAACAGACAGACATGTAAATAGATAGATAGATAGATACACAGATAGATAGAAAGATAAACAGATAGATAGATAAACAGATGGACATGCAGAAAGATAGATAGATAGATAGATAAACAGATAGATCGAAAGATAGATAGATAAATAAACAGATAGATAGATAAACAGACAGACATGCAGAAAGATAGCTAGATTTATAGATAAACAGATAGATAAACAGATAAATAGATAGATAGATAGATAGATAGATAGATAGATAGATAAAAAGACAGACATGCAGAAAGATAGATATATAGATAAACAGATAGATAGCCTTATAAACAGACAGACATGTAGATAGATAGAAAGATAGATAGATAAACAGAAAGACATGCAGAAAGATAGATAGATAGATAAACAGATAGATAGATAAACAGACGGACATACAGAAAGATAGATAGATAAACAGATAGATAGACAGATAAACAGACAGACATGTAGATAGATAGAAAAACAGATAGTTAGATAGACAGATAAACAGACATACATGTAAATAGATAGATAGATAGATAGATACACAGATAGATAGAAAGATAAACAGACAGACATGCAGAAAGCTAGATAGATAGATAAACAGACAGACATGCAGATAGATAGATTGATAGACAGATAGATAAACATACAGTCATGTAGATAGATAGATGGATAAACAAATAGATAGATTGAAAAACAGACAAACATGCAGATAGATAGATAGATAAACAGATAGACAGACAGATAAAAAGACAGACATGCAAATAGATAGATAGATAGACAAACAGATAGATAGACGGATAAACAGACAAGATAGATAGATAGATAGATAGATAGATAAGCAGATAGATAGATAGATAGATAGATAGATAGATAGATAAACAGACAGACATGTAGATAGATATATAAACATATAGATAGACAGATAAATAGACAGACATGCAGATAGATAGATAGATAAACAGACAGACATGCAGATAGATAGATAGATAAACATACAGACATGTAGATAGATAGATAGATAGATAGATAAACAAATAGATAGATTGAAAAACAGACAGACATGCAGATAGATAGAAAGATAGATAGATAGATAGATACACAAACAGATAGATAGATGGATAAACAGACAGACATGCAGATAGATAGATAGATAGATAGATAAGCAGATAGAAAATTAGATAAACAGATAGATAGATAAACAGACAGACATGTAGATATATAGATAGATAAAAATATAGATAGACAGATAAATAGACAGACATGCAGATAGATAGATAGATAAACAGACAGACATGTAGATAGATTTATGGATAAACAGATAGATAGATAAATAGATAAACAGACAGACATGCAGAAAGATAGCTAGATTTATAGATAAACAGATAAAAAGATAAATAGATAGATAGATAAACAGATGGACATGCAGAAAGATAGATAGATAAACAGATAGATAGACAGATAAACAGACAGACAAGTTGATAGATAGATAAACAGATAGATAGATAGACAGATAAACAGCCAGACATGTAGATAGATAGATACACAGATAGATAGAGAGGTAAACAGACAGACATGCAGAAAGCTAGATAGATAGATAAACTGATAGATAGATAAACAGATGGGTATGCAGAAAGATAGGTAGATAGATAGACAGATAAACAGACAGACATGCAGAAAGATAGAAGGAAAGATAGAAAGATAGAAAGATAGATAGATAGACAGATAGAAAGACAGATAAACAGACAGAAATGCAGATAGATAGATTGATAGACAGATAGATAAACATACAGACATGTAGATAGATAGATAAACAAATAGATAGATTGAAAAACAGACAGACATGCAGATAGATAGATAGATAAACAGATAGAAAGACAGATAAAAAGACAGACATGCAAATAGATAGATAGATAGATAGACAAACAAATAGATAGACGGATAAACAGACAAACATGCAGATAGATAGAAAGATAGATATATAGATAGATAGATAGATAAACAAATAGATAGATTGAAAAACAGACAGACATGCAGATAGATAGAAAGATAGATAGATAGATAGATACACAAACAGATAGATAGATGGATAAACAGACAGACATGCAGATAGATAGATAGATAGATAGATAAGCAGATAGAAAATTAGATAAACAGATAGATAGATAGATAAACAGACAGACATGTAGATATATAGATAGATAAAAATATAGATAGACAGATAAATAGACAGACATGCAGATAGATAGATAGATAGATAAACAGACAGACATGTAGATAGATTTATGGATAAACAGATAGATAGATAAATAGATAAACAGACAGACATGCAGAAAGATAGCTAGATTTATAGATAAACAGATAAAAAGATAAATAGATAGATAGATAAACAGATGGACATGCAGAAAGATAGATAGATAAACAGATAGATAGACAGATAAACAGACAGACAAGTTGATAGATAGATAAACAGATAGATAGATAGACAGATAAACAGCCAGACATGTAGATAGATAGATACACAGATAGATAGAGAGGTAAACAGACAGACATGCAGAAAGCTAGATAGATAGATAAACTGATAGATAGATAAACAGATGGGTATGCAGAAAGATAGGTAGATAGATAGACAGATAAACAGACAGACATGCAGAAAGATAGAAGGATAGATAGAAAGATAGAAAGATAGATAAACAGACAGACATGTAGATAGATAGATAGATAAACATATAGATAGACAGATAAATAGACAGACATGCAGATAGATAGATAGATAAACAGACAGACTTGCAGAAATATAGATAGATTTATGGATAAACAGATAGATAGATAAACAGATAAATAGCTAGATAGATAGATAGAAAAATAGATAGATAGATAGATAGATAAATAGATACACAGATAGAAAGACAGATAAACAGACAGACATGCAGATAGATAGATAGATAAACAGATAGATAGATAGATAGATAAACAGACAGACATGTAGATAGATAGATAGATAGATAGATAGATAGAAAGATAGATAGATAGATACACAGATAGAAAGACAGATAAACAGACAGACATGCAGATAGATAAATCGATAGATAAATAGATAGATAGATAGATACATAGATAAACATATAGATAGACAGACAAACAGACAGACATGTAGATAGATAGATAGATACAGATAGATAGACAGATAAACAGACAAACATGTAAATAGATAGATAGATACGCAGATAGATAGAAAGATAAACAGATAGATAGATAAACAGACGGACATGCAGAAAGATAGATAGATAGATAGATAGATAGATAAACAGATAGATCAAAAGATAGATAGATAAATAAACAGATAGATAGATAAACAGACAGACATGCAGAAATCTAGATAGATAGATAAACTGATAGATAGATAAACAGATGGGCATGCAGAAAGATAGGTAGATAGATAGATAGATAGATAGACAGATAAACAGACAGACATGCAGATAGATAGATTGATAGATAGATAGATAAACATACAGACATGTAGATAGATAGATAGATAAACAAATAGATAGATTGAAAAACAGACAAACATGCAGATAGATAGATAGATAAACAGATAGACAGACAGATAAAAAGACAGACATGCAAATAGATAGATAGATAGACAAACAGATAGATAGACGGATAAACAGACAAGATAGATAGATAGATAGATAGATAAGCAGATAGATAGATAGATAGATAGATAGATAGATAAACAGACAGACATGTAGATAGATAGATAGATAAACATATAGATAGACAGATAAATAGACAGACATGCAGATAGATAGATAGATAAACAGACAGACATGCAGATAGATAGATAGATAAACATACAGACATGTAGATAGATAGATAGATAGATAGATAAACAAATAGATAGATTGAAAAACAGACAGACATGCAGATAGATAGAAAGATAGATAGATAGATAGATACACAAACAGATAGATAGATGGATAAACAGACAGACATGCAGATAGATAGATAGATAGATAGATAGATAAGCAGATAGAAAATTTGATAAACAGATAGATAGATAAACAGACAGACATGTAGATATATAGATAGATAAAAATATAGATAGACAGATAAATAGACAGACATGCAGATAGATAGATAGATAAACAGACAGACATGTAGATAGATTTATGGATAAACAGATAGATAGATAAATAGATAAACAGACAGACATGCAGAAAGATAGCTAGATTTATAGATAAACAGATAAAAAGATAAATAGATAGATAGATAAACAGATGGACATGCAGAAAGATAGATAGATAAACAGATAGATAGACAGATAAACAGACAGACAAGTTGATAGATAGATAAACAGATAGATAGATAGACAGATAAACAGCCAGACATGTAGATAGATAGATACACAGATAGATAGAGAGGTAAACAGACAGACATGCAGAAAGCTAGATAGATAGATAAACTGATAGATAGATAAACAGATGGGTATGCAGAAAGATAGGTAGATAGATAGACAGATAAACAGACAGACATGCAGAAAGATAGAAGGAAAGATAGAAAGATAGAAAGATAGATAGATAGACAGATAGAAAGACAGATAAACAGACAGAAATGCAGATAGATAGATTGATAGACAGATAGATAAACATACAGACATGTAGATAGATAGATAAACAAATAGATAGATTGAAAAACAGACAGACATGCAGATAGATAGATAGATAAACAGATAGAAAGACAGATAAAAAGACAGACATGCAAATAGATAGATAGATAGATAGATAGACAAACAAATAGATAGACGGATAAACAGACAAACATGCAGATAGATAGAAAGATAGATATATAGATAGATAGATAGATAAACAAATAGATAGATTGAAAAACAGACAGACATGCAGATAGATAGAAAGATAGATAGATAGATAGATACACAAACAGATAGATAGATGGATAAACAGACAGACATGCAGATAGATAGATAGATAGATAGATAGATAGATAGATAAGCAGATAGAAAATTAGATAAACAGATAGATAGATAGATAAACAGACAGACATGTAGATATATAGATAGATAAAAATATAGATAGACAGATAAATAGACAGACATGCAGATAGATAGATAGATAGATAAACAGACAGACATGTAGATAGATTTATGGATAAACAGATAGATAGATAAATAGATAAACAGACAGACATGCAGAAAGATAGCTAGATTTATAGATAAACAGATAAAAAGATAAATAGATAGATAGATAAACAGATGGACATGCAGAAAGATAGATAGATAAACAGATAGATAGACAGATAAACAGACAGACAAGTTGATAGATAGATAAACAGATAGATAGATAGACAGATAAACAGCCAGACATGTAGATAGATAGATACACAGATAGATAGAGAGGTAAACAGACAGACATGCAGAAAGCTAGATAGATAGATAAACTGATAGATAGATAAACAGATGGGTATGCAGAAAGATAGGTAGATAGATAGACAGATAAACAGACAGACATGCAGAAAGATAGAAGGAAAGATAGAAAGATAGAAAGATAGATAGATAGACAGATAGAAAGACAGATAAACAGACAGAAATGCAGATAGATAGATTGATAGACAGATAGATAAACATACAGACATGTAGATAGATAGATAAACAAATAGATAGATTGAAAAACAGACAGACATGCAGATAGATAGATAGATAAACAGATAGAAAGACAGATAAAAAGACAGACATGCAAATAGATAGATAGATAGATAGATAGACAAACAAATAGATAGACGGATAAACAGACAAACATGCAGATAGATAGAAAGATAGATATATAGATAGATAGATAGATAAACAAATAGATAGATTGAAAAACAGACAGACATGCAGATAGATAGAAAGATAGATAGATAGATAGATACACAAACAGATAGATAGATGGATAAACAGACAGACATGCAGATAGATAGATAGATAGATAGATAGATAGATAGATAGATAGATAAGCAGATAGAAAATTAGATAAACAGATAGATAGATAGATAAACAGACAGACATGTAGATATATAGATAGATAAAAATATAGATAGACAGATAAATAGACAGACATGCAGATAGATAGATAGATAGATAAACAGACAGACATGTAGATAGATTTATGGATAAACAGATAGATAGATAAATAGATAAACAGACAGACATGCAGAAAGATAGCTAGATTTATAGATAAACAGATAAAAAGATAAATAGATAGATAGATAAACAGATGGACATGCAGAAAGATAGATAGATAAACAGATAGATAGACAGATAAACAGACAGACAAGTTGATAGATAGATAAACAGATAGATAGATAGACAGATAAACAGCCAGCCATGTAGATAGATAGATACACAGATAGATAGAGAGGTAAACAGACAGACATGCAGAAAGCTAGATAGATAGATAAACTGATAGATAGATAAACAGATGGGTATGCAGAAAGATAGGTAGATAGATAGACAGATAAACAGACAGACATGCAGAAAGATAGAAGGATAGATAGAAAGATAGAAAGATAGATAAACAGACAGACATGTAGATAGATAGATAGATAAACATATAGATAGACAGATAAATAGACAGACATGCAGATAGATAGATAGATAAACAGACAGACTTGCAGAAATATAGATAGATTTATGGATAAACAGATAGATAGATAAACAGATAAATAGATAGATAGATAGATAGAAAAATAGATAGATAGATAGATAGATAGATAAATAGATACACAGATAGAAAGACAGATAAACAGACAGACATGCAGATAGATAGATAGATAAACAGATATATAGATAGATAGATAAACAGACAGACATGTAGATAGATAGATAGATAGATAGAAAGATAGATAGATAGATACACAGATAGAAAGACAGATAAACAGACAGACATGCAGATAGATAAATCGATAGATAAATAGATAGATAGATAGATACATAGATAAACATATAGATAGACAGACAAACAGACAGACATGTAGATAGATAGATAGATACAGATAGATAGACAGATAAACAGACAAACATGCAGATAGATAGAAAGATAGATAGATAGATAGATAGATAAGCAGATAGATAGATAGATAAACAGACAGACATGTAGATAGATAGATAGATACACAGATAGAAAGACAGACATGCAGATAGATAAATCGATAGATAAATAGATAGCTAGATAGATACATAGATAAACAGATAGACAGACAGACAAACAGACAGACATGTAAATAGATAGATAGATACAGATAGATAGACAGATAAACAGACAGACATGTAAATAGATAGATAGATAGATACACAGATAGATAGAAAGATAAACAGATAGATAGATAAACAGATGGACATGCAGAAAGATAGATAGATAGATAGATAGATAGATAGATAGATAGATAGATAAACAGATAGATCGAAAGATAGATAGATAAATAAACAGATAGATAGATAAACAGACAGACATGCAGAAAGATAGCTAGATTTATAGATAAACAGATAGATAAACAGATACATAGATAGATAGATAGATAGATAGATAGATAAAAAGACAGACATGTAGAAAGATAGATATATAGATAAACAGATAGATAGCCTTATAAACAGACAGACATGTAGATAGATAGAAAGATAGATAGATAAACAGAAAGACATGCAGAAAGATAGATAGATAGATAAACAGATAGATAGATAAACAGACGGACATACAGAAAGATAGATAGATAGATAGATAGACAGATAAACAGACAGACATGTAGATAGATAGAAAAACAGATAGTTAGATAGACAGATAAACAGACATACATGTAAATAGATAGATAGATAGATAGATACACAGATAGAAAGATAAACAGACAGACATGCAGAAAGTTAGATAGATAGATAAACAGACAGGCATGCAGAAAGATAGATAGATAGATAGATAGATAGACAGATAAACAGACAGACATGCAGAAAGATAGAAGGATAGATAGAAAGATAGATAGATAGACAGATAGAAAGACAGATAAACAGACAGACATGCAGATAGATAGATTGATAGACAGATAGATAAACATACAGTCATGTAGATAGATAGATGGATAAACAAATAGATAGATTGAAAAACAGACAAACATGCAGATAGATAGATAGATAAACAGATAGACAGACAGATAAAAAGACAGACATGCAAATAGATAGATAGATAGACAAACAGATAGATAGACGGATAAACAGACAAGATAGATAGATAGATAGATAGATAGATAAGCAGATAGATAGATAGATAGATAGATAGATAAACAGACAGACATGTAGATAGATAGATAGATAAACATATAGATAGACAGATAAATAGACAGACATGCAGATAGATAGATAGATAAACAGACAGACATGCAGATAGATAGATAGATAAACATACAGACATGTAGATAGATAGATAGATAGATAGATAAACAAATAGATAGATTGAAAAACAGACAGACATGCAGATAGATAGAAAGATAGATAGATAGATAGATAGATAGATACACAAACAGATAGATAGATGGATAAACAGACAGACATGCAGATAGATAGATAGATAGATAGATAAGCAGATATAAAATTAGATAAACAGATAGATAGATAAACAGACAGACATGTAGATATATAGATAGATAAAAATATAGATAGACAGATAAATAGACAGACATGCAGATACATAGATAGATAGATAAACAGACAGACATGTAGATAGATTTATGGATAAACAGATAGATAGATAAATAGATAAACAGACAGACATGCAGAAAGATAGCTAGATTTATAGATAAACAGATAAAAAGATAAATAGATAGATAGATAAACAGATGGACATGCAGAAAGATAGATAGATAAACAGATAGATAGACAGATAAACAGCCAGACATGTAGATAGATAGATACACAGATAGATAGAGAGGTAAACAGACAGACATGCAGAAAGCTAGATAGATAGATAAACTGATAGATAGATAAACAGATGGGTATGCAGAAAGATAGGTAGATAGATAGACAGATAAACAGACAGACATGCAGAAAGATAGAAGGATAGATAGAAAGATAGAAAGATAGATAGATAGACAGATAGAAAGACAGATAAACAGACAGAAATGCAGATAGATAGATTGATAGACAGATAGATAAACATACAGACACGTAGATAGATAGATAAACAAATAGATAGATTGAAAAACAGACAGACATGCAGATAGATAGATAGATAAACAGATAGAAAGACAGACATGCAAATAGATAGATAGATAGATAGACAAACAAATAGATAGACGGATAAACAGACAAACATGCAGATAGATAGAAAGATAGATAGATAGATAGATAGATAAACAGACAGACATGTAGATAGATAGATAGATAAACATATAGATAGACAGATAAATAGACAGACATGCAGATAGATAGATAGATAAACAGACAGACTTGCAGAAATATAGATAGATTTATGGATAAACAGATAGATAGATAAACAGATAAATAGATAGATAGATAGATAGAAAAATAGATAGATAGATAGATAGATAGATAGATAAATAGATACACAGATAGAAAGACAGATAAACAGACAGACATGCCGATAGATAAATAGATAGATAGATATATAGATTCATAGATAAACAGATAGACAGATATATAGATAGATAGATAGATGGATAGATACATAAAAAGATAAACAGACAGACATGCAGAAAGATAGATAGATAGACAGATAAATAGACAGACATGCAGATAGATAGATAGATAGATAGATAAACAGACAGACATGTAGAAAGATAGATAGATTTATGGATAAACAGATAGATAGATAAACAGATAGATAGATAAATAGATAAACAGACAGACATGCAGAAAGATAGCTAGATTTATAGATAAAAAGATAGATAGATAGATAGATAGATAGATAGATAAACAGATGGACATGCAGAAAGATAGATAGATAGATAAACAGATAGATAGACAGATAAACAGACAGACATGTACATAGATAGATAGATAAACAGATAGATAGATAGATAGACAGATAAACAGACAGACATGTAGATAGATAGATACACAGATAGATAGAAAGATAAACAGACAGACATGCAGAAAGCTAGATAGATAGATAAACTGATAGATAGATAAACAGACAGACATGTAGATAGATAGATAGATAAACAAATAGATAGATTGAAAAACAGACAGACATGCAGATAGATAGATAAACAGATAGAAAGACAGATAAAAAGACAGACATGCAAATATATAGATAGACAAACAGATATATAGACGGATAAAAAGACAAACATGCAGATAGATAGAAAGATAGATAGATAGATAGATAAGCAGATAGATAGATAGATAAACAGACAGACATGTAGATAGATAGATAGATAGATAGATAGAAAGATAGATAGATAGATAGATACACAGATAGAAAGACAGATAAACAGACAGACGTGCAGATAGATAAATCAATAGATAAATAGATAGATAGATAGATACATAGATAAACAGATAGATAGACAGACAAACAGACAGATAGATAGATAGATAGATGGATAGATAGATAAACAGACAGACATGCAGAAAGATAGATAGATAGATAGATAGATAGATAGATAGATAGATAGATAGACAGATAAACAGACAGACAAGTTGATAGATAGATAAACAGATAGATAGATAGACAGATAAACAGCCAGACATGTAGATAGATAGATACACAGATAGATAGAGAGGTAAACAGACAGACATGCAGAAAGCTAGATAGATAGATAAACTGATAGATAGATAAACAGATGGGTATGCAGAAAGATAGGTAGATAGATAGACAGATAAACAGACAGACATGCAGAAAGATAGAAGGAAAGATAGAAAGATAGAAAGATAGATAGATAGACAGATAGAAAGACAGATAAACAGACAGAAATGCAGATAGATAGATTGATAGACAGATAGATAAACATACAGACATGTAGATAGATAGATAAACAAATAGATAGATTGAAAAACAGACAGACATGCAGATAGATAGATAGATAAACAGATAGAAAGACAGATAAAAAGACAGACATGCAAATAGATAGATAGATAGATAGACAAACAAATAGATAGACGGATAAACAGACAAACATGCAGATAGATAGAAAGATAGATATATAGATAGATAGATAGATAAACAAATAGATAGATTGAAAAACAGACAGACATGCAGATAGATAGAAAGATAGATAGATAGATAGATACACAAACAGATAGATAGATGGATAAACAGACAGACATGCAGATAGATAGATAGATAGATAGATAAGCAGATAGAAAATTAGATAAACAGATAGATAGATAGATAAACAGACAGACATGTAGATATATAGATAGATAAAAATATAGATAGACAGATAAATAGACAGACATGCAGATAGATAGATAGATAGATAAACAGACAGACATGTAGATAGATTTATGGATAAACAGATAGATAGATAAATAGATAAACAGACAGACATGCAGAAAGATAGCTAGATTTATAGATAAACAGATAAAAAGATAAATAGATAGATAGATAAACAGATGGACATGCAGAAAGATAGATAGATAAACAGATAGATAGACAGATAAACAGACAGACAAGTTGATAGATAGATAAACAGATAGATAGATAGACAGATAAACAGCCAGACATGTAGATAGATAGATACACAGATAGATAGAGAGGTAAACAGACAGACATGCAGAAAGCTAGATAGATAGATAAACTGATAGATAGATAAACAGATGGGTATGCAGAAAGATAGGTAGATAGATAGACAGATAAACAGACAGACATGCAGAAAGATAGAAGGATAGATAGAAAGATAGAAAGATAGATAAACAGACAGACATGTAGATAGATAGATAGATAAACATATAGATAGACAGATAAATAGACAGACATGCAGATAGATAGATAGATAAACAGACAGACTTGCAGAAATATAGATAGATTTATGGATAAACAGATAGATAGATAAACAGATAAATAGATAGATAGATAGATAGAAAAATAGATAGATAGATAGATAGATAAATAGATACACAGATAGAAAGACAGATAAACAGACAGACATGCAGATAGATAGATAGATAAACAGATAGATAGATAGATAGATAAACAGACAGACATGTAGATAGATAGATAGATAGATAGATAGATAGATAGAAAGATAGATAGATAGATACACAGATAGAAAGACAGATAAACAGACAGACATGCAGATAGATAAATCGATAGATAAATAGATAGATAGATAGATACATAGATAAACATATAGATAGACAGACAAACAGACAGACATGTAGATAGATAGATACAGATAGATAGACAGATAAACAGACAAACATGTAAATAGATAGATAGATACGCAGATAGATAGAAAGATAAACAGATAGATAGATAAACAGACGGACATGCAGAAAGATAGATAGATAGATAGATAGATAAACAGATAGATCAAAAGATAGATAGATAAATAAACAGATAGATAGATAAACAGACAGACATGCAGAAATCTAGATAGATAGATAAACTGATAGATAGATAAACAGATGGGCATGCAGAAAGATAGGTAGATAGATAGATAGATAGACAGATAAACAGACAGACATGCAGATAGATAGATTGATAGATAGATAGATAAACATACAGACATGTAGATAGATAGATAGATAAACAAATAGATAGATTGAAAAACAGACAAACATGCAGATAGATAGATAGATAAACAGATAGACAGACAGATAAAAAGACAGACATGCAAATAGATAGATAGATAGACAAACAGATAGATAGACGGATAAACAGACAAGATAGATAGATAGATAGATAAGCAGATAGATAGATAGATAGATAGATAGATAAACAGACAGACATGTAGATAGATAGATAGATAAACATATAGATAGACAGATAAATAGACAGACATGCAGATAGATAGATAGATAAACAGACAGACATGCAGATAGATAGATAGATAAACATACAGACATGTAGATAGATAGATAGATAGATAGATAAACAAATAGATAGATTGAAAAACAGACAGACATGCAGATAGATAGAAAGATAGATAGATAGATAGATACACAAACAGATAGATAGATGGATAAACAGACAGACATGCAGATAGATAGATAGATAGATAGATAGATAGATAGATAGATAGATAAGCAGATAGAAAATTAGATAAACAGATAGATAGATAGATAAACAGACAGACATGTAGATATATAGATAGATAAAAATATAGATAGACAGATAAATAGACAGACATGCAGATAGATAGATAGATAGATAAACAGACAGACATGTAGATAGATTTATGGATAAACAGATAGATAGATAAATAGATAAACAGACAGACATGCAGAAAGATAGCTAGATTTATAGATAAACAGATAAAAAGATAAATAGATAGATAGATAAACAGATGGACATGCAGAAAGATAGATAGATAAACAGATAGATAGACAGATAAACAGACAGACAAGTTGATAGATAGATAAACAGATAGATAGATAGACAGATAAACAGCCAGACATGTAGATAGATAGATACACAGATAGATAGAGAGGTAAACAGACAGACATGCAGAAAGCTAGATAGATAGATAAACTGATAGATAGATAAACAGATGGGTATGCAGAAAGATAGGTAGATAGATAGACAGATAAACAGACAGACATGCAGAAAGATAGAAGGATAGATAGAAAGATAGAAAGATAGATAAACAGACAGACATGTAGATAGATAGATAGATAAACATATAGATAGACAGATAAATAGACAGACATGCAGATAGATAGATAGATAAACAGACAGACTTGCAGAAATATAGATAGATTTATGGATAAACAGATAGATAGATAAACAGATAAATAGATAGATAGATAGATAGAAAAATAGATAGATAGATAGATAGATAAATAGATACACAGATAGAAAGACAGATAAACAGACAGACATGCAGATAGATAGATAGATAAACAGATAGATAGATAGATAGATAAACAGACAGACATGTAGATAGATAGATAGATAGATAGATAGATAGAAAGATAGATAGATAGATACACAGATAGAAAGACAGATAAACAGACAGACATG
>JARGYO010000189.1:1055000-1060000 GCA_029206835.1 Rana muscosa | reverse complement strand
ACAGAAAGACATGCAGAAAGATAGATAGATAGATAAACAGATAGATAGATAAACAGACGGACATACAGAAAGATAGATAGATAAACAGATAGATAGACAGATAAACAGACAGACATGTAGATAGATAGAAAAACAGATAGTTAGATAGACAGATAAACAGACATACATGTAAATAGATAGATAGATAGATAGATACACAGATAGATAGAAAGATAAACAGACAGACATGCAGAAAGCTAGATAGATAGATAAACAGACAGACATGCAGATAGATAGATTGATAGACAGATAGATAAACATACAGTCATGTAGATAGATAGATGGATAAACAAATAGATAGATTGAAAAACAGACAAACATGCAGATAGATAGATAGATAAACAGATAGACAGACAGATAAAAAGACAGACATGCAAATAGATAGATAGATAGACAAACAGATAGATAGACGGATAAACAGACAAGATAGATAGATAGATAGATAGATAGATAAGCAGATAGATAGATAGATAGATAGATAGATAAACAGACAGACATGTAGATAGATATATAAACATATAGATAGACAGATAAATAGACAGACATGCAGATAGATAGATAGATAAACAGACATACATGCAGATAGATAGATAGATAAACATACAGACATGTAGATAGATAGATAGATAGATAGATAAACAAATAGATAGATTGAAAAACAGACAGACATGCAGATAGATAGAAAGATAGATAGATAGATAGATACACAAACAGATAGATAGATGGATAAACAGACAGACATGCAGATAGATAGATAGATAGATAGATAAGCAGATAGAAAATTAGATAAACAGATAGATAGATAAACAGACAGACATGTAGATATATAGATAGATAAAAATATAGATAGACAGATAAATAGACAGACATGCAGATAGATAGATAGATAAACAGACAGACATGTAGATAGATTTATGGATAAACAGATAGATAGATAAATAGATAAACAGACAGACATGCAGAAAGATAGCTAGATTTATAGATAAACAGATAAAAAGATAAATAGATAGATAGATAAACAGATGGACATGCAGAAAGATAGATAGATAAACAGATAGATAGACAGATAAACAGACAGACAAGTTGATAGATAGATAAACAGATAGATAGATAGACAGATAAACAGCCAGACATGTAGATAGATAGATACACAGATAGATAGAGAGGTAAACAGACAGACATGCAGAAAGCTAGATAGATAGATAAACTGATAGATAGATAAACAGATGGGTATGCAGAAAGATAGGTAGATAGATAGACAGATAAACAGACAGACATGCAGAAAGATAGAAGGAAAGATAGAAAGATAGAAAGATAGATAGATAGACAGATAGAAAGACAGATAAACAGACAGAAATGCAGATAGATAGATTGATAGACAGATAGATAAACATACAGACATGTAGATAGATAGATAAACAAATAGATAGATTGAAAAACAGACAGACATGCAGATAGATAGATAGATAAACAGATAGAAAGACAGATAAAAAGACAGACATGCAAATAGATAGATAGATAGATAGACAAACAAATAGATAGACGGATAAACAGACAAACATGCAGATAGATAGAAAGATAGATATATAGATAGATAGATAGATAAACAAATAGATAGATTGAAAAACAGACAGACATGCAGATAGATAGAAAGATAGATAGATAGATAGATACACAAACAGATAGATAGATGGATAAACAGACAGACATGCAGATAGATAGATAGATAGATAGATAAGCAGATAGAAAATTAGATAAACAGATAGATAGATAGATAAACAGACAGACATGTAGATATATAGATAGATAAAAATATAGATAGACAGATAAATAGACAGACATGCAGATAGATAGATAGATAGATAAACAGACAGACATGTAGATAGATTTATGGATAAACAGATAGATAGATAAATAGATAAACAGACAGACATGCAGAAAGATAGCTAGATTTATAGATAAACAGATAAAAAGATAAATAGATAGATAGATAAACAGATGGACATGCAGAAAGATAGATAGATAAACAGATAGATAGACAGATAAACAGACAGACAAGTTGATAGATAGATAAACAGATAGATAGATAGACAGATAAACAGCCAGACATGTAGATAGATAGATACACAGATAGATAGAGAGGTAAACAGACAGACATGCAGAAAGCTAGATAGATAGATAAACTGATAGATAGATAAACAGATGGGTATGCAGAAAGATAGGTAGATAGATAGACAGATAAACAGACAGACATGCAGAAAGATAGAAGGATAGATAGAAAGATAGAAAGATAGATAAACAGACAGACATGTAGATAGATAGATAGATAAACATATAGATAGACAGATAAATAGACAGACATGCAGATAGATAGATAGATAAACAGACAGACTTGCAGAAATATAGATAGATTTATGGATAAACAGATAGATAGATAAACAGATAAATAGCTAGATAGATAGATAGAAAAATAGATAGATAGATAGATAGATAAATAGATACACAGATAGAAAGACAGATAAACAGACAGACATGCAGATAGATAGATAGATAAACAGATAGATAGATAGATAGATAAACAGACAGACATGTAGATAGATAGATAGATAGATAGATAGATAGAAAGATAGATAGATACACAGATAGAAAGACAGATAAACAGACAGACATGCAGATAGATAAATCGATAGATAAATAGATAGATAGATAGATACATAGATAAACATATAGATAGACAGACAAACAGACAGACATGTAGATAGATAGATAGATACAGATAGATAGACAGATAAACAGACAAACATGTAAATAGATAGATAGATACGCAGATAGATAGAAAGATAAACAGATAGATAGATAAACAGACGGACATGCAGAAAGATAGATAGATAGATAGATAGATAAACAGATAGATCAAAAGATAGATAGATAAATAAACAGATAGATAGATAAACAGACAGACATGCAGAAATCTAGATAGATAGATAAACTGATAGATAGATAAACAGATGGGCATGCAGAAAGATAGGTAGATAGATAGATAGATAGATAGACAGATAAACAGACAGACATGCAGATAGATAGATTGATAGATAGATAGATAAACATACAGACATGTAGATAGATAGATAGATAAACAAATAGATAGATTGAAAAACAGACAAACATGCAGATAGATAGATAGATAAACAGATAGACAGACAGATAAAAAGACAGACATGCAAATAGATAGATAGATAGACAAACAGATAGATAGACGGATAAACAGACAAGATAGATAGATAGATAGATAGATAAGCAGATAGATAGATAGATAGATAGATAGATAGATAGATAAACAGACAGACATGTAGATAGATAGATAGATAAACATATAGATAGACAGATAAATAGACAGACATGCAGATAGATAGATAGATAAACAGACAGACATGCAGATAGATAGATAGATAAACATACAGACATGTAGATAGATAGATAGATAGATAGATAAACAAATAGATAGATTGAAAAACAGACAGACATGCAGATAGATAGAAAGATAGATAGATAGATAGATACACAAACAGATAGATAGATGGATAAACAGACAGACATGCAGATAGATAGATAGATAGATAGATAGATAAGCAGATAGAAAATTTGATAAACAGATAGATAGATAAACAGACAGACATGTAGATATATAGATAGATAAAAATATAGATAGACAGATAAATAGACAGACATGCAGATAGATAGATAGATAAACAGACAGACATGTAGATAGATTTATGGATAAACAGATAGATAGATAAATAGATAAACAGACAGACATGCAGAAAGATAGCTAGATTTATAGATAAACAGATAAAAAGATAAATAGATAGATAGATAAACAGATGGACATGCAGAAAGATAGATAGATAAACAGATAGATAGACAGATAAACAGACAGACAAGTTGATAGATAGATAAACAGATAGATAGATAGACAGATAAACAGCCAGACATGTAGATAGATAGATACACAGATAGATAGAGAGGTAAACAGACAGACATGCAGAAAGCTAGATAGATAGATAAACTGATAGATAGATAAACAGATGGGTATGCAGAAAGATAGGTAGATAGATAGACAGATAAACAGACAGACATGCAGAAAGATAGAAGGATAGATAGAAAGATAGAAAGATAGATAAACAGACAGACATGTAGATAGATAGATAGATAAACATATAGATAGACAGATAAATAGACAGACATGCAGATAGATAGATAGATAAACAGACAGACTTGCAGAAATATAGATAGATTTATGGATAAACAGATAGATAGATAAACAGATAAATAGATAGATAGATAGATAGAAAAATAGATAGATAGATAGATAAATAGATACACAGATAGAAAGACAGATAAACAGACAGACATGCAGATAGATAGATAGATAGATAGATAGATAGATAAACAGACAGACATGTAGATAGATAGATAGATAGATAGATAGATAGATAGATAGATAGATAGAAAGATAGATAGATAGATACACAGATAGAAAGACAGATAAACAGACAGACATGCAGATAGATAAATCGATAGATAAATAGATAGATAGATAGATACATAGATAAACATATAGATAGACAGACAAACAGACAGACATGTAGATAGATAGATAGATACAGATAGATAGACAGATAAACAGACAAACATGTAAATAGATAGATAGATACGCAGATAGATAGAAAGATAAACAGATAGATAGATAAACAGACGGACATGCAGAAAGATAGATAGATAGATAGATAGATAAACAGATAGATCGAAAGATAGATAGATAAATAAACAGATATATAGATAAACAGACAGACATGCAGAAATCTAGATAGATAGATAAACTGATAGATAGATAAACAGATGGGCATGCAGAAAGATAGGTAGATAGATAGATAGATAGATAGACAGATAAACAGACAGAC
>JARGYO010000189.1:1042500-1050000 GCA_029206835.1 Rana muscosa | reverse complement strand
TAGGTAGATAGATAGATAGATAGATAGACAGATAAACAGACAGACATGCAGATAGATAGATTGATAGATAGATAGATAAACATACAGACATGTAGATAGATAGATAGATAAACAAATAGATAGATTGAAAAACAGACAGACATGCAGATATAGATAAACAGATAGAAAGACAGATAAAAAGACAGACATGCAAATAGATAGACAAACAGATAGATAGACGGATAAACAGACAAACATGCAGATAGATAGAAAGATAGATAGATAGATAAGCAGATAGATAGATAGATAAACAGACAGACATGTAGATAGATAGATAGATAGATACACAGATAGAAAGACAGACATGCAGATAGATAAATCGATAGATAAATAGATAGCTAGATATATACATAGATAAACAGATAGACAGACAGACAAACAGACAGACATGTAAATAGATAGATAGATACAGATAGATAGACAGATAAACAGACAGACATGTAAATAGATAGATAGATAGATACACAGATAGATAGAAAGATAAACAGATAGATAGATAAACAGATGGACATGCAGAAAGATAGATAGATAGATAGATAGATAAACAGATAGATCGAAAGATAGATAGATAAATAAACAGATAGATAGATAAACAGACAGACATGCAGAAAGATAGCTAGATTTATAGATAAACAGATAGATAAACAGATAAATAGATAGATAGATAGATAGATAGATAAAAAGACAGACATGCAGAAAGATAGATATATAGATAAACAGATAGATAGCCTTATAAACAGACAGACATGTAGATAGATAGAAAGATAGATAGATAAACAGAAAGACATGCAGAAAGATAGATAGATAGATAAACAGATAGATAGATAAACAGACGGACATACAGAAAGATAGATAGATAAACAGATAGATAGACAGATAAACAGACAGACATGTAGATAGATAGAAAAACAGATAGTTAGATAGACAGATAAACAGACATACATGTAAATAGATAGATAGATAGATAGATACACAGATAGATAGAAAGATAAACAGACAGACATGCAGAAAGCTAGATAGATAGATAAACAGACAGACATGCAGATAGATAGATTGATAGACAGATAGATAAACATACAGTCATGTAGATAGATAGATGGATAAACAAATAGATAGATTGAAAAACAGACAAACATGCAGATAGATAGATAGATAAACAGATAGACAGACAGATAAAAAGACAGACATGCAAATAGATAGATAGATAGACAAACAGATAGATAGACGGATAAACAGACAAGATAGATAGATAGATAGATAGATAGATAAGCAGATAGATAGATAGATAGATAGATAGATAGATAAACAGACAGACATGTAGATAGATATATAAACATATAGATAGACAGATAAATAGACAGACATGCAGATAGATAGATAGATAAACAGACAGACACGCAGATAGATAGATAGATAAACATACAGACATGTAGATAGATAGATAGATAGATAGATAAACAAATAGATAGATTGAAAAACAGACAGACATGCAGATAGATAGAAAGATAGATAGATAGATAGATACACAAACAGATAGATAGATGGATAAACAGACAGACATGCAGATAGATAGATAGATAGATAGATAAGCAGATAGAAAATTAGATAAACAGATAGATAGATAAACAGACAGACATGTAGATATATAGATAGATAAAAATATAGATAGACAGATAAATAGACAGACATGCAGATAGATAGATAGATAAACAGACAGACATGTAGATAGATTTATGGATAAACAGATAGATAGATAAATAGATAAACAGACAGACATGCAGAAAGATAGCTAGATTTATAGATAAACAGATAAAAAGATAAATAGATAGATAGATAAACAGATGGACATGCAGAAAGATAGATAGATAAACAGATAGATAGACAGATAAACAGACAGACAAGTTGATAGATAGATAAACAGATAGATAGATAGACAGATAAACAGCCAGACATGTAGATAGATAGATACACAGATAGATAGAGAGGTAAACAGACAGACATGCAGAAAGCTAGATAGATAGATAAACTGATAGATAGATAAACAGATGGGTATGCAGAAAGATAGGTAGATAGATAGACAGATAAACAGACAGACATGCAGAAAGATAGAAGGAAAGATAGAAAGATAGAAAGATAGATAGATAGACAGATAGAAAGACAGATAAACAGACAGAAATGCAGATAGATAGATTGATAGACAGATAGATAAACATACAGACATGTAGATAGATAGATAAACAAATAGATAGATTGAAAAACAGACAGACATGCAGATAGATAGATAGATAAACAGATAGAAAGACAGATAAAAAGACAGACATGCAAATAGATAGATAGATAGATAGACAAACAAATAGATAGACGGATAAACAGACAAACATGCAGATAGATAGAAAGATAGATATATAGATAGATAGATAGATAAACAAATAGATAGATTGAAAAACAGACAGACATGCAGATAGATAGAAAGATAGATAGATAGATAGATACACAAACAGATAGATAGATGGATAAACAGACAGACATGCAGATAGATAGATAGATAGATAGATAAGCAGATATAAAATTAGATAAACAGATAGATAGATAGATAAACAGACAGACATGTAGATATATAGATAGATAAAAATATAGATAGACAGATAAATAGACAGACATGCAGATAGATAGATAGATAGATAAACAGACAGACATGTAGATAGATTTATGGATAAACAGATAGATAGATAAATAGATAAACAGACAGACATGCAGAAAGATAGCTAGATTTATAGATAAACAGATAAAAAGATAAATAGATAGATAGATAAACAGATGGACATGCAGAAAGATAGATAGATAAACAGATAGATAGACAGATAAACAGACAGACAAGTTGATAGATAGATAAACAGATAGATAGATAGACAGATAAACAGCCAGACATGTAGATAGATAGATACACAGATAGATAGAGAGGTAAACAGACAGACATGCAGAAAGCTAGATAGATAGATAAACTGATAGATAGATAAACAGATGGGTATGCAGAAAGATAGGTAGATAGATAGACAGATAAACAGACAGACATGCAGAAAGATAGAAGGATAGATAGAAAGATAGAAAGATAGATAAACAGACAGACATGTAGATAGATAGATAGATAAACATATAGATAGACAGATAAATAGACAGACATGCAGATAGATAGATAGATAAACAGACAGACTTGCAGAAATATAGATAGATTTATGGATAAACAGATAGATAGATAAACAGATAAATAGCTAGATAGATAGATAGAAAAATAGATAGATAGATAGATAGATAAATAGATACACAGATAGAAAGACAGATAAACAGACAGACATGCAGATAGATAGATAGATAAACAGATAGATAGATAGATAGATAAACAGACAGACATGTAGATAGATAGATAGATAGATAGATAGATAGAAAGATAGATAGATAGATACACAGATAGAAAGACAGATAAACAGACAGACATGCAGATAGATAAATCGATAGATAAATAGATAGATAGATAGATACATAGATAAACATATAGATAGACAGACAAACAGACAGACATGTAGATAGATAGATAGATACAGATAGATAGACAGATAAACAGACAAACATGTAAATAGATAGATAGATACGCAGATAGATAGAAAGATAAACAGATAGATAGATAAACAGACGGACATGCAGAAAGATAGATAGATAGATAGATAGATAAACAGATAGATCAAAAGATAGATAGATAAATAAACAGATAGATAGATAAACAGACAGACATGCAGAAATCTAGATAGATAGATAAACTGATAGATAGATAAACAGATGGGCATGCAGAAAGATAGGTAGATAGATAGATAGATAGATAGACAGATAAACAGACAGACATGCAGATAGATAGATTGATAGATAGATAGATAAACATACAGACATGTAGATAGATAGATAGATAAACAAATAGATAGATTGAAAAACAGACAAACATGCAGATAGATAGATAGATAAACAGATAGACAGACAGATAAAAAGACAGACATGCAAATAGATAGATAGATAGACAAACAGATAGATAGACGGATAAACAGACAAGATAGATAGATAGATAGATAGATAAGCAGATAGATAGATAGATAGATAGATAGATAGATAAACAGACAGACATGTAGATAGATAGATAGATAAACATATAGATAGACAGATAAATAGACAGACATGCAGATAGATAGATAGATAAACAGACAGACATGCAGATAGATAGATAGATAAACATACAGACATGTAGATAGATAGATAGATAGATAGATAAACAAATAGATAGATTGAAAAACAGACAGACATGCAGATAGATAGAAAGATAGATAGATAGATAGATACACAAACAGATAGATAGATGGATAAACAGACAGACATGCAGATAGATAGATAGATAGATAGATAGATAAGCAGATAGAAAATTTGATAAACAGATAGATAGATAAACAGACAGACATGTAGATATATAGATAGATAAAAATATAGATAGACAGATAAATAGACAGACATGCAGATAGATAGATAGATAAACAGACAGACATGTAGATAGATTTATGGATAAACAGATAGATAGATAAATAGATAAACAGACAGACATGCAGAAAGATAGCTAGATTTATAGATAAACAGATAAAAAGATAAATAGATAGATAGATAAACAGATGGACATGCAGAAAGATAGATAGATAAACAGATAGATAGACAGATAAACAGACAGACAAGTTGATAGATAGATAAACAGATAGATAGATAGACAGATAAACAGCCAGACATGTAGATAGATAGATACACAGATAGATAGAGAGGTAAACAGACAGACATGCAGAAAGCTAGATAGATAGATAAACTGATAGATAGATAAACAGATGGGTATGCAGAAAGATAGGTAGATAGATAGACAGATAAACAGACAGACATGCAGAAAGATAGAAGGAAAGATAGAAAGATAGAAAGATAGATAGATAGACAGATAGAAAGACAGATAAACAGACAGAAATGCAGATAGATAGATTGATAGACAGATAGATAAACATACAGACATGTAGATAGATAGATAAACAAATAGATAGATTGAAAAACAGACAGACATGCAGATAGATAGATAGATAAACAGATAGAAAGACAGATAAAAAGACAGACATGCAAATAGATAGATAGATAGATAGATAGACAAACAAATAGATAGACGGATAAACAGACAAACATGCAGATAGATAGAAAGATAGATATATAGATAGATAGATAGATAAACAAATAGATAGATTGAAAAACAGACAGACATGCAGATAGATAGAAAGATAGATAGATAGATAGATACACAAACAGATAGATAGATGGATAAACAGACAGACATGCAGATAGATAGATAGATAGATAGATAGATAGATAGATAGATAGATAAGCAGATAGAAAATTAGATAAACAGATAGATAGATAGATAAACAGACAGACATGTAGATATATAGATAGATAAAAATATAGATAGACAGATAAATAGACAGACATGCAGATAGATAGATAGATAGATAAACAGACAGACATGTAGATAGATTTATGGATAAACAGATAGATAGATAAATAGATAAACAGACAGACATGCAGAAAGATAGCTAGATTTATAGATAAACAGATAAAAAGATAAATAGATAGATAGATAAACAGATGGACATGCAGAAAGATAGATAGATAAACAGATAGATAGACAGATAAACAGACAGACAAGTTGATAGATAGATAAACAGATAGATAGATAGACAGATAAACAGCCAGCCATGTAGATAGATAGATACACAGATAGATAGAGAGGTAAACAGACAGACATGCAGAAAGCTAGATAGATAGATAAACTGATAGATAGATAAACAGATGGGTATGCAGAAAGATAGGTAGATAGATAGACAGATAAACAGACAGACATGCAGAAAGATAGAAGGATAGATAGAAAGATAGAAAGATAGATAAACAGACAGACATGTAGATAGATAGATAGATAAACATATAGATAGACAGATAAATAGACAGACATGCAGATAGATAGATAGATAAACAGACAGACTTGCAGAAATATAGATAGATTTATGGATAAACAGATAGATAGATAAACAGATAAATAGATAGATAGATAGATAGAAAAATAGATAGATAGATAGATAGATAGATAAATAGATACACAGATAGAAAGACAGATAAACAGACAGACATGCAGATAGATAGATAGATAAACAGATATATAGATAGATAGATAAACAGACAGACATGTAGATAGATAGATAGATAGATAGATAGAAAGATAGATAGATAGATACACAGATAGAAAGACAGATAAACAGACAGACATGCAGATAGATAAATCGATAGATAAATAGATAGATAGATAGATACATAGATAAACATATAGATAGACAGACAAACAGACAGACATGTAGATAGATAGATAGATACAGATAGATAGACAGATAAACAGACAAACATGCAGATAGATAGAAAGATAGATAGATAGATAGATAGATAAGCAGATAGATAGATAGATAAACAGACAGACATGTAGATAGATAGATAGATACACAGATAGAAAGACAGACATGCAGATAGATAAATCGATAGATAAATAGATAGCTAGATAGATACATAGATAAACAGATAGACAGACAGACAAACAGACAGACATGTAAATAGATAGATAGATACAGATAGATAGACAGATAAACAGACAGACATGTAAATAGATAGATAGATAGATACACAGATAGATAGAAAGATAAACAGATAGATAGATAAACAGATGGACATGCAGAAAGATAGATAGATAGATAGATAGATAGATAGATAGATAGATAGATAGATAGATAAACAGATAGATCGAAAGATAGATAGATAAATAAACAGATAGATAGATAAACAGACAGACATGCAGAAAGATAGCTAGATTTATAGATAAACAGATAGATAAACAGATACATAGATAGATAGATAGATAGATAGATAGATAAAAAGACAGACATGTAGAAAGATAGATATATAGATAAACAGATAGATAGCCTTATAAACAGACAGACATGTAGATAGATAGAAAGATAGATAGATAAACAGAAAGACATGCAGAAAGATAGATAGATAGATAAACAGATAGATAGATAAACAGACGGACATACAGAAAGATAGATAGATAGATAGATAGACAGATAAACAGACAGACATGTAGATAGATAGAAAAACAGATAGTTAGATAGACAGATAAACAGACATACATGTAAATAGATAGATAGATAGATAGATACACAGATAGAAAGATAAACAGACAGACATGCAGAAAGTTAGATAGATAGATAAACAGACAGGCATGCAGAAAGATAGATAGATAGATAGATAGATAGACAGATAAACAGACAGACATGCAGAAAGATAGAAGGATAGATAGAAAGA
>JARGYO010000189.1:1010000-1015000 GCA_029206835.1 Rana muscosa | reverse complement strand
GATAGAAAGATAGATAGATAGATACACAGATAGAAAGACAGATAAACAGACAGACATGCAGATAGATAAATCGATAGATAAATAGATAGATAGATAGATACATAGATAAACATATAGATAGACAGACAAACAGACAGACATGTAGATAGATAGATAGATACAGATAGATAGACAGATAAACAGACAAACATGTAAATAGATAGATAGATACGCAGATAGATAGAAAGATAAACAGATAGATAGATAAACAGACGGACATGCAGAAAGATAGATAGATAGATAGATAGATAGATAAACAGATAGATCGAAAGATAGATAGATAAATAAACAGATAGATAGATAAACAGACAGACATGCAGAAATCTAGATAGATAGATAAACTGATAGATAGATAAACAGATGGGCATGCAGAAAGATAGGTAGATAGATAGATAGATAGATAGATAGATAGATAGACAGATAAACAGACAGACATGCAGATAGATAGATTGATAGATAGATAGATAAACATACAGACATGTAGATAGATAGATAGATAAACAAATAGATAGATTGAAAAACAGACAAACATGCAGATAGATAGATAGATAAACAGATAGACAGACAGATAAAAAGACAGACATGCAAATAGATACATAGATAGACAAACAGATAGATAGACGGATAAACAGACAAGATAGATAGATAGATAGATAGATAGATAAGCAGATAGATAGATAGATAGATAGTTAAACAGACAGACATGTAGATAGATAGATAGATAAACATATAGATAGACAGATAAATAGACAGACATGCAGATAGATACATAGATAAACATATAGATAGACAGACAAACAGACAGACATGTAGATAGATAGATAGATACAGATAGATAGACAGATAAACAGACAAACATGTAAATAGATAGATAGATAAGCAGATAGATAGAAAGATAAACAGATAGATAGATAAACAGACGGACATGCAGAAAGATAGATAGATAGATAGATAGATAGATAAACAGATAGATCGAAAGATAGATAGATAAATAAACAGATAGATAGATAAACAGACAGACATGCAGAAATCTAGATAGATAGATAAACTGATAGATAGATAAACAGATGGGCATGCAGAAAGATAGGTAGATAGATAGATAGATAGATAGATAGACAGATAAACAGACAGACATGCAGATAGATAGATTGATAGATAGATAGATAAACATACAGACATGTAGATAGATAGATAGATAAACAAATAGATAGATTGAAAAACAGACAGACATGCAGATATAGATAAACAGATAGAAAGACAGATAAAAAGACAGACATGCAAATAGATAGACAAACAGATAGATAGACGGATAAACAGACAAACATGCAGATAGATAGAAAGATAGATAGATAGATAAGCAGATAGATAGATAGATAAACAGACAGACATGTAGATAGATAGATAGATAGATACACAGATAGAAAGACAGACATGCAGATAGATAAATCGATAGATAAATAGATAGCTAGATATATACATAGATAAACAGATAGACAGACAGACAAACAGACAGACATGTAAATAGATAGATAGATACAGATAGATAGACAGATAAACAGACAGACATGTAAATAGATAGATAGATAGATACACAGATAGATAGAAAGATAAACAGATAGATAGATAAACAGATGGACATGCAGAAAGATAGATAGATAGATAGATAGATAGATAGATAAACAGATAGATCGAAAGATAGATAGATAAATAAACAGATAGATAGATAAACAGACAGACATGCAGAAAGATAGCTAGATTTATAGATAAACAGATAGATACACAGATAAATAGATAGATAGATAGATAGATAGATAAAAAGACAGACATGCAGAAAGATAGATATATAGATAAACAGATAGATAGCCTTATAAACAGACAGACATGTAGATAGATAGAAAGATAGATAGATAAACAGAAAGACATGCAGAAAGATAGATAGATAGATAAACAGATAGATAGATAAACAGACGGACATACAGAAAGATAGATAGATAAACAGATAGATAGACAGATAAACAGACAGACATGTAGATAGATAGAAAAACAGATAGTTAGATAGACAGATAAACAGACATACATGTAAATAGATAGATAGATAGATAGATACACAGATAGATAGAAAGATAAACAGACAGACATGCAGAAAGCTAGATAGATAGATAAACAGACAGACATGCAGATAGATAGATTGATAGACAGATAGATAAACATACAGTCATGTAGATAGATAGATGGATAAACAAATAGATAGATTGAAAAACAGACAAACATGCAGATAGATAGATAGATAAACAGATAGACAGACAGATAAAAAGACAGACATGCAAATAGATAGATAGATAGACAAACAGATAGATAGACGGATAAACAGACAAGATAGATAGATAGATAGATAGATAGATAGATAGATAGATAAGCAGATAGATAGATAGATAGATAGATAAACAGACAGACATGTAGATAGATAGATAAACATATAGATAGACAGATAAATAGACAGACATGCAGATAGATAGATAGATAAACAGACAGACATGCAGATAGATAGATAGATAAACATACAGACATGTAGATAGATAGATAGATAGATAGATAAACAAATAGATAGATTGAAAAACAGACAGACATGCAGATAGATAGAAAGATAGATAGATAGATAGATACACAAACAGATAGATAGATGGATAAACAGACAGACATGCAGATAGATAGATAGATAGATAGATAAGCAGATAGAAAATTAGATAAACAGATAGATAGATAAACAGACAGACATGTAGATATATAGATAGATAAAAATATAGATAGACAGATAAATAGACAGACATGCAGATAGATAGATAGATAAACAGACAGACATGTAGATAGATTTATGGATAAACAGATAGATAGATAAATAGATAAACAGACAGACATGCAGAAAGATAGCTAGATTTATAGATAAACAGATAAAAAGATAAATAGATAGATAGATAAACAGATGGACATGCAGAAAGATAGATAGATAAACAGATAGATAGACAGATAAACAGACAGACAAGTTGATAGATAGATAAACAGATAGATAGATAGACAGATAAACAGCCAGACATGTAGATAGATAGATACACAGATAGATAGAGAGGTAAACAGACAGACATGCAGAAAGCTAGATAGATAGATAAACTGATAGATAGATAAACAGATGGGTATGCAGAAAGATAGGTAGATAGATAGACAGATAAACAGACAGACATGCAGAAAGATAGAAGGAAAGATAGAAAGATAGAAAGATAGATAGATAGACAGATAGGAAGACAGATAAACAGACAGAAATGCAGATAGATAGATTGATAGACAGATAGATAAACATACAGACATGTAGATAGATAGATAAACAAATAGATAGATTGAAAAACAGACAGACATGCAGATAGATAGATAGATAAACAGATAGAAAGACAGATAAAAAGACAGACATGCAAATAGATAGATAGATAGATAGACAAACAAATAGATAGACGGATAAACAGACAAACATGCAGATAGATAGAAAGATAGATATATAGATAGATAGATAGATAAACAAATAGATAGATTGAAAAACAGACAGACATGCAGATAGATAGAAAGATAGATAGATAGATAGATACACAAACAGAAAGATAGATGGATAAACAGACAGACATGCAGATAGATAGATAGATAGATAGATAAGCAGATAGAAAATTAGATAAACAGATAGATAGATAGATAAACAGACAGACATGTAGATATATAGATAGATAAAAATATAGATAGACAGATAAATAGACAGACATGCAGATAGATAGATAGATAGATAAACAGACAGACATGTAGATAGATTTATGGATAAACAGATAGATAGATAAATAGATAAACAGACAGACATGCAGAAAGATAGCTAGATTTATAGATAAACAGATAAAAAGATAAATAGATAGATAGATAAACAGATGGACATGCAGAAAGATAGATAGATAAACAGATAGATAGACAGATAAACAGACAGACAAGTTGATAGATAGATAAACATATAGATAGATAGACAGATAAACAGCCAAACATGTAGATAGATAGATACACAGATAGATAGAGAGGTAAACAGACAGACATGCAGAAAGCTAGATAGATAGATAAACTGATAGATAGATAAACAGATGGGTATGCAGAAAGATAGGTAGATAGATAGACAGATAAACAGACAGACATGCAGAAAAATAGAAGGATAGATAGAAAGATAGAAAGATAGATAAACAGACAGACATGTAGATAGATAGATAGATAGATAAACATATAGATAGACAGATAAATAGACAGACATGCAGATAGATAGATAGATAAACAGACAGACTTGCAGAAATATAGATAGATTTATGGATAAACAGATAGATAGATAAACAGATAAATAGATAGATAGATAGATAGAAAAATAGATAGATAGATAGATAGATAAATAGATACACAGATAGAAAGACAGATAAACAGACAGACATGCAGATAGATAGATAGATAAACAGATAGATAGATAGATAGATAAACAGACAGACATGTAGATAGATAGATAGATAGATAGATAGATAGATAGATAGAAAGATAGATAGATAGATACACAGATAGAAAGACAGATAAACAGACAGACATGCAGATAGATAAATCGATAGATAAATAGATAGATAGATAGATACATAGATAAACATATAGATAGACAGACAAACAGACAGACATGTAGATAGATAGATAGATACAGATAGATAGACAGATAAACAGACAAACATGTAAATAGATAGATAGATACGCAGATAGATAGAAAGATAAACAGATAGATAGATAAACAGACGGACATGCAGAAAGATAGATAGATAGATAGATAGATAGATAAACAGATAGATCAAAAGATAGATAGATAAATAAACAGATAGATAGATAAACAGACAGACATGCAGAAATCTAGATAGATA
>JARGYO010000189.1:1000000-1005000 GCA_029206835.1 Rana muscosa | reverse complement strand
ATAAACAGATAAAAAGATAGATAGATAGATAGATAGATAGATAAACAGATGGACATGCAGAAAGATAGATAGATAGATAGATAAACAGATAGATAGACAGATAAACAGACAGACATGTACATAGATAGATAGATAAACAGATAGATAGATAGACAGATAAACAGACAGACATGTAGATAGATAGATACACAGATAGATAGAAAGATAAACAGACAGACATGCAGAAAGCTAGATAGATAGATAAACTGATAGATAGATAAACAGACAGACATGTAGATAGATAGATAGATAGATAGATAAACAAATAGATAGATTGAAAAACAGACAGACATGCAGATAGATAGAAAGATAGATAGATAGATAGATACACAAACAGATAGATAGATGGATAAACAGACAGACATGCAGATAGATAGATAGATAGATAGATAGATAAGCAGATAGAAAATTTGATAAACAGATAGATAGATAAACAGACAGACATGTAGATATATAGATAGATAAAAATATAGATAGACAGATAAATAGACAGACATGCAGATAGATAGATAGATAAACAGACAGACATGTAGATAGATTTATGGATAAACAGATAGATAGATAAATAGATAAACAGACAGACATGCAGAAAGATAGCTAGATTTATAGATAAACAGATAAAAAGATAAATAGATAGATAGATAAACAGATGGACATGCAGAAAGATAGATAGATAAACAGATAGATAGACAGATAAACAGACAGACAAGTTGATAGATAGATAAACAGATAGATAGATAGACAGATAAACAGCCAGACATGTAGATAGATAGATACACAGATAGATAGAGAGGTAAACAGACAGACATGCAGAAAGCTAGATAGATAGATAAACTGATAGATAGATAAACAGATGGGTATGCAGAAAGATAGGTAGATAGATAGACAGATAAACAGACAGACATGCAGAAAGATAGAAGGAAAGATAGAAAGATAGAAAGATAGATAGATAGACAGATAGAAAGACAGATAAACAGACAGAAATGCAGATAGATAGATTGATAGACAGATAGATAAACATACAGACATGTAGATAGATAGATAAACAAATAGATAGATTGAAAAACAGACAGACATGCAGATAGATAGATAGATAAACAGATAGAAAGACAGATAAAAAGACAGACATGCAAATAGATAGATAGATAGACAAACAAATAGATAGACGGATAAACAGACAAACATGCAGATAGATAGAAAGATAGATATATAGATAGATAGATAGATAGATAAACAAATAGATAGATTGAAAAACAGACAGACATGCAGATAGATAGAAAGATAGATAGATAGATAGATACACAAACAGATAGATAGATGGATAAACAGACAGACATGCAGATAGATAGATAGATAGATAGATAGATAGATAGATAGATAGATAGATAGATAAGCAGATAGAAAATTAGATAAACAGATAGATAGATAGATAAACAGACAGACATGTAGATATATAGATAGATAAAAATATAGATAGACAGATAAATAGACAGACATGCAGATAGATAGATAGATAGATAAACAGACAGACATGTAGATAGATTTATGGATAAACAGATAGATAGATAAATAGATAAACAGACAGACATGCAGAAAGATAGCTAGATTTATAGATAAACAGATAAAAAGATAAATAGATAGATAGATAAACAGATGGACATGCAGAAAGATAGATAGATAAACAGATAGATAGACAGATAAACAGACAGACAAGTTGATAGATAGATAAACATATAGATAGATAGACAGATAAACAGCCAAACATGTAGATAGATAGATACACAGATAGATAGAGAGGTAAACAGACAGACATGCAGAAAGCTAGATAGATAGATAAACTGATAGATAGATAAACAGATGGGTATGCAGAAAGATAGGTAGATAGATAGACAGATAAACAGACAGACATGCAGAAAAATAGAAGGATAGATAGAAAGATAGAAAGATAGATAAACAGACAGACATGTAGATAGATAGATAGATAAACATATAGATAGACAGATAAATAGACAGACATGCAGATAGATAGATAGATAAACAGACAGACTTGCAGAAATATAGATAGATTTATGGATAAACAGATAGATAGATAAACAGATAAATAGATAGATAGATAGATAGAAAAATAGATAGATAGATAGATAGATAAATAGATACACAGATAGAAAGACAGATAAACAGACAGACATGCAGATAGATAGATAGATAAACAGATAGATAGATAGATAGATAAACAGACAGACATGTAGATAGATAGATAGATAGATAGATAGATAGATAGATAGATAGAAAGATAGATAGATAGATACACAGATAGAAAGACAGATAAACAGACAGACATGCAGATAGATAAATCGATAGATAAATAGATAGATAGATAGATACATAGATAAACATATAGATAGACAGACAAACAGACAGACATGTAGATAGATAGATAGATACAGATAGATAGACAGATAAACAGACAAACATGTAAATAGATAGATAGATACGCAGATAGATAGAAAGATAAACAGATAGATAGATAAACAGACGGACATGCAGAAAGATAGATAGATAGATAGATAGATAGATAAACAGATAGATCAAAAGATAGATAGATAAATAAACAGATAGATAGATAAACAGACAGACATGCAGAAATCTAGATAGATAGATAAACTGATAGATAGATAAACAGATGGGCATGCAGAAAGATAGGTAGATAGATAGATAGATAGACAGATAAACAGACAGACATGCAGATAGATAGATTGATAGATAGATAGATAAACATACAGACATGTAGATAGATAGATAGATAAACAAATAGATAGATTGAAAAACAGACAAACATGCAGATAGATAGATAGATAAACAGATAGACAGACAGATAAAAAGACAGACATGCAAATAGATAGATAGATAGACAAACAGATAGATAGACGGATAAACAGACAAGATAGATAGATAGATAGATAAGCAGATAGATAGATAGATAGATAGATAAACAGACAGACATGTAGATAGATAGATAGATAAACATATAGATAGACAGATAAATAGACAGACATGCAGATAGATAGATAGATAAACAGACAGACATGCAGATAGATAGATAGATAAACATACAGACATGTAGATAGATAGATAGATAGATAGATAAACAAATAGATAGATTGAAAAACAGACAGACATGCAGATAGATAGAAAGATAGATAGATAGATAGATACACAAACAGATAGATAGATGGATAAACAGACAGACATGCAGATAGATAGATAGATAGATAGATAGATAAGCAGATAGAAAATTTGATAAACAGATAGATAGATAAACAGACAGACATGTAGATATATAGATAGATAAAAATATAGATAGACAGATAAATAGACAGACATGCAGATAGATAGATAGATAAACAGACAGACATGTAGATAGATTTATGGATAAACAGATAGATAGATAAATAGATAAACAGACAGACATGCAGAAAGATAGCTAGATTTATAGATAAACAGATAAAAAGATAAATAGATAGATAGATAAACAGATGGACATGCAGAAAGATAGATAGATAAACAGATAGATAGACAGATAAACAGACAGACAAGTTGATAGATAGATAAACAGATAGATAGATAGACAGATAAACAGCCAGACATGTAGATAGATAGATACACAGATAGATAGAGAGGTAAACAGACAGACATGCAGAAAGCTAGATAGATAGATAAACTGATAGATAGATAAACAGATGGGTATGCAGAAAGATAGGTAGATAGATAGACAGATAAACAGACAGACATGCAGAAAGATAGAAGGAAAGATAGAAAGATAGAAAGATAGATAGATAGACAGATAGAAAGACAGATAAACAGACAGAAATGCAGATAGATAGATTGATAGACAGATAGATAAACATACAGACATGTAGATAGATAGATAAACAAATAGATAGATTGAAAAACAGACAGACATGCAGATAGATAGATAGATAAACAGATAGAAAGACAGATAAAAAGACAGACATGCAAATAGATAGATAGATAGATAGACAAACAAATAGATAGACGGATAAACAGACAAACATGCAGATAGATAGAAAGATAGATATATAGATAGATAGATAGATAAACAAATAGATAGATTGAAAAACAGACAGACATGCAGATAGATAGAAAGATAGATAGATAGATAGATACACAAACAGATAGATAGATGGATAAACAGACAGACATGCAGATAGATAGATAGATAGATAGATAGATAGATAGATAGATAGATAAGCAGATAGAAAATTAGATAAACAGATAGATAGATAGATAAACAGACAGACATGTAGATATATAGATAGATAAAAATATAGATAGACAGATAAATAGACAGACATGCAGATAGATAGATAGATAGATAAACAGACAGACATGTAGATAGATTTATGGATAAACAGATAGATAGATAAATAGATAAACAGACAGACATGCAGAAAGATAGCTAGATTTATAGATAAACAGATAAAAAGATAAATAGATAGATAGATAAACAGATGGACATGCAGAAAGATAGATAGATAAACAGATAGATAGACAGATAAACAGACAGACAAGTTGATAGATAGATAAACAGATAGATAGATAGACAGATAAACAGCCAGACATGTAGATAGATAGATACACAGATAGATAGAGAGGTAAACAGACAGACATGCAGAAAGCTAGATAGATAGATAAACTGATAGATAGATAAACAGATGGGTATGCAGAAAGATAGGTAGATAGATAGACAGATAAACAGACAGACATGCAGAAAGATAGAAGGATAGATAGAAAGATAGAAAGATAGATAAACAGACAGACATGTAGATAGATAGATAGATAAACATATAGATAGACAGATAAATAGACAGACATGCAGATAGATAGATAGATAAACAGACAGACTTGCAGAAATATAGATAGATTTATGGATAAACAGA
>JARGYO010000189.1:982500-992500 GCA_029206835.1 Rana muscosa | reverse complement strand
TAGATTTATGGATAAACAGATAGATAGATAAACAGATAAATAGATAGATAGATAGATAGAAAAATAGATAGATAGATAAATAGATACACAGATAGAAAGACAGATAAACAGACAGACATGCAGATAGATAAATCGATAGATAAATAGATAGATAGATAGATTCATAGATAAACAGATAGACAGATAGATAGATAGATAGATAGATGGATAGATACATAGATAGATAAACAGACAGACATGCAGAAAGATAGATAGATAGATAGATAGATAGACAGATAAATAGACAGACATGCAGATAGATAGATAGATAGATAAACAGACAGACATGTAGAAAGGTAGATAGATTTATGGATAAACAGATAGATAGATAAACAGATAGATAGATAAATAGATAAACAGACAGACATGCAGAAAGATAGCTAGATTTATAGATAAACAGATAAAAAGATAGATAGATAGATAGATAGATAGATAAACAGATGGACATGCAGAAAGATAGATAGATAGATAGATAAACAGATAGATAGACAGATAAACAGACAGACATGTACATAGATAGATAGATAAACAGATAGATAGATAGACAGATAAACAGACAGACATGTAGATAGATAGATACACAGATAGATAGAAAGATAAACAGACAGACATGCAGAAAGCTAGATAGATAGATAAACTGATAGATAGATAAACAGACAGACATGTAGATAGATAGATAGATAAACAAATAGATAGATTGAAAAACAGACAGACATGCAGATAGATAGATAAACAGATAGAAAGACAGATAAAAAGACAGACATGCAAATAGATAGATAGACAAACAGATAGGTAGATGGATAAAAAGACAAACATGCAGATAGATAGAAAGATAGATAGATAGATAAACAGACAGACATGTAGATAGATAGATAGATAGATAGATAGAAAGATAGATAGATAGATACACAGATAGAAAGACAGATAAACAGACAGACATGCAGATAGATAAATCGATAGATAAATAGATAGATAGATAGATAGATAGATAGATACATAGATAAACAGATAGATAGACAGACAAACAGACAGACAGCTAGATAGATAGATAGATGGATAGATAGATAGATAGATAAACAGACAGACATGCAGAAAGATAGATAGATGGATAGATAGATAGATAGACAGATAAATAGACAGACATGCAGATAGATAGATAGATAGATAAACAGACAGACATGCAGAAAGATAGATAGATAAACAGACAGACATGTAGATAGATAGATAGATAGATAGATAGATAGATAGATAGAAAGATAGATAGATAGATACACAGATAGAAAGACAGATAAACAGACATACATGCAGATAGATAAATCGATAGATAAATAGATAGATAGATAGATACATAGATAAACATATAGATAGACAGACAAACAGACAGACATGTAGATAGATAGATAGATACAGATAGATAGACAGATAAACAGACAAACATGTAAATAGATAGATAGATACGCAGATAGATAGAAAGATAAACAGATAGATAGATAAACAGACGGACATGCAGAAAGATAGATAGATAGATAGATAGATAGATAAACAGATAGATCGAAAGATAGATAGATAAATAAACAGATAGATAGATAAACAGACAGACATGCAGAAATCTAGATAGATAGATAAACTGATAGATAGATAAACAGATGGGCATGCAGAAAGATAGGTAGATAGATAGATAGATAGATAGATAGATAGATAGACAGATAAACAGACAGACATGCAGATAGATAGATTGATAGATAGATAGATAAACATACAGACATGTAGATAGATAGATAGATAAACAAATAGATAGATTGAAAAACAGACAAACATGCAGATAGATAGATAGATAAACAGATAGACAGACAGATAAAAAGACAGACATGCAAATAGATACATAGATAGACAAACAGATAGATAGACGGATAAACAGACAAGATAGATAGATAGATAGATAGATAGATAGATAAGCAGATAGATAGATAGATAGATAGTTAAACAGACAGACATGTAGATAGATAGATAGATAAACATATAGATAGACAGATAAATAGACAGACATGCAGATAGATACATAGATAAACATATAGATAGACAGACAAACAGACAGACATGTAGATAGATAGATAGATACAGATAGATAGACAGATAAACAGACAAACATGTAAATAGATAGATAGATAAGCAGATAGATAGAAAGATAAACAGATAGATAGATAAACAGACGGACATGCAGAAAGATAGATAGATAGATAGATAGATAGATAAACAGATAGATCGAAAGATAGATAGATAAATAAACAGATAGATAGATAAACAGACAGACATGCAGAAATCTAGATAGATAGATAAACTGATAGATAGATAAACAGATGGGCATGCAGAAAGATAGGTAGATAGATAGATAGATAGATAGATAGACAGATAAACAGACAGACATGCAGATAGATAGATTGATAGATAGATAGATAAACATACAGACATGTAGATAGATAGATAGATAAACAAATAGATAGATTGAAAAACAGACAGACATGCAGATATAGATAAACAGATAGAAAGACAGATAAAAAGACAGACATGCAAATAGATAGACAAACAGATAGATAGACGGATAAACAGACAAACATGCAGATAGATAGAAAGATAGATAGATAGATAAGCAGATAGATAGATAGATAAACAGACAGACATGTAGATAGATAGATAGATAGATACACAGATAGAAAGACAGACATGCAGATAGATAAATCGATAGATAAATAGATAGCTAGATATATACATAGATAAACAGATAGACAGACAGACAAACAGACAGACATGTAAATAGATAGATAGATACAGATAGATAGACAGATAAACAGACAGACATGTAAATAGATAGATAGATAGATACACAGATAGATAGAAAGATAAACAGATAGATAGATAAACAGATGGACATGCAGAAAGATAGATAGATAGATAGATAGATAGATAGATAAACAGATAGATCGAAAGATAGATAGATAAATAAACAGATAGATAGATAAACAGACAGACATGCAGAAAGATAGCTAGATTTATAGATAAACAGATAGATACACAGATAAATAGATAGATAGATAGATAGATAGATAAAAAGACAGACATGCAGAAAGATAGATATATAGATAAACAGATAGATAGCCTTATAAACAGACAGACATGTAGATAGATAGAAAGATAGATAGATAAACAGAAAGACATGCAGAAAGATAGATAGATAGATAAACAGATAGATAGATAAACAGACGGACATACAGAAAGATAGATAGATAAACAGATAGATAGACAGATAAACAGACAGACATGTAGATAGATAGAAAAACAGATAGTTAGATAGACAGATAAACAGACATACATGTAAATAGATAGATAGATAGATAGATACACAGATAGATAGAAAGATAAACAGACAGACATGCAGAAAGCTAGATAGATAGATAAACAGACAGACATGCAGATAGATAGATTGATAGACAGATAGATAAACATACAGTCATGTAGATAGATAGATGGATAAACAAATAGATAGATTGAAAAACAGACAAACATGCAGATAGATAGATAGATAAACAGATAGACAGACAGATAAAAAGACAGACATGCAAATAGATAGATAGATAGACAAACAGATAGATAGACGGATAAACAGACAAGATAGATAGATAGATAGATAGATAGATAGATAGATAAGCAGATAGATAGATAGATAGATAGATAAACAGACAGACATGTAGATAGATAGATAAACATATAGATAGACAGATAAATAGACAGACATGCAGATAGATACATAGATAAACATATAGATAGACAGACAAACAGACAGACATGTAGATAGATAGATAGATACAGATAGATAGACAGATAAACAGACAAACATGTAAATAGATAGATAGATAAGCAGATAGATAGAAAGATAAACAGATAGATAGATAAACAGACGGACATGCAGAAAGATAGATAGATAGATAGATAGATAGATAAACAGATAGATCGAAAGATAGATAGATAAATAAACAGATAGATAGATAAACAGACAGACATGCAGAAATCTAGATAGATAGATAAACTGATAGATAGATAAACAGATGGGCATGCAGAAAGATAGGTAGATAGATAGATAGATAGATAGATAGACAGATAAACAGACAGACATGCAGATAGATAGATTGATAGATAGATAGATAAACATACAGACATGTAGATAGATAGATAGATAAACAAATAGATAGATTGAAAAACAGACAGACATGCAGATATAGATAAACAGATAGAAAGACAGATAAAAAGACAGACATGCAAATAGATAGACAAACAGATAGATAGACGGATAAACAGACAAACATGCAGATAGATAGAAAGATAGATAGATAGATAAGCAGATAGATAGATAGATAAACAGACAGACATGTAGATAGATAGATAGATAGATACACAGATAGAAAGACAGACATGCAGATAGATAAATCGATAGATAAATAGATAGCTAGATATATACATAGATAAACAGATAGACAGACAGACAAACAGACAGACATGTAAATAGATAGATAGATACAGATAGATAGACAGATAAACAGACAGACATGTAAATAGATAGATAGATAGATACACAGATAGATAGAAAGATAAACAGATAGATAGATAAACAGATGGACATGCAGAAAGATAGATAGATAGATAGATAGATAGATAGATAAACAGATAGATCGAAAGATAGATAGATAAATAAACAGATAGATAGATAAACAGACAGACATGCAGAAAGATAGCTAGATTTATAGATAAACAGATAGATACACAGATAAATAGATAGATAGATAGATAGATAGATAAAAAGACAGACATGCAGAAAGATAGATATATAGATAAACAGATAGATAGCCTTATAAACAGACAGACATGTAGATAGATAGAAAGATAGATAGATAAACAGAAAGACATGCAGAAAGATAGATAGATAGATAAACAGATAGATAGATAAACAGACGGACATACAGAAAGATAGATAGATAAACAGATAGATAGACAGATAAACAGACAGACATGTAGATAGATAGAAAAACAGATAGTTAGATAGACAGATAAACAGACATACATGTAAATAGATAGATAGATAGATAGATACACAGATAGATAGAAAGATAAACAGACAGACATGCAGAAAGCTAGATAGATAGATAAACAGACAGACATGCAGATAGATAGATTGATAGACAGATAGATAAACATACAGTCATGTAGATAGATAGATGGATAAACAAATAGATAGATTGAAAAACAGACAAACATGCAGATAGATAGATAGATAAACAGATAGACAGACAGATAAAAAGACAGACATGCAAATAGATAGATAGATAGACAAACAGATAGATAGACGGATAAACAGACAAGATAGATAGATAGATAGATAGATAGATAGATAGATAAGCAGATAGATAGATAGATAGATAGATAAACAGACAGACATGTAGATAGATAGATAAACATATAGATAGACAGATAAATAGACAGACATGCAGATAGATAGATAGATAAACAGACAGACATGCAGATAGATAGATAGATAAACATACAGACATGTAGATAGATAGATAGATAGATAGATAAACAAATAGATAGATTGAAAAACAGACAGACATGCAGATAGATAGAAAGATAGATAGATAGATAGATACACAAACAGATAGATAGATGGATAAACAGACAGACATGCAGATAGATAGATAGATAGATAGATAAGCAGATAGAAAATTAGATAAACAGATAGATAGATAAACAGACAGACATGTAGATATATAGATAGATAAAAATATAGATAGACAGATAAATAGACAGACATGCAGATAGATAGATAGATAAACAGACAGACATGTAGATAGATTTATGGATAAACAGATAGATAGATAAATAGATAAACAGACAGACATGCAGAAAGATAGCTAGATTTATAGATAAACAGATAAAAAGATAAATAGATAGATAGATAAACAGATGGACATGCAGAAAGATAGATAGATAAACAGATAGATAGACAGATAAACAGACAGACAAGTTGATAGATAGATAAACAGATAGATAGATAGACAGATAAACAGCCAGACATGTAGATAGATAGATACACAGATAGATAGAGAGGTAAACAGACAGACATGCAGAAAGCTAGATAGATAGATAAACTGATAGATAGATAAACAGATGGGTATGCAGAAAGATAGGTAGATAGATAGACAGATAAACAGACAGACATGCAGAAAGATAGAAGGAAAGATAGAAAGATAGAAAGATAGATAGATAGACAGATAGGAAGACAGATAAACAGACAGAAATGCAGATAGATAGATTGATAGACAGATAGATAAACATACAGACATGTAGATAGATAGATAAACAAATAGATAGATTGAAAAACAGACAGACATGCAGATAGATAGATAGATAAACAGATAGAAAGACAGATAAAAAGACAGACATGCAAATAGATAGATAGATAGATAGACAAACAAATAGATAGACGGATAAACAGACAAACATGCAGATAGATAGAAAGATAGATATATAGATAGATAGATAGATAAACAAATAGATAGATTGAAAAACAGACAGACATGCAGATAGATAGAAAGATAGATAGATAGATAGATACACAAACAGAAAGATAGATGGATAAACAGACAGACATGCAGATAGATAGATAGATAGATAGATAAGCAGATAGAAAATTAGATAAACAGATAGATAGATAGATAAACAGACAGACATGTAGATATATAGATAGATAAAAATATAGATAGACAGATAAATAGACAGACATGCAGATAGATAGATAGATAGATAAACAGACAGACATGTAGATAGATTTATGGATAAACAGATAGATAGATAAATAGATAAACAGACAGACATGCAGAAAGATAGCTAGATTTATAGATAAACAGATAAAAAGATAAATAGATAGATAGATAAACAGATGGACATGCAGAAAGATAGATAGATAAACAGATAGATAGACAGATAAACAGACAGACAAGTTGATAGATAGATAAACATATAGATAGATAGACAGATAAACAGCCAAACATGTAGATAGATAGATACACAGATAGATAGAGAGGTAAACAGACAGACATGCAGAAAGCTAGATAGATAGATAAACTGATAGATAGATAAACAGATGGGTATGCAGAAAGATAGGTAGATAGATAGACAGATAAACAGACAGACATGCAGAAAAATAGAAGGATAGATAGAAAGATAGAAAGATAGATAAACAGACAGACATGTAGATAGATAGATAGATAAACATATAGATAGACAGATAAATAGACAGACATGCAGATAGATAGATAGATAAACAGACAGACTTGCAGAAATATAGATAGATTTATGGATAAACAGATAGATAGATAAACAGATAAATAGATAGATAGATAGATAGAAAAATAGATAGATAGATAGATAGATAAATAGATACACAGATAGAAAGACAGATAAACAGACAGACATGCAGATAGATAGATAGATAAACAGATAGATAGATAGATAGATAAACAGACAGACATGTAGATAGATAGATAGATAGATAGATAGATAGATAGATAGAAAGATAGATAGATAGATACACAGATAGAAAGACAGATAAACAGACAGACATGCAGATAGATAAATCGATAGATAAATAGATAGATAGATAGATACATAGATAAACATATAGATAGACAGACAAACAGACAGACATGTAGATAGATAGATAGATACAGATAGATAGACAGATAAACAGACAAACATGTAAATAGATAGATAGATACGCAGATAGATAGAAAGATAAACAGATAGATAGATAAACAGACGGACATGCAGAAAGATAGATAGATAGATAGATAGATAGATAAACAGATAGATCAAAAGATAGATAGATAAATAAACAGATAGATAGATAAACAGACAGACATGCAGAAATCTAGATAGATAGATAAACTGATAGATAGATAAACAGATGGGCATGCAGAAAGATAGGTAGATAGATAGATAGATAGACAGATAAACAGACAGACATGCAGATAGATAGATTGATAGATAGATAGATAAACATACAGACATGTAGATAGATAGATAGATAAACAAATAGATAGATTGAAAAACAGACAAACATGCAGATAGATAGATAGATAAACAGATAGACAGACAGATAAAAAGACAGACATGCAAATAGATAGATAGATAGACAAACAGATAGATAGACGGATAAACAGACAAGATAGATAGATAGATAGATAAGCAGATAGATAGATAGATAGATAGATAAACAGACAGACATGTAGATAGATAGATAGATAAACATATAGATAGACAGATAAATAGACAGACATGCAGATAGATAGATAGATAAACAGACAGACATGCAGATAGATAGATAGATAAACATACAGACATGTAGATAGATAGATAGATAGATAGATAAACAAATAGATAGATTGAAAAACAGACAGACATGCAGATAGATAGAAAGATAGATAGATAGATAGATACACAAACAGATAGATAGATGGATAAACAGACAGACATGCAGATAGATAGATAGATAGATAGATAAGCAGATAGAAAATTAGATAAACAGATAGATAGATAAACAGACAGACATGTAGATATATAGATAGATAAAAATATAGATAGACAGATAAATAGACAGACATGCAGATAGATAGATAGATAAACAGACAGACATGTAGATAGATTTATGGATAAACAGATAGATAGATAAATAGATAAACAGACAGACATGCAGAAAGATAGCTAGATTTATAGATAAACAGATAAAAAGATAAATAGATAGATAGATAAACAGATGGACATGCAGAAAGATAGATAGATAAACAGATAGATAGACAGATAAACAGACAGACAAGTTGATAGATAGATAAACAGATAGATAGATAGACAGATAAACAGCCAGACATGTAGATAGATAGATACACAGATAGATAGAGAGGTAAACAGACAGACATGCAGAAAGCTAGATAGATAGATAAACTGATAGATAGATAAACAGATGGGTATGCAGAAAGATAGGTAGATAGATAGACAGATAAACAGACAGACATGCAGAAAGATAGAAGGAAAGATAGAAAGATAGAAAGATAGATAGATAGACAGATAGAAAGACAGATAAACAGACAGAAATGCAGATAGATAGATTGATAGACAGATAGATAAACATACAGACATGTAGATAGATAGATAAACAAATAGATAGATTGAAAAACAGACAGACATGCAGATAGATAGATAGATAAACAGATAGAAAGACAGATAAAAAGACAGACATGCAAATAGATAGATAGATAGATAGACAAACAAATAGATAGACGGATAAACAGACAAACATGCAGATAGATAGAAAGATAGATATATAGATAGATAGATAGATAAACAAATAGATAGATTGAAAAACAGACAGACATGCAGATAGATAGAAAGATAGATAGATAGATAGATACACAAACAGATAGATAGATGGATAAACAGACAGACATGCAGATAGATAGATAGATAGATAGATAGATAGATAGATAGATAAGCAGATAGAAAATTAGATAAACAGATAGATAGATAGATAAACAGACAGACATGTAGATATATAGATAGATAAAAATATAGATAGACAGATAAATAGACAGACATGCAGATAGATAGATAGATAGATAAACAGACAGACATGTAGATAGATTTATGGATAAACAGATAGATAGATAAATAGATAAACAGACAGACATGCAGAAAGATAGCTAGATTTATAGATAAACAGATAAAAAGATAAATAGATAGATAGATAAACAGATGGACATGAAGAAAGATAGATAGATAAACAGATAGATAGACAGATAAACAGACAGACAAGTTGATAGATAGATAAACAGATAGATAGATAGACAGATAAACAGCCAGA
>JARGYO010000189.1:972500-977500 GCA_029206835.1 Rana muscosa | reverse complement strand
GATAGAAAGACAGATAAACAGACAGAAATGCAGATAGATAGATTGATAGACAGATAGATAAACATACAGACATGTAGATAGATAGATAAACAAATAGATAGATTGAAAAACAGACAGACATGCAGATAGATAGATAGATAAACAGATAGAAAGACAGATAAAAAGACAGACATGCAAATAGATAGATAGATAGACAAACAAATAGATAGACGGATAAACAGACAAACATGCAGATAGATAGAAAGATAGATATATAGATAGATAGATAGATAGATAAACAAATAGATAGATTGAAAAACAGACAGACATGCAGATAGATAGAAAGATAGATAGATAGATAGATACACAAACAGATAGATAGATGGATAAACAGACAGACATGCAGATAGATAGATAGATAGATAGATAGATAGATAGATAGATAGATAGATAAGCAGATAGAAAATTAGATAAACAGATAGATAGATAGATAAACAGACAGACATGTAGATATATAGATAGATAAAAATATAGATAGACAGATAAATAGACAGACATGCAGATAGATAGATAGATAGATAAACAGACAGACATGTAGATAGATTTATGGATAAACAGATAGATAGATAAATAGATAAACAGACAGACATGCAGAAAGATAGCTAGATTTATAGATAAACAGATAAAAAGATAAATAGATAGATAGATAAACAGATGGACATGCAGAAAGATAGATAGATAAACAGATAGATAGACAGATAAACAGACAGACAAGTTGATAGATAGATAAACAGATAGATAGATAGACAGATAAACAGCCAGACATGTAGATAGATAGATACACAGATAGATAGAGAGGTAAACAGACAGACATGCAGAAAGCTAGATAGATAGATAAACTGATAGATAGATAAACAGATGGGTATGCAGAAAGATAGGTAGATAGATAGACAGATAAACAGACAGACATGCAGAAAGATAGAAGGATAGATAGAAAGATAGAAAGATAGATAAACAGACAGACATGTAGATAGATAGATAGATAAACATATAGATAGACAGATAAATAGACAGACATGCAGATAGATAGATAGATAAACAGACAGACTTGCAGAAATATAGATAGATTTATGGATAAACAGATAGATAGATAAACAGATAAATAGATAGATAGATAGATAGAAAAATAGATAGATAGATAGATAGATAAATAGATACACAGATAGAAAGACAGATAAACAGACAGACATGCAGATAGATAGATAGATAAACAGATAGATAGATAGATAGATAAACAGACAGACATGTAGATAGATAGATAGATAGATAGATAGATAGATAGAAAGATAGATAGATAGATACACAGATAGAAAGACAGATAAACAGACAGACATGCAGATAGATAAATCGATAGATAAATAGATAGATAGATAGATACATAGATAAACATATAGATAGACAGACAAACAGACAGACATGTAGATAGATAGATACAGATAGATAGACAGATAAACAGACAAACATGTAAATAGATAGATAGATACGCAGATAGATAGAAAGATAAACAGATAGATAGATAAACAGACGGACATGCAGAAAGATAGATAGATAGATAGATAGATAAACAGATAGATCAAAAGATAGATAGATAAATAAACAGATAGATAGATAAACAGACAGACATGCAGAAATCTAGATAGATAGATAAACTGATAGATAGATAAACAGATGGGCATGCAGAAAGATAGGTAGATAGATAGATAGATAGACAGATAAACAGACAGACATGCAGATAGATAGATTGATAGATAGATAGATAAACATACAGACATGTAGATAGATAGATAGATAAACAAATAGATAGATTGAAAAACAGACAAACATGCAGATAGATAGATAGATAAACAGATAGACAGACAGATAAAAAGACAGACATGCAAATAGATAGATAGATAGACAAACAGATAGATAGACGGATAAACAGACAAGATAGATAGATAGATAGATAAGCAGATAGATAGATAGATAGATAGATAGATAAACAGACAGACATGTAGATAGATAGATAGATAAACATATAGATAGACAGATAAATAGACAGACATGCAGATAGATAGATAGATAAACAGACAGACATGCAGATAGATAGATAGATAAACATACAGACATGTAGATAGATAGATAGATAGATAGATAAACAAATAGATAGATTGAAAAACAGACAGACATGCAGATAGATAGAAAGATAGATAGATAGATAGATACACAAACAGATAGATAGATGGATAAACAGACAGACATGCAGATAGATAGATAGATAGATAGATAGATAGATAGATAGATAGATAAGCAGATAGAAAATTAGATAAACAGATAGATAGATAGATAAACAGACAGACATGTAGATATATAGATAGATAAAAATATAGATAGACAGATACATAGACAGACATGCAGATAGATAGATAGATAGATAAACAGACAGACATGTAGATAGATTTATGGATAAACAGATAGATAGATAAATAGATAAACAGACAGACATGCAGAAAGATAGCTAGATTTATAGATAAACAGATAAAAAGATAAATAGATAGATAGATAAACAGATGGACATGCAGAAAGATAGATAGATAAACAGATAGATAGACAGATAAACAGACAGACAAGTTGATAGATAGATAAACAGATAGATAGATAGACAGATAAACAGCCAGACATGTAGATAGATAGATACACAGATAGATAGAGAGGTAAACAGACAGACATGCAGAAAGCTAGATAGATAGATAAACTGATAGATAGATAAACAGATGGGTATGCAGAAAGATAGGTAGATAGATAGACAGATAAACAGACAGACATGCAGAAAGATAGAAGGATAGATAGAAAGATAGAAAGATAGATAAACAGACAGACATGTAGATAGATAGATAGATAAACATATAGATAGACAGATAAATAGACAGACATGCAGATAGATAGATAGATAAACAGACAGACTTGCAGAAATATAGATAGATTTATGGATAAACAGATAGATAGATAAACAGATAAATAGATAGATAGATAGATAGAAAAATAGATAGATAGATAGATAGATAAATAGATACACAGATAGAAAGACAGATAAACAGACAGACATGCAGATAGATAGATAGATAAACAGATAGATAGATAGATAGATAAACAGACAGACATGTAGATAGATAGATAGATAGATAGATAGATAGAAAGATAGATAGATAGATACACAGATAGAAAGACAGATAAACAGACAGACATGCAGATAGATAAATCGATAGATAAATAGATAGATAGATAGATACATAGATAAACATATAGATAGACAGACAAACAGACAGACATGTAGATAGATAGATACAGATAGATAGACAGATAAACAGACAAACATGTAAATAGATAGATAGATACGCAGATAGATAGAAAGATAAACAGATAGATAGATAAACAGACGGACATGCAGAAAGATAGATAGATAGATAGATAGATAAACAGATAGATCAAAAGATAGATAGATAAATAAACAGATAGATAGATAAACAGACAGACATGCAGAAATCTAGATAGATAGATAAACTGATAGATAGATAAACAGATGGGCATGCAGAAAGATAGGTAGATAGATAGATAGATAGACAGATAAACAGACAGACATGCAGATAGATAGATTGATAGATAGATAGATAAACATACAGACATGTAGATAGATAGATAGATAAACAAATAGATAGATTGAAAAACAGACAAACATGCAGATAGATAGATAGATAAACAGATAGACAGACAGATAAAAAGACAGACATGCAAATAGATAGATAGATAGACAAACAGATAGATAGACGGATAAACAGACAAGATAGATAGATAGATAGATAAGCAGATAGATAGATAGATAGATAGATAGATAGATAAACAGACAGACATGTAGATAGATAGATAGATAAACATATAGATAGACAGATAAATAGACAGACATGCAGATAGATAGATAGATAAACAGACAGACATGCAGATAGATAGATAGATAAACATACAGACATGTAGATAGATAGATAGATAGATAGATAAACAAATAGATAGATTGAAAAACAGACAGACATGCAGATAGATAGAAAGATAGATAGATAGATAGATACACAAACAGATAGATAGATGGATAAACAGACAGACATGCAGATAGATAGATAGATAGATAGATAGATAGATAGATAGATAAGCAGATAGAAAATTAGATAAACAGATAGATAGATAGATAAACAGACAGACATGTAGATATATAGATAGATAAAAATATAGATAGACAGATAAATAGACAGACATGCAGATAGATAGATAGATAGATAAACAGACAGACATGTAGATAGATTTATGGATAAACAGATAGATAGATAAATAGATAAACAGACAGACATGCAGAAAGATAGCTAGATTTATAGATAAACAGATAAAAAGATAAATAGATAGATAGATAAACAGATGGACATGCAGAAAGATATATAGATAAACAGATAGATAGACAGATAAACAGACAGACAAGTTGATAGATAGATAAACAGATAGATAGATAGACAGATAAACAGCCAGACATGTAGATAGATAGATACACAGATAGATAGAGAGGTAAACAGACAGACATGCAGAAAGCTAGATAGATAGATAAACTGATAGATAGATAAACAGATGGGTATGCAGAAAGATAGGTAGATAGATAGACAGATAAACAGACAGACATGCAGAAAGATAGAAGGATAGATAGAAAGATAGAAAGATAGATAAACAGACAGACATGTAGATAGATAGATAGATAAACATATAGATAGACAGATAAATAGACAGACATGCAGATAGATAGATAGATAAACAGACAGACTTGCAGAAATATAGATAGATTTATGGATAAACAGATAGATAGATAAACAGATAAATAGATAGATAGATAGATAGAAAAATAGATAGATAGATAGATAAATAGATACACAGATAGAAAGACAGATAAA
>JARGYO010000189.1:952500-965000 GCA_029206835.1 Rana muscosa | reverse complement strand
TACACAGATAGATAGAGAGGTAAACAGACAGACATGCAGAAAGCTAGATAGATAGATAAACTGATAGATAGATAAACAGATGGGTATGCAGAAAGATAGGTAGATAGATAGACAGATAAACAGACAGACATGCAGAAAGATAGAAGGATAGATAGAAAGATAGAAAGATAGATAGATAGACAGATAGAAAGACAGATAAACAGACAGAAATGCAGATAGATAGATTGATAGACAGATAGATAAACATACAGTCATGTAGATAAATAGATGGATAAACAAATAGATAGATTGAAAAACAGACAGACATGCAGATAGATAGATAGATAAACAGATAGACAGACAGATAAAAAGACAGACATGCAAATAGATAGATAGATAGACAAACAGATAGATAGACGGATAAACAGACAAACCTGCAGATAGATAGAAAGATAGATAGATAGATAGATAGATAGATAGATAAGCAGATAGATAGATATATAGATAGATAGATAAACAGACAGACATGTAGATAGATAGATAGATAAACATATAGATAGACAGATAAATAGACAGACATGCAGATAGATAGATAGATAAACAGACAGACATGCAGATAGATAGATAGATAAACATACAGACATGTAGATAGATAGATAGATAGATAGATAAACAAATAGATAGATTGAAAAACAGACAGACATGCAGATAGATAGATAGATAAACAGATAGAAAGACAGATAAAAAGACAGATATGCAGATAGATAGAAAGATAGATAGATAGATACACAAACAGATAGATAGATGGATAAACAGACAGACATGCAGATAGATAGATAGATAGATAGATAGATAAGCAGATAGACAATTAGATAAACAGATAGATAGATAGATAAATAGACAGACATGTAGATATATAGATAGATAAAAATATATATAGACAGATAAATAGACAGACATGCAGATAGATAGATAGATAGATAAACAGACAGACATGTAGATAGATTTATGGATAAACAGATAGATAGATAAATAGATAAACAGACAGACATGCAGAAAGATAGCTAGATTTATAGATAAACAGATAAAAAGATAAATAGATAGATAGATAAACAGATGGACATGCAGAAAGATAGATAGATAAACAGATAGATAGACAGATAAACAGACAGACATGTAGATAGATAAACAGATAGATAGATAGACAGATAAACAGCCAGACATGTAGATAGATAGATACACAGATAGATAGAGAGGTAAACAGACAGACATGCAGAAAGCTAGATAGATAGATAAACAGATGGGTATGCAGAAAGATAGGTAGATAGATAGACAGATAAACAGACAGAAATGCAGATAGATAGATTGATAGACAGATAGATAAACATACAGACATGTAGATAGATAGATAAACAAATATATAGATTGAAAAACAGACAGACATGCAGATAGATAGATAAACAGATAGAAAGACAGATAAAAAGACATACATGCAAATAGATAGATAGATAGACAAACAGATAGATAGACAGATACACAGAGAGACATGTAGATAGATAGATAGATAGATAGATAGATAGATAGATAGACAGATAGATAGATAGATAGATAGACAAACAGACAGACATGTAGAAAGATAGATAGATAGAGAAATAGATAGACAGATAAACAGACAGACATGCAGAAAGATAGAAAGATAGATAGATAGATAGATAGATAGATAGATAGATATTTAGATAGATAGATACACAGATAGAAAGACAGATAAACAGACAGACATTCAGATAGATAGATAGATAGATAGATAGATAGATAGATAGACATAGAAATAGACAGACATGCAGATAGATACATAGATAGATTGATAGATCGATAGATTGATAGATAGATAGATAGATAGATAGATAAATAGATAGATAAATAGATAGATAGATAAAAAGATAGACAGATAAATAGACAGACATGCAGATAGATAGATATATAGATAGATAGATAGATAGATAAAAAGACACACATGCAGATAGATAGATAGATAAATAGACAGACATGCAGATAGATAGATAGATAGATAGATAGACAGATAAACAGACAGACATGTAGATAGATAGATAGATGGATGGATGGATAGATAGATAGATAGACAGATAAACAGACAGACATGCATAAAGATAGATAGATAGATAGATAGATAAACAGATAGACATGCAGATAGATAGAAAGACAGATAAACAGACAGACATGCAGATAGATAGATAGATAGATAGATAGATAAACATACAGACATGTAGATAGATAGATAGATAGATAAACAAATAGATAGATTGAAAAACAGACATACATGCGGATAGATAGATAAACAGATAGAAAGACAGATATGCAGATAGATAGAAAGATAGATAGATACACAAACAGATAGATAGATGGATAAACAGACAGACATGCAGATAGATATATAGATAGATAGATAGATGGATAGATAGATAGATTGATATATAGATAGATAGATAAGCAGATAGAAAAATAGACATGTAGATATATAGATAGATAAACATATAGATAGACAGATAAATAGACAGACATGCAGATAGATAGATAGATAGATAGATAAACAGACAGACATGTAGATAGATTTATGGATAAACAGATAGATAGATAAACAGATAGATAGATAAATAGATAAACAGACAGACATGCAGAAAGATAGCTAGATTTATAGATAAACAGATAAAAAGATAGATAGATAGATAAACAGATGGACATGCAGAAAGATAGATAGATAAACAGATAGATAGACAGATAAACAGACAGACATGTAGATAGATAGATAAACAGATATATAGATAGACAGATAAACAGACAGACATGTAAATAGATAGATAGATAGATAGATAGATAGATACACAGATAGATAGAAAGATAAACAGACAGACATGCAGAAAGCTAGATAGATAGATAAACATACAGGTATGCAGAAAGATAGATAGATAGATAGATAGATAGATAGATAGATAGATAGATAAACAGACAGACATGCAGAAAGATAGGATAGATATAAAGATAGATAGATAGACAGATAGAAAGACAGATAAACAGACAGACATGCAGATAGATAGATTGATAGACAGATAGATAAACATACAGTCATGTAGATAGATAGATGGATAAACAAATAGATAGATTGAAAAACAGACAGACATGCAGATAGATAGATAGATAAACAGATAGACAGACAGATAAAAAGACAGACATGCAAATAGATAGATAGATAGACAAACAGATAGATAGACGGATAAACAGACAAGATAGATAGATAGATAGATAGATAGATAAACAGACAGACATGTAGATAGATAGATAGATAAACATATAGATAGACAGATAAATAGACAGACATGCAGATAGATAGATAGATAAACAGACAGACATGCAGATAGATAGATAGATAGATAGATAAACATACAGACATGTAGATAGATAGATAGATAAACAAATAGATAGATTGAAAAACAGACAGACATGCAGATAGATAGAAAGATAGATAGATAGATACACAAACAGATAGATAGATGGATAAACAGACAGACATGTAGATAGATAGATAGATAGATAGATATATAGATAGATAGATAGATAGATAGATAAGCAGATAGAAAATTAGATAAACAGATAGATAGATAGATAAACAGACAGACATGTAGATATATAGATAGATAAAAATATAGATAGACAGATAAATAGACAGACATGCAGAAAAATAGATAGATAGATAAACAGACAGACATGTAGATAGATTTATGGATAAACAGATAGATAGATAAATAGATAAACAGACAGACATGCAGAAAGATAGCTAGATTTATAGATAAACAGATAAAAAGATAAATAGATAGATAGATAAACAGATGGACATGCAGAAAGATAGATAGATAAACAGATAGATAGACAGATAAACAGACAGACAAGTAGATAGATAGATAGATAAACAGATAGATAGATAGACAGATAAACAGCCAGACATGTAGATAGATAGATACACAGATAGATAGAGAGGTAAACAGACAGACATGCAGAAAGCTAGATAGATAGATAAACTGATAGATAGATAAACAGATGGGTATGCAGAAAGATAGGTAGATAGATAGACAGATAAACAGACAGACATGCAGAAAGATAGAAGGATAGATAGAAAGATAGAAAGATAGATAGATAGACAGATAGAAAGACAGATAAACAGACAGCAATGCAGATAGATAGATTGATAGACATATAGATAAACATACAGACATGTAGATAGATAGATAAACAGATAGATAGACAGACAAACAGACAGACATGTAGATAGATAGATAGATACAGATAGATAGACAGATAAACAGACAGACATGTAAATAGATAGATAGATACACAGATAGATAGAAAGATAAACAGATAGATAGATAAACAGACGGACATGCAGAAAGATAGATAGATAGATAGACTGATAGATAGATAAACAGATGGGCATGCAGAAAGATAGGTAGATAGATAGATAGATAGACAGATAAGAAGGATAGATAGAAAGATAGAAAGATAGATAGATAGACAGATAGAAAGACAGATAAACAGACAGACATGCAGATAGATAGATTGATAGATAGATAGATAAACATACAGACATGTAGATAGATAGATAGATAAACAAATAGATAGATTGAAAAACAGACAGACATGCAGATATAGATAAACAGATAGAAAGACAGATAAAAAGACAGACATGCAAATAGATAGACAAACAGATAAATAGACGGATAAACAGACAAACATGCAGATAGATAGAAAGATAGATAGATAGATAAGCAGATAGATAGATAGATAAACAGACAGACATGTAGATAGATAGATAGATAGATAGATAGATACACAGATAGAAAGACAGACATGCAGATAGATAAATCGATAGATAAATAGATAGATAGATAGATACATAGATAAACAGATAGACAGACAGACAAACAGACAGACATGTAGATAGATAGATAGATACAGATAGATAGACAGATAAACAGACAGACATGTAAATAGATAGATAGATACACAGATAGATAGAAAGATAAACAGATAGATAGATAAACAGATGGACATGCAGAAAGATAGATAGATAGATAGATAGATAGATAAACAGATAGATCGAAAGATAGATAGATAAATAAACAGATAGATAGATAAACAGACAGACATGCAGAAAGATAGCTAGATTTATAGATAAACAGATAGATAAACAGATAAATAGATAGATAGATAGATAGATAAAAAGACGGACATGCAGAAAGATAGATAGAAATGATAAACAGATAGATAGCCTTATAAACAGACAGACATGTAGATAGATAGAAAGATAGATAGATAAACAGAAAGACATGCAGAAAGATAGATAGATAGATAAACAGATAGGCATGCAGAAAGATAGATAGATAGATAGATAGACAGATAAACAGACAGACATGCAGAAAGATAGAAGGATAGATAGAAAGATAGATAGATAGACAGATAGAAAGACAGATAAACAGACAGACATGCAGATAGATAGATTGATAGACAGATAGATAAACATACAGTCATGTAGATAGATAGATGGATAAACAAATAGATAGATTGAAAAACAGACAGACATGCAGATAGATAGATAGATAAACAGATAGACAGACAGATAAAAAGACAGACATGCAAATAGATAGATAGACAAACAGATAGATAGACGCATAAACAGACAAACCTGCAGATAGATAGAAAGATAGATATATAGATAGATAGATAGATAGATAAGCAGATAGATAGATAGATAAACAGACAGACATGTAGATAGATAGATAAACATATAGATAGACAGATAAATAGACAGACATGCAGATAGATAGATAGATTAACAGACAGACATGCAGATAGATAGATAGATAAACATACAGACATGTAGATAGATAGATAGATAGATAAACAAATAGATAGATTGAAAAACAGACAGACATGCAGATAGATAGATAGCTAAACAGATAGAAAGACAGATAAAAATACAGATATGCAGATAGATAGAAAGATAGATAGATAGATAGATAGATACACAAACAGATAGATGGATGGATAAACAGACAGACATGCATATAGATAGATAGATAGATAGATAAGCAGATAGAAAATTAGATAAACAGATAGATAGATAGATAAACAGACAGACATGTAGATATATAGATAGATAAAAATATAGATAGACAGATAAATAGACAGACATGCAGAAAAATAGATAGATAGATAAACAGACAGACATGTAGATAGATTTATGGATAAACAGATAGATAGATAAATAGATAAACAGACAGACATGCAGAAAGATAGCTAGATTTATAGATAAACAGATAAAAAGATAAATAGATAGATAGATAAACAGATGGACATGCAGAAAGATAGATAGATAAACAGATAGATAGACAGATAAACAGACAGACAAGTAGATAGATAGATAGATAAACAGATAGATAGATAGACAGATAAACAGCCAGACATGTAGATAGATAGATACACAGATAGATAGAGAGGTAAACAGACAGACATGCAGAAAGCTAGATAGATAGATAAACTGATAGATAGATAAACAGATGGGTATGCAGAAAGATAGGTAGATAGATAGACAGATAAACAGACAGACATGCAGAAAGATAGAAGGATAGATAGAAAGATAGGAAGATAGATAGATAGACAGATAGAAAGACAGATAAACAGACAGCAATGCAGATAGATAGATTGATAGACAGATAGATAAACATACAGACATGTAGATAGATAGATAAACAGATAGATAGACAGACAAACAGACAGACATGTAGATAGATAGATAGATACAGATAGATAGACAGATAAACAGACAGACATGTAAATAGATAGATAGATACACAGATAGATAGAAAGATAAACAGATAGATAGATAAACAGACGGACATGCAGAAAGATAGATAGATAGATAGACTGATAGATAGATAAACAGATGGGCATGCAGAAAGATAGGTAGATAGATAGATAGATAGACAGATAAGAAGGATAGATAGAAAGATAGAAAGATAGATAGATAGACAGATAGAAAGACAGATAAACAGACAGACATGCAGATAGATAGATTGATAGATAGATAGATAAACATACAGACATGTAGATAGATAGATAGATAAACAAATAGATAGATTGAAAAACAGACAGACATGCAGATATAGATAAACAGATAGAAAGACAGATAAAAAGACAGACATGCAAATAGATAGACAAACAGATAAATAGACGGATAAACAGACAAACATGCAGATAGATAGAAAGCTAGATAGATAGATAGATAAGCAGATAGATAGATAGATAAACAGACAGACATGTAGATAGATAGATAGATAGATAGATAGATAGATACACAGATAGAAAGACAGACATGCAGATAGATAAATCGATAGATAAATAGATAGATAGATAGATACATAGATAAACAGATAGACAGACAGACAAACAGACAGACATGTAGATAGATAGATAGATACAGATAGATAGACAGATAAACAGACAGACATGTAAATAGATAGATAGATACACAGATAGATAGAAAGATAAACAGATAGATAGATAAACAGATGGACATGCAGAAAGATAGATAGATAGATAGATAGATAGATAGATAAACAGATAGATCGAAAGATAGATAGATAAATAAACAGATAGATAGATAAACAGACAGACATGCAGAAAGATAGCTAGATTTATAGATAAACAGATAAAAAGATAAATAGATAGATAGATAAACAGATGGACATGCAGAAAGATAGATAGATAAACAGATAGATAGACAGATAAACAGACAGACAAGTAGATAGATAGATAGATAAACAGATAGATAGATAGACAGATAAACAGCCAGACATGTAGATAGATAGATACACAGATAGATAGAGAGGTAAACAGACAGACATGCATAAAGCTAGATAGATAGATAAACTGATAGATATATAAATAGATGGGTATGCAGAAAGATAGGTAGATAGATAGACAGATAAACAGACAGACATGCAGAAAGATAGAAGGATAGATAGAAAGATAGAAAGATAGATAGATAGACAGATAGAAAGACAGATAAACATACAGACATGTAGATAGATAGATAAACAAATAGATAGATTGAAAAACAGACAGACATGCAGATAGATAGATAGATAAACAGATAGAAAGACAGATAAAAAGACAGACATGCAAATAGATAGATAGATAGATAGACAAACAGATAGATAGACTGATAAACAGACAAACATGCAGATAGATAGAAAGATAGATAGATAGATAGATAAACAGACAGACATGTAGATAGATAGATAGATAGATAAACATATAGATAGACAGATAAATAGACAGACATGCAGATAGATAGATAGATAAACAGACAGACTTGCAGAAATATAGATAGATTTATGGATAAACAGATAGATAGATAAACAGATAAATAGATAGATAGATAGATAGAAAAATAGATAGATAGATAGATAGATAGATAGATAAATAAATAGATACACAGATAGAAAGATAGATAAACAGACAGACATGCAGATAGATAAATCAATAGATAAATAGATAGATAGATAGATAGATTCATAGATAAACAGATAGACAGATAGATAGATAGATGGATAGATACATAGATAGATAAACAGACAGACATGCAGAAAGATAGATAGATAGATAGATAGATAGATAGATAGATAGACAGATAAATAGACAGACATGCAGATAGATAGATAGATAGATAAACAGACAGACATGTAGAAAGATAGATAGATTTATGGATAAACAGATAGATAGATAAACAGATAGATAGATAAATAGATAAACAGACAGACATGCAGAAAGATAGCTAGATTTATAGATAAACAGATAAAAAGATAGATAGATAGATAGATAGATAGATAGATAAACAGATGGACATGCAGAAAGATAGATAGATAGATAAACAGATAGATAGACAGATAAACAGACAGACATGTACATAGATAGATAGATAGATAGATAGATAAACAGATAGATAGATAGACAGATAAACAGACAGACATGTAGATAGATAGATACACAGATAGATAGAAAGATAAACAGACAGACATGCAGAAAGCTAGATAGATAGATAAACTGATAGATAGATAAACAGACAGACATGTAGATAGATAGATAGATAAACAAATAGATAGATTGAAAAACAGACAGACATGCAGATAGATAGATAAACAGATAGAAAGACAGATAAAAAGACAGACATGCAAATAGATAGATAGACAAACAGATAGATAGACGGATAAAAAGACAAACATGCAGATAGATAGAAAGATAGATAGATAAGCAGATAGATAGATAGATAAACAGACAGACATGTAGATAGATAGATAGATAGATAGATAGAAAGATAGATAGATAGATAGATACACAGATAGAAAGACAGATAAACAGACAGACGTGCAGATAGATAAATCGATAGATAAATAGATAGATAGATAGATAGATACATAGATACATAGATAAACAGATAGATAGACAGACAAACAGACAGACAGATAGATAGATAGATAGATAGATAGATAGATGGATAGATAGATAGATAGATAGATAAACAGACAGACATGCAGAAAGATAGATAGATAGATAGATAGATAGACAGATAAATAGACAGACATGCAGATAGATAGATAGATAAACAGACAGACATGTAGAAAGATAGATAGATTTATGGATAAACAGATAGATAGATAAACAGATAGATAGATAAATAGATAAACAGACAGACATGCAGAAAGATAGCTAGATTTATAGATAAACAGATAAAAAGATAGATAGATAGATAGATAGATAAACAGATGGACATGCAGAAAGATAGATGGATAGATAAACAGATAGATAGACAGATAAACAGACAGACATGTACATAGATAGATAGATAAACAGATAGATAGATAGACAGATAAACAGACAGACATGTAGATAGATAGATACACAGATAGATAGAAAGATAAACAGACAGACATGCAGAAAGCTAGATAGATAGATAAACTGATAGATAGATAAACAGACAGACATGTAGATAGATAGATAGATAAACAAATAGATAGATTGAAAAACAGACAGACATGCAGATAGATAGATAAACAGATAGAAAGACAGATAAAAGACAGACATGCAAATAGATAGATAGACAAAGAGATAGATAGACGGATAAAAAGACAAACATGCAGATAGATAGAAAGATAGATAGATAAGCAGATAGATAGATAGATAGATAGATAAATAGATAGATAAATAGATAGATAGATAAAAAGATAGACAGATAAATAGACAGACATGCAGATAGATAGATAGATAGATAGATAGATAGATAAAAAGACACACATGCAGATAGATAGATAGATAAATAGACAGACATGCAGATAGATAGATAGATAGATAGATAGATAGATAGATAGATAGATAAACAGACAGACATGTAGATAGATAGATAGATAGATAGATGGATGGATGGATAGATAGATAGACAGATAAACAGACAGACATGCATAAAGATAGATAGATAGATAGATAGATAGATAGACAGATAAACAGATAGACATGCAGATATATAGAAAGACAGATAAACAGACAGACATGCAGATAGATAGATAGATAGATAAACATACAGACATGTAGATAGATAGATAGATAGATAGATAAACAAATAGATAGATTGAAAAACAGACATACATGCAGATAGATAGATAAACAGATAGAAAGACAGATAAAAAGACAGATATGCAGATAGATAGAAAGATAGATAGATAGATACACAAACAGATAGATAGATGGATAAACAGACAGACATGCAGATAGATAGATAGATAGATAGATGGATAGATAGATAGATTGATATATAGATAGATAGATAAGCAGATAGAAAAATAGACATGTAGATATATAGATAGATAAACATATAGATAGACAGATAAATAGACAGACATGCAGATAGATAGATAGATAGATAAACAGAAAGACATGTAGATAGATTTATGGATAAACAGATAGATAGATAAACAGATAGATAGATAAATAGATAAACAGACAGACATGCAGAAAGATAGCTAGATTTATAGATAAACAGATAAAAAGATAGATAGATAGATAAACAGATGGACATGCAGAAAGATAGATAGATAAACAGATAGATAGACAGATAAACAGACAGACATGTAGATAGATAGATAAACAGATAGATAGATAGACAGATAAACAGACAGACATGTAAATAGATAGATAGATAGATAGATAGATACACAGATAGATAGAAAGATAAACAGACAGACATGCAGAAAGCTAGATAGATAGATAAACAGACAGGCATGCAGAAAGATAGATAGATGGATAGATAGATAGACAGATAAACAGACAGACATGCAGAAAGATAGGATAGATAGAAAGATAGATAGATAGACAGATAGAAAGACAGATAAACAGACAGACATGCAGATAGATAGATTGATAGACAGATAGATAAACATACAGTCATGTAGATAGATAGATGGATAAACAAATAGATAGATTGAAAAACAGACAGACATGCAGATAGATAGATAGATAAACAGATAGACAGACAGATAAAAAGACAGACATGCAAATAGATAGATAGATAGACAAACAGATAGATAGACGGATAAACAGACAAGATAGATAGATAGATAGATAGATAGATAGATAAACAGACAGACATGTAGATAGATAGATAGATAAACATATAGATAGACAGATAAATAGACAGACATGCAGATAGATAGATAGATAAACAGACAGACATGCAGATAGATAGATAGATAAACATACAGACATGTAGATAGATAGATAGATAGATAAACAAATAGATAGATTGAAAAACAGACAGACATGCAGATAGATAGAAAGATAGATAGATAGATACACAAACAGATAGATAGATGGATAAACAGACAGACATGCAGATAGATAGATAGATAGATAGATAGATAAGCAGATAGAAAATTAGATAAACAGATAGATAGATAGATAAACAGACAGACATGTAGATATATAGATAGATAAAAATATAGATAGACAGATAAATAGACAGACATGCAGATAGATAGATAGATAGATAGATAAACAGACAGACATGTAGATAGATTTATGGATAAACAGATAGATAGATAAATAGATAAACAGACAGACATGCAGAAAGATAGCTAGATTTATAGATAAACAGATAAAAAGATAAATAGATAGATAGATAAACAGATGGACATGCAGAAAGATAGATAGATAAACAGATAGATAGACAGATAAACAGACAGACAAGTAGATAGATAGATAGATAAACAGATAGATAGATAGACAGATAAACAGCCAGACATGTAGATAGATAGATACACAGATAGATAGAGAGGTAAACAGACAGACATGCATAAAGCTAGATAGATAGATAAACTGATAGATAGATAAATAGATGGGTA
>JARGYO010000189.1:820000-947500 GCA_029206835.1 Rana muscosa | reverse complement strand
TAGATTGATAGACAGATAGATAAACATACAGTCATATAGATAGATAGATGGATAAACAAATAGATAGATTGAAAAACAGACAGACATGCAGATAGATAGATAGATAAACAGATAGACAGACAGATAAAAAGACAGACATGCAAATAGATAGATAGATAGACAAACAGATAGATAGACGGATAAACAGACAAACCTGCAGATAGATAGAAAGATAGATAGATAGATAGATAGATAAGCAGATAGATAGATAGATAGATAGATAGATAGATAGATAAACAGACAGACATGTAGATAGATAGATAGATAAACATATAGATAGACAGATAAATAGACAGACATGCAGATAGATAGATAGATAAACAGACAGACATGCAGATAGATAGATAGATAAACATACAGACATGTAGATAGATAGATAGATAGATAGATAAACAAATAGATAGATTGAAAAACAGACAGACATGCAGATAGATAGAAAGATAGATAGATAGATACACAAACAGATAGATAGATGGATAAACAGACAGACATGCAGATAGATAGATAGATAGATAGATAGATAGATAGATAGATAAGCAGATAGAAAATTAGATAAACAGATAGATAGATAGATAAACAGACAGACATGTAGATATATAGATAGATAAAAATATAGATAGACAGATAAATAGACAGACATGCAGATAGATAGATAGATAGATAGATAAACAGACAGACATGTAGATAGATTTATGGATAAACAGATAGATAGATAAACAGACAGACATGCAGAAAGATAGCTAGATTTATAGATAAACAGATAAAAAGATAAATAGATAGATAGATAAACAGATGGACGTGCAGAAAGATAGATAGATAAACAGATAGATAGACAGATAAACAGACAGACAAGTAGATAGATAGATAGATAAACAGATAGATAGATAGACAGATAAACAGCCAGACATGTAGATAGATAGAAAGATAGATAGATAAACAGAAAGACATGCAGAAAGATAGATAGATAGATAAACAGATAGGCATGCAGAAAGATAGATAGATAGATAGATAGATAGATAGACAGATAAACAGACAGACATGCAGAAAGATAGAAGGATAGATAGAAAGATAGATAGATAGACAGATAGAAAGACAGATAAACAGACAGACATGCAGATAGATAGATTGATAGACAGATAGATAAACATACAGTCATATAGATAGATAGATGGATAAACAAATAGATAGATTGAAAAACAGACAGACATGCAGATAGATAGATAGATAAACAGATAGACAGACAGATAAAAAGACAGACATGCAAATAGATAGATAGATAGACAAACAGATAGATAGACGGATAAACAGACAAACCTGCAGATAGATAGAAAGATAGATAGATAGATAGATAGATAGATAAGCAGATAGATAGATAGATAGATAGATAAACAGACAGACATGTAGATAGATAGATAGATAAACATATAGATAGACAGATAAATAGACAGACATGCAGATAGATAGATAGATAAACAGACAGACATGCAGATAGATAGATAGATAAACATACAGACATGTAGATAGATAGATAGATAGATAGATAGATAAACAAATAGATAGATTGAAAAACAGACAGACATGCAGATAGATAGATAGATAGATAGATAGATAGATAGATAAGCAGATAGAAAATTAGATAAACAGATAGATAGACAGATAAACAGACAGACATGTAGATAGATAGATAGATAAACAGATAGATAGATAGACAGATAAACAGCCAGACATGTAGATAGATAGATACACAGATAGATAGAGAGGTAAACAGACAGACATGCAGAAAGCTAGATAGATAGATAAACTGATAGATAGATAAACAGATGGGTATGCAGAAAGATAGGTAGATAGATAGACAGATAAACAGACAGAAATGCAGATAGATAGATTGATAGACAGATAGATAAACATACAGACATGTAGATAGATAGATAAACAAATAGATAGATTGAAAAACAGACAGACATGCAGATAGATAGATAAACAGATAGAAAGACAGATAAAAAGACAGACATGCAAATAGATAGATAGATAGATAGACAAACAGATAGATAGACAGATAAACAGAGAGACATGTAGATAGATAGATAGACAAACAGACAGACATGTAGAAAGATAGATAGATAGAGAGATAGATAGACAGATAAACAGACAGACATGCAGAAAGATAGAAAGATAGATAGATAGATAGATAGATAGATATTTAGATAGATAGATACACAGATAGAAAGACAGATAAACAGACAGACATTCAGATAGATAGATAGATAGATAGATAGATAGATAGACATAGAAATAGACAGACATGCAGATAGATACATAGATAGATTGATAGATCGATAGATTGATAGATAGATAGATAGATAGATAGATAGATAGATAAATAGATAGATAGATAAAAAGATAGACAGATAAATAGACAGACATGCAGATAGATAGATAGATAGATAGATGTATAGATAGATAGATAGATAGATAGATAAAAAGACACACATGCAGATAGATAGATAGATAAATAGACAGACATGCAGATATATAGATAGATAGATAGATAGATAGACAGATAAACAGACAGACATGTAGATAGATAGATAGATAGATAGATGGATGGATGGATAGATAGATAGACAGATAAACAGACAGACATGCATAAAGATAGATAGATAGATAGATAGATAGATAGATAGATAGATAGATAAACAGATAGACATGCAGATAGATAGAAAGACAGATAAACAGACAGACATGCAGATAGATAGATAGATAGATAGATAGATAGATAAACATACAGACATGTAGATAGATAGATAGATAGATAAACAAATAGATAGATTGAAAAACAGACATACATGCAGATAGATAGATAAACAGATAGAAAGACAGATAAAAAGACAGATATGCAGATAGATAGATAGATACACAAACAGATAGATAGATGGATAAACAGACAGACATGCAGATAGATAGATAGATAGATAGATGGATAGATAGATAGATTGATATATAGATAGATAGATAAGCAGATAGAAAAAAAGACATGTAGATATATAGATAGATAAACATATAGATAGACAGATAAATAGACAGACATGCAGATAGATAGATAGATAGATAGATAAACGGAAAGACATTTAGATAGATTTATGGATAAACAGATAGATAGATAAACAGATAGATAGATAAATAGATAAACAGACAGACATGCAGAAAGATAGCTAGATTTATAGATAAACAGATAAAAAGATAGATAGATAGATAAACAGATGGACATGCAGAAAGATAGATAGATAAACAGATAGATAGACAGATAAACAGACAGACATGTAGATAGATAGATAAACAGATAGATAGATAGACAGATAAACAGACAGACATGTAAATAGATAGATAGATAGATAGATACACAGATAGATAGAAAGATAAACAGACAGACATGCAGAAAGCTAGATAGATAGATAAACAGACAGGCATGCAGAAAGATAGATAGATAGATAGATAGATAGACAGATAAACAGACAGACATGCAGAAAGATAGGATAGATAGAAAGATAGATAGATAGACAGATAGAAAGACATAAACAGACAGACATGCAGATAGATAGATTGATAGACAGATAGATAAACATACAGTCATGTAGATAGATAGATGGATAAACAAATAGATAGATTGAAAAACAGACAGACATGCAGATAGATAGATAGATAAACAGATAGACAGATAAAAAGACAGACATGCAAATAGATAGATAGATAGACAAACAGATAGATAGACGGATAAACAGACAAGATAGATAGATAGATAGATAGATAGATAGATAAACAGACAGACATGTAGATAGATAGATAGATAAACATATAGATAGACAGATAAATAGACAGACATGCAGATAGATAGATAGATAAACAGACAGACATGCAGATAGATAGATAGATAAACATACAGACATGTAGATAGATAGATAGATAAACAAATAGATAGATTGAAAAACAGACAGACATGCAGATAGATAGAAAGATAGATAGATAGATACACAAACAGATAGATAGATGGATAAACAGACAGACATGCAGATAGATAGATAGATAGATAGATAAGCAGATAGAAAATTAGATAGATAGATAGATAGATAAACAGACAGACATGTAGATATATAGATAGATAAAAATATAGATAGACAGATAAATAGACAGACATGCAGATAGATAGATAGATAGATAGATAGATAAACAGACAGACATGTAGATAGATTTATGGATAAACAGATAGATAGATAAATAGATAAACAGACAGACATGCAGAAAGATAGCTAGATTTATAGATAAACAGATAAAAAGATAAATAGATAAACAGATGGACATGCAGAAAGATAGATAGATAAACAGATAGATAGACAGATAAACAGACAGACAAGTAGATAGATAGATAGATAAACAGATAGATAGATATACAGATAAACAGCCAGACATGTAGATAGATAGAAAGATAGATAGATAAACAGAAAGACATGCAGAAAGATAGATAGATAGATAAACAGATAGGCATGCAGAAAGATAGATAGATAGATAGATAGATAGATAGACAGATAAACAGACAGACATGCAGAAAGATAGAAGGATAGATAGAAAGATAGATAGATAGACAGATAGAAAGACAGATAAACAGACAGACATGCAGATAGATAGATTGATAGACAGATAGATAAACATACAGTCATATAGATAGATAGATGGATAAACAAATAGATAGATTGAAAAACAGACAGACATGCAGATAGATAAATAGATAAACAGATAGACAGACCGATAAAAAGACAGACATGCAAATAGATAGATAGATAGACAAACAGATAGATAGACGGATAAACAGACAAACCTGCAGATAGAAAGATAGATAGATAGATAGATAAGCAGATAGATTGATAGATAGATAAACAGACAGACATGTAGATAGATAGATAGATAAACATATAGATAGACAGATAAATAGACAGACATGCAGATAGATAAATAGATAAACAGACAGACATGCAGAAAGATAGCTAGATTTATAGATAAACAGATAAAAAGATAGATAGATAGATAAACAGATGGACATGCAGAAAGATAGATAGATAAACAGATAGATAGACAGATAAACAGACAGACATGTAGATAGATAGATAAACAGATAGATAGATAGACAGATAAACAGACAGACATGTAAATAGATAGATAGATAGATAGATAGATACACAGATAGATAGAAAGATAAACAGACAGACATGCAGAAAGCTAAATAGATAGATAAACAGACAGGCATGCAGAAAGATAGATAGATAGATAGATAGATAGATAGATAAACAGACAGACATGCAGAAAGATAGGATAGATAGAAAGATAGATAGATAGACAGATAGAAAGACAGATAAACATACAGTCATGTAGATAGATAGATGGATAAACAAATAGATAGATTGAAAAACAGACAGACATGCAGATAGATAGATAGATAAACAGATAGACAGACAGATAAAAAGACAGACATGCAAATAGATAGATAGATAGACAAACAGATAGATAGACGGATAAACAGACAAGATAGATAGATAGATAGATAGATAGATAGATAGATAGATAAACAGACAGAAATGTAGATAGATAGATAGATAGATAAACATATAGATAGACAGATAAATAGACAGACATGCAGATAGATAGATAGATAAACAGACAGACATGCAGATAGATAGATAAACATACAGACATGTAGATAGATAGATAGATAGATAAACAAATAGATAGATTGAAAAACAGACAGACATGCAGATAGATAGATAGATAGATACACAAACAGATAGATAGATGGATAAACAGACAGACATGCAGATAGATAGATAGATAGATAGATAGATAGATAAGCAGATAGAAAATTAGATAAACAGATAGATAGATAGATAAACAGACAGACATGTAGATATATAGATAGATAAAAATATAGATAGACAGATAAATAGACAGACATGCAGATAGATAGATAGATAGATAGATAAACAGACAGACATGTAGATAGATTTATGGATAAACAGATAGATAGATAAACAGACAGACATGCAGAAAGATAGCTAGATTTATAGATAAACAGATAAAAAGATAAATAGATAGATAGATAAACAGATGGACATGCAGAAAGATAGATAGATAAACAGATAGATAGACAGATAAACAGACAGACAAGTAGATAGATAGATAGATAAACAGATAGATAGATAGACAGATAAACAGCCAGACATGTAGATAGATAGAAAGATAGATAGATAAACAGAAAGACATGCAGAAAGATAGATAGATAGATAAACAGATAGGCATGCAAAAAGATAGATAGATAGATAGATAGATAGATAGACAGATAAACAGACAGACATGCAGAAAGATAGAAGGATAGATAGAAAGATAGATAGATAGACAGATAGAAAGACAGATAAACAGACAGACATGCAGATAGATAGATTGATAGACAGATATATAAACATACAGTCATATAGATAGATAGATGGATAAACAAATAGATAGATTGAAAAACAGACAGACATGCAGATAGATAGATAGATAGATATATGGATAGATAGATAGATTGATATATAGATAGATAGATAAGCAGATAGAAAAATAGACATGTAGATATATAGATAGATAAACATATAGATAGACAGATAAATAGACAGACATGCAGATAGATAGATAGATAGATAGATAAACAGAAAGACATGTAGATAGATTTATGGATAAACAGATAGATAGATAAACAGATAGATAGATAAATAGATAAACAGACAGACATGCAGAAAGATAGCTAGATTTATAGATAAACAGATAAAAAGATAGATAGATAGATAAACAGATGGACATGCAGAAAGATAGATAGATAAACAGATAGATAGACAGATAAACAGACAGACATGTAGATAGATAGATAAACAGATAGATAGATAGACAGATAAACAGACAGACATGTAAATAGATAGATATATAGATAGATAGATAGATACACAGATAGATAGAAAGATAAACAGACAGACATGCAGAAAGCTAGATAGATAGATAAACAGACAGGCATGCAGAAAGATAGATAGATAGATAGATAGATAGATAGATAGATAGATAGATAGATAGACAGATAAACAGACAGACATGCAGAAAGATAGGATAGATAGAAAGATAGATAGATAGACAGATAGAAAGACAGATAAACAGACAGACATGCAGATAGATAGATTGATAGACAGATAGATAAACATACAGTCATGTAGATAGATAGATGGATAAACAAATAGATAGATTGAAAAACAGACAGACATGCAGATAGATAGATAGATAAACAGATAGAAAGACAGATAAAAAGACAGACATGCAAATAGATAGATAGATAGATAGACAAACAGATAGATAGACAGATAAACAGAGAGACATGTAGATAGATAGATAGACAAACAGACAGACATGTAGAAAGATAGATAGATAGAGAGATAGATAGACAGATAAACAGACAGACATGCAGAAAGATAGAAAGATAGATAGATAGATAGATAGATAGATAGATATTTAGATAGATAGATACACAGATAGAAAGACAGATAAACAGACAGACATTCAGATAGATAGATAGATAGATAGATAGATAGATAGATAGACATAGAAATAGACAGACATGCAGATAGATACATAGATAGATTGATAGATCGATAGATTGATAGATAGATAGATAGATAGATAGATAGATAAATAGATAGATAGATAAAAAGATAGACAGATAAATAGACAGACATGCAGATAGATAGATAGATAGATAGATGTATAGATAGATAGATAGATAGATAAAAAGACACACATGCAGATAGATAGATAGATAAATAGACAGACATGCAGATATATAGATAGACAGATAAACAGACAGACATGTAGATAGATAGATAGATAGATAGATGGATGGATGGATAGATAGATAGACAGATAAACAGACAGACATGCATAAAGATAGATAGATAGATAGATAGATAGATAGATAGATAGATAGATAGATAGATAGATAAACAGATAGACATGCAGATAGATAGAAAGACAGATAAACAGACAGACATGCAGATAGATAGATAGATAGATAGATAGATAAACATACAGACATGTAGATAGATAGATAGATAAACAAATAGATAGATTGAAAAACAGACATACATGCAGATAGATAGATAAACAGATAGAAAGACAGATAAAAAGACAGATATGCAGATAGATAGATAGATACACAAACAGATAGATAGATGGATAAACAGACAGACATGCAGATAGATAGATAGATAGATAGATGGATAGATAGATAGATTGATATATAGATAGATAGATAAGCAGATAGAAAAATAGACATGTAGATATATAGATAGATAAACATATAGATAGACAGATAAATAGACAGACATGTAAATAGATAGATAGATAGATAGATAGATAGATAGATAGATAGATACACAGATAGATAGAAAGATAAACAGACAGACATGCAGAAAGCTAGATAGATAGATAAACAGACAGGCATGCAGAAAGATAGATAGATAGATAGATAGATAGACAGATAAACAGACAGACATGCAGAAAGATAGGATAGATAGAAAGATAGATAGATAGACAGATAGAAAGACAGATAAACAGACAGACATGCAGATAGATAGATTGATAGACAGATAGATAAACATACAGTCATGTAGATAGATAGATGGATAAACAAATAGATAGATTGAAAAACAGACAGACATGCAGATAGATAGATAGATAAACAGATAGACAGATAAAAAGACAGACATGCAAATAGATAGATAGATAGACAAACAGATAGATAGACGGATAAACAGACAAGATAGATCGATAGATAGATAGATAGATAAACAGACAGACATGTAGATAGATAGATAGATAAACATATAGATAGACAGATAAATAGACAGACATGCAGATAGATAGATAAACAGACAGACATGCAGATAGATAGATAGATAAACATACAGACATGTAGATAGATAGATAGATAAACAAATAGATAGATTGAAAAACAGACAGACATGCAGATAGATAGAAAGATAGATAGATAGATACACAAACAGATAGATAGATGGATAAACAGACAGACATGCAGATAGATAGATAGATAGATAGATAAGCAGATATAAAATTAGATAAACAGATAGATAGATAGATAAACAGACAGACATGTAGATATATAGATAGATAAAAATATAGATAGACAGATAAATAGACAGACATGCAGATAGATAGATAGATAGATAAACAGACAGACATGTAGATAGATTTATGGATAAACAGATAGATAGATAAATAGATAAACAGACAGACATGCAGAAAGATAGCTAGATTTATAGATAAACAGATAAAAAGATAAATAGATAAACAGATGGACATGCAGAAAGATAGATAGATAAACAGATAGATAGACAGATAAACAGACAGACAAGTAGATAGATAGATAGATAAACAGATAGATAGATAGACAGATAAACAGCCAGACATGTAGATAGATAGAAAGATAGATAGATAAACAGAAAGACATGCAGAAAGATAGATAGATAGATAAACAGATAGGCATGCAGAAAGATAGATAGATAGATAGATAGATAGACAGATAAACAGACAGACATGCAGAAAGATAGAAGGATAGATAGAAAGATAGATAGATAGACAGATAGAAAGACAGATAAACAGACAGACATGCAGATAGATAGATTGATAGACAGATAGATAAACATACAGTCATATAGATAGATAGATGGATAAACAAATAGATAGATTGAAAAACAGACAGACATGCAGATAGATAGATAGATAAACAGATAGACAGACCGATAAAAAGACAGACATGCAAATAGATAGATAGATAGACAAACAGATAGATAGACAGATAAACAGACAAACCTGCAGATAGATAGAAAGATAGATAGATAGATAGATAGATAGATAAGCAGATAGATAGATAGATAGATAAACAGACAGACATGTAGATAGATAGATAGATAAACATATAGATAGACAGATAAATAGACAGACATGCAGATAGATAAATAGATAAACAGACAGACATGCAGAAAGATAGCTAGATTTATAGATAAACAGATAAAAAGATAGATAGATAGATAAACAGATGGACATGCAGAAAGATAGATAGATAAACAGATAGATAGACAGATAAACAGACAGACATGTAGATAGATAGATAAACAGATAGATAGATAGACAGATAAACAGACAGACATGTAAATAGATAGATAGATAGATAGATACACAGATAGATAGACAGATAAATAGACAGACATGCAGATAGATAGATAGATAAACAGACAGACATGCAGATAGATAGATAGATAAACATACAGACATGTAGATAGATAGATAGATAGATAGATAAACAAATAGATAGATTGAAAAACAGACAGACATGCAGATAGATAGATAGATAGATACACAAACAGATAGATAGATGGATAAACAGACAGACATGCAGATAGATAGATAGATAGATAGATAGATAGATAGATAGATAAGCAGATAGAAAATTAGATAAACAGATAGATAGATAGATAAACAGACAGACATGTAGATATATAGATAGATAAAAATATAGATAGACAGATAAATAGACAGACATGCAGATAGATAGATAGATAGATAGATAAACAGACAGACATGTAGATAGATTTATGGATAAACAGATAGATAGATAAACAGACAGACATGCAGAAAGATAGCTAGATTTATAGATAAACAGATAAAAAGATAAATAGATAGATAGATAAACAGATGGACATGCAGAAAGATAGATAGATAAACAGATAGATAGACAGATAAACAGACAGACAAGTAGATAGATAGATAGATAAACAGATAGATAGATAGACAGATAAACAGCCAGACATGTAGATAGATAGAAAGATAGATAGATAAACAGAAAGACATGCAGAAAGATAGATAGATAGATAAACAGATAGGCATGCAGAAAGATAGATAGATAGATAGATAGACAGATAAACAGACAGACATGCAGAAAGATAGAAGGATAGATAGAAAGATAGATAGATAGACAGATAGAAAGACAGATAAACAGACAGACATGCAGATAGATAGATTGATAGACAGATATATAAACATACAGTCATATAGATAGATAGATGGATAAACAAATAGATAGATTGAAAAACAGACAGACATGCAGATAGATAGATAGATAAACAGATAGACAGACAGATAAAAAGACAGACATGCAAATAGATAGATAGATAGACAAACAGATAGATAGACGGATAAACAGACAAACCTGCAGATAGATAGAAAGATAGATAGATAGATAGATAAGCAGATAGATAGATAGATAGATAGATAAACAGACAGACATGTAGATAGATAGATAGATAAACATATAGATAGACAGATAAATAGACAGACATGCAGATAGATAGATAAACAGACAGACATGCAGATAGATAGATAGATAAACATACAGACATGTAGATAGATAGATAGATAGATAGATAAACAAATAGATAGATTGAAAAACAGACAGACATGCAGATAGATAGATAGATAAACAGATAGAAAGACAGATAAAAAGACAGATATGCAGATAGAAAGATAGATAGATAGATACACAAACAGATAGATAGATGGATAAATAGACAGACATGCAGATAGATAGATAGATAGATAGATAGATAAGCAGATAGAAAATTAGATGAACAGATAGATAGATAGATAAACAGACAGACATGTAGATATATAGATAGATAAAAATATAGATAGACAGATAAATAGACAGACATGCAGATAGATAGATAGATAGATAGATAAACAGACAGACATGTAGATAGATTTATGGATAAACAGATAGATAGATAAATAGATAAACAGACAGACATGCAGAAAGATAGCTAGATTTATAGATAAACAGATAAAAAGATAAATAGATAGATAGATAAACAGATGGACATGCAGAAAGATAGATAGATAAACAGATAGATAGACAGATAAACAGACAGACATGTAGATAGATAGATAGATAAACAGATAGATAGATAGACAGATAAACAGCCAGACATGTAGATAGATAGATACACAGATAGATAGAGAGGTAAACAGACAGACATGCAGAAAGCTAGATAGATAGATAAACTGATAGATAGATAAACAGATGGGTATGCAGAAAGATAGGTAGATAGATAGACAGATAAACAGACAGAAATGCAGATAGATAGATTGATAGACAGATAGATAAACATACAGACATGTAGATAGATAGATAAACAAATAGATAGATTGAAAAACAGACAGACATGCAGATAGATAGATAAACAGATAGAAAGACAGATAAAAAGACAGACATGCAAATAGATAGATAGATAGATAGACAAACAGATAGATAGACAGATAAACAGAGAGACATGTAGATAGATAGATAGATAGATAGATAGACAAACAGACAGACATGTAGAAAGATAGAGAGATAGATAGACAGATAAACAGACAGACATGCAGAAAGATAGAAAGATAGATAGATAGATAGATAGATATTTAGATAGATAGATACACAGATAGAAAGACAGATAAACAGACAGACATTCAGATAGATAGATAGATAGATAGATAGATAGATAGATAGATAGATAGATAGATAGACATAGAAATAGACAGACATGCAGATAGATACATAGATAGATTGATAGATCGATAGATTGATAGATAGATAGATAGATAGATAGATAAATAGATAGATAGATAAAAAGATAGACAGATAAATAGACAGACATGCAGATAGATAGATAGATAGATGTATAGATAGATAGATAGATAGATAAAAAGACACACATGCAGATAGATAGATAGATAAATAGACAGACATGCAGATATATAGATAGATAGATAGATAGATAGACAGATAAACAGACAGACATGTAGATAGATAGATAGATAGATAGATGGATGGATGGATAGATAGATAGACAGATAAACAGACAGACATGCATAAAGATAGATAGATAGATAGATAGATAGATAGATAGATAGATAGACAGATAAACAGATAGACATGCAGATAGATAGAAAGACAGATAAACAGACAGACATGCAGATAGATAGATAGATAGATAGATAGATAAACATACAGACATGTAGATAGATAGATAGATAGATAAACAAATAGATAGATTGAAAAACAGACATACATGCAGATAGATAGATAAACAGATAGAAAGACAGATAAAAAGACAGATATGCAGATAGATAGATACACAAACAGATAGATAGATGGATAAACAGACAGACATGCAGATAGATAGATAGATAGATAGATGGATAGATAGATAGATTGATATATAGATAGATAGATAAGCAGATAGAAAAATAGACATGTAGATATATAGATAGATAAACATATAGATAGACAGATAAATAGACAGACATGCAGATAGATAGATAGATAGATAGATAAACAGAAAGACATGTAGATAGATTTATGGATAAACAGATAGATAGATAAACAGATAGATAGATAAATAGATAAACAGACAGACATGCAGAAAGATAGCTAGATTTATAGATAAACAGATAAAAAGATAGATAGATAGATAAACAGATGGACATGCAGAAAGATAGATAGATAAACAGATAGATAGACAGATAAACAGACAGACATGTAGATAGATAGATAAACAGATAGATAGATAGACAGATAAACAGACAGACATGTAAATAGATAGATAGATAGATAGATACACAGATAGATAGAAAGATAAACAGACAGACATGCAGAAAGCTAGATAGATAGATAAACAGACAGGCATGCAGAAAGATAGATAGATAGATAGATAGATAGATAGACAGATAAACAGACAGACATGCAGAAAGATAGGATAGATAGAAAGATAGATAGATAGACAGATAAACAGACAGACATGCAGATAGATAGATTGATAGACAGATAGATAAACATACAGTCATGTAGATAGATAGATGGATAAACAAATAGATAGATTGAAAAACAGACAGACATGCAGATAGATAGATAGATAAACAGATAGACAGACAGATAAAAAGACAGACGTGCAAATAGATAGATAGATAGACAAACAGATAGATAGACGGATAAACAGACAAACCTGCAGATAGATAGATAGAAAGATAGATAGATAGATAGATAGATAAGCAGATAGATAGATAGATAGATAGATAGATAGATAAACAGACAGACATGTAGATAGATAGATAGATAAACATATAGATAGACAGATAAATAGACAGACATGCAGATAGATAGATAGATAAACAGACAGACATGCAGATAGATAGATAGATAAACATACAGACATGTAGATAGATAGATAGATAGATAGATAAACAAATAGATAGATTGAAAAACAGACAGACATGCAGATAGATAGATAGATAAACAGATAGAAAGACAGATAAAAAGACAGATATGCAGATAGATAGAAAGATAGATAGATAGATACACAAACAGATAGATAGATGGATAAACAGACAGACATGCAGATAGATAGATAGATAGATAGATAGATAGATAGATAGATAGATAGATAGATAGATAAGCAGATAGAAAATTAGATAAACAGATAGATAGATAGATAAACAGACAGACATGTAGATATATAGATAGATAAAAATATAGATAGACAGATAAATAGACAGACATGCAGATAGATAGATAGATAGATAGATAAACAGACAGACATGTAGATAGATTTATGGATAAACAGATAGATAGATAAATAGATAAACAGACAGACATGCAGAAAGATAGCTAGATTTATAGATAAACAGATAAAAAGATAAATAGATAGATAGATAAACAGATGGACATGCAGAAAGATAGATAGATAAACAGATAGATAGACAGATAAACAGACAGACATGTAGATAGATAGATAGATAAACAGATAGATAGATAGACAGATAAACAGCCAGACATGTAGATAGATAGATACACAGATAGATAGAGAGGTAAACAGACAGACATGCAGAAAGCTAGATAGATAGATAAACTGATAGATAGATAAACAGATGGGTATGCAGAAAGATAGGTAGATAGATAGACAGATAAACAGACAGACATGCAGAAAGATAGAAGGATAGATAGAAAGATAGAAAGATAGATAGATAGACAGATAGAAAGACAGATAAACAGACAGAAATGCAGATAGATAGATTGATAGACAGATAGATAAACATACAGACATGTAGATAGATAGATAAACAAATAGATAGATTGAAAAACAGACAGACATGCAGATAGATAGATAAACAGATAGAAAGACAGATAAAAAGACAGACATGCAAATAGATAGATAGATAGATAGATAGACAAACAGATAGATAGACAGATAAACAGAGAGACATGTAGATAGATAGATAGATAGATAGATAGATAGACAGATAGATAGATAGATAGATAGATAGACAAACAGACAGACATGTAGAAAGATAGATAGATAGAGAGATAGATAGACAGATAAACAGACAGACATGCAGAAAGATAGAAAGATAGATAGATAGATAGATAGATAGATAGATAGATAGATATTTAGATAGATAGATACACAGATAGAAAGAGGGATAAACAGACAGACATTCAGATAGATAGATAGATAGATAGATAGATAGATAGATAGACATAGAAATAGACAAACATGCAGATAGATAGAAAGATAGATAGATAAGCAGATAGATAGATAGATAAACAGACAGACATGTAGATAGATAGATAGATAGATAGATAGATACACAGATAGAAAGACAGACATGCAGATAGATAAATCGATAGATAAATAGATAGCTAGATAGATACATAGATAAACAGATAGACAGACAGACAAACAGACAGACATGTAGATAGATAGATAGATAGATACAGATAGATAGACAGATAAACAGACAGACATGTAAATAGATAGATAGATAGATACACAGATAGATAGAAAGATAAACAGATAGATAGATAAACAGATGGACATGCAGAAAGATAGATAGATAGATAGATAGATAGATAGATAGATAAACAGATAGATCGAAAGATAGATAGATAAATAAACAGATAGATAGATAAACAGACAGACATGCAGAAAGATAGCTAGATTTATAGATAAACAGATAGATAAACAGATAAATAGATAGATAGATAGATAGATAGATAAAAAGACGGACATGCAGAAAGATAGATAGATAGATAAACAGATAGATAGCCTTATAAACAGACAGACATGTAGATAGATAGAAAGATAGATAGATAAACAGACGGACATACAGAAAGAAAGATAGATAGACAGATAGATAGACAGATAAACAGACAGACATGTAGATAGATAGATAGATAGATAAATAGATAGATAAACAGAAAAACATGCAGAAAGATAGATAGATAAACAGATAGATAGATAAACAGACGGACATACAGAAAGATAGATAGATAGATAGACAGATAGATAGACAGATAAACAGACAGACATGTAGATAGATAGATAGATAGATAGATAGATAGATAGATAGAAAGATAGATAGATACACATTTAGATAGAAAGATAAACAGACAGACATGCAGAAAGATAGATAGATAAACAGATAGATAGATAAACAGACGGACATGCAGAAAGATAGATAGATAGACAGATAGATAGACAGATAAACAGACAGACATGTAGATAGATAGATAGATAGATAGAAAGATAGATAGATACACATATAGATAGAAAGATAAACAGACAGACATGCACAAAGATAGATAGATAAACAGATAGATAGATAAAGAAGACGTACATGCAGATAGATAGATCGACAGATAGATAGACAGATAAACAGAGAGACATGTAGATAGATAGATAGACAGATAGATAGATAGATAGACAAACAGACAGACATGTAGAAAGATAGAGAGATAGATAGATAGATAGATAGAAAGATAGATAGACAGATAAACAGACAGACATGCAGAAAGATAGAAAGATAGATAGATAGATAGATAGATAGATAGATAGATAGATAAATAGATAGATATTTAGATAGATAGATAGATAACCAGATAGAAAGACAGATAAACAGACAGACATTCAGATAGATAGATAGATAGATAGATAGACATAGAAATAGACAGACATGCAGATAGATACATAGATAGATTGATAGATCGATAGATTGATAGATAGATAGATAGATAGATAGATAAATAGATAGATAAATAGATAGATATATAAAAAGATAGACAGACATGCAGATAGATAGATATATAGATAAAAAGACACACATGCAGATAGGTAGATAGATAAATAGACAGACATGCAGATAGATAGTAGTGATGAGCCGAACACCCCCGGGTTCGGTTCGCACCAGAACCCGCGAACGGACCGGAAGTTCGAACGAACATTAGAACCCTATTAAATACAATGGATGCGAACGTTCGAATTCTAAAGTGCTAATTATAACAACTATTATGCATGTTATTGTCCTAAAAAGGGTTTGGGAACCCGGGTTCTGCACCAGGGGACATGTATCAATGCAAAAAGAAGTTTTAAAAACGGTCGTTTTTCGGGAGCAGTCATTTTAATGATGCATAAAGTGAAAAAAAAAAAGTCAAATATTCCTTTAAATATCGTACCTGGGGGGTGTCTAAAGTATGCCTGTGAAGTGCCACGTGTTTCCCGTGTTTAGAACTGTCCCTGCACAAAATGACACTTCTAAAGGAAAAAAAAGCCATTTAAAACTGCTTGCGGCTTTAATGTAATGTCTGGTCCCGGTAATATGGATGAAATTCTTTAAGAAAAATGGCATAGCTACCCCATGACCCCCCCCCCCCCCTACCCCAGCCCATTACCAGCCCCTTTGGGTCTTGTATGGATATTAAGGGGAACCCCGCACATAAAATAAAAAAGGCCCTATATACTCTGAACAGCCGTATACAGGCGGTGCATACAAGACAGGGACTGTAGGTTTGTTCTTATGTAGAATCTGTTTGTAATTTTGAACAGGTACATTGTTGAAGTGTAGCTCCAGCCCAAAAATCTATTTTTAAACTTTTTGGAAAACATAGGTAAGGGTTATCACCCCTGTAACATTTGTTTTGCTGTCTGTGCCCCTGTTCAGAACATTTCACCTCACTTTCCGTCCCAATGACAACTGTTTTTGAAATGTGGTGTTTTTCTTGAAACAAGGATTGCTGATAAAGCATCAGTACAGAGGAGACACCTTTCTCCCATATTTATTCTTACAGGAGAGAATTTTCCTTCCTAGTGGTAGATTTCCTCTCACTTCCTGTTGTCTTCTTGCGTTTGCAAGTAGGAGTCGTTTGTAAGTTGGATGTTTGAAAGTAGGGACCTGCCGTATATACTCTGCAGAAATAGGCCCCTTAGTTGTTGGTGTTCGCACAACACTGTAAGCACTCACAGTTACTCTTGGTTGGTGCTGGAACGCCCTGCTGTCAACTATTATATCAGGAATTTTAATTACATATAATTGTTGAACAGTGGTAGTAAAAATTGGGCCTTTGATGGTGGTGCTGGTGCCACAACACTGTAAGCCCTGACAGTTACTCTTGGTGGGTGCAGCAATGGGCCCTGCTGTGAATTATTAGATCAAGAATTGTAATTGCATGCCCCTGTTGAACAGGGGCTGAAAAATTGGGCCTTAGGCACTGGTGGCACAACACTGCAACCCCTCACAGATACTGTACTTGGAGCACAGCAATGAGCCCTGTTGCAAAGTATTGCTTCAAAAATTGTAATGACACGCCCCTGTTAAACAGGGGCTGAAAAATTGGGCCTTAGGCACTGGTGGCACAACACTGCAACTCCTCACAGATACTGTACTTGGAGCACAGCAATGAGCCCTGTTGCAAAGTATTGCTTCAAAAATTGTAATTACACGCCCCTGTTAAACAGGGGCTGAAAAATTGGGCGTTAGGCACTGGTGGCGGCACCCATAAACAAAAATGATCTTCCAAGCTATCATCATCAATCGTATCATTGAGGACTCGGAGGAGGAGGATAGGCAGTCAACATAACAGCACAGGCACTCAGCATCAGCATCAGTCTTGAAGGGATGTGACATTTTAAAATCAATTAGTCTGTTATATCAGCATCAGGTGTGTGGTAGCTGGTGGTGATCCAAGACTGGTTCATCTTGATGAAAGTCAGTCGATCAACCGAGTCGGTGGACAGGCGCACCCTGTGATCCGTGACAAATCCTCCAGCAGCACTGAATGTGCGTTCCGAAAGAACGCTGGATGCAGGACAGGCCAGTAGCTCAATTGCATACTGTGCAAGCTCTGGCCAGTGATCCATCCTCAAGACCCAGTAAGCCAGAGGATTTTCGGTGGGGAAGGTGTCCAAGTCTGACCTTGCCCCTAGATATTCCTGCACCATGTTTATCAGACGCTGGCGATGGTTGCTGGAACCAATCATACTTTGGGGCTGCGGACTAAAGAATTGTCTGAACGCATCGGTCAGACGGCCACCTTCCCCACCGCTCCTTCTTTGACTGGCCGAAGCCTCAGCAACTCGTTGTCCAGGACCAGGAGTTTGCAACCTCCCAGTCTCTGGGAACGCGTTGCACAGACCTTTCTGCAAGGCCTCCCGGAGTTGTCTCATCCTCTGCTCCCTCTGCGACGGTAACATAAGGTCCGCAACCTTACCCTTGTACCGTGGATCAAGGAGAGTGGCCAGCCAGTAATGGTCCCTCTCCTTGATCCGAAGAATACGAGGATCCTTCCGCAGACTTTGCAGGATCAGGGAGGCCATGCAGCGTAGGTTTGCTGAGGCATTCGCTCCGGAGTCCTCTGGGTCACTAAGGACGACATGATCCGCAGCCACCTCCTCCCAGCCACGTACAAGTCCACTGGTTTCTTGGGACTGTAAATCATCCCTAAAAGACTGCTGCTGATGATGCTGAGTGCCAGCCTCCACCTCCATGCTGACACAATCCTCCTCCTCCTCCTCCTCCTCCTCCTCTTCCTGTGCGATGGGTGGGACAGAAGGAACACTGTCTGGGTAAAGGGGGCCTTGAGAGGCAAGGAAGTCCTCCTCTTCCTGCCTCTGTTCTGCCTCAAGTGCCCTGTCCATTATTCCACGCAGCGTGTGCTCCAACAGGTGGACAAGAGGTACAGTGTCACTGATGCATGCACTGTCACTGCTCACCATCCTCGTGGCCTCCTCAAATGGTGCCAGGACAGTGCATGCATCCCTGATCATGCCCCACTGGCGTGGAGAAAAAAAACCAAGCTCCCCTGACCCTGTCCTGGTGCCGTAGTCGCACAGGTACTCATTGATGGCCCTCTGCTGCGTGTGCAGCCGCTGCAGCATGGCCAACGTTGAGTTCCACCTGGTGGGCATGTCACATATAAGGCGGTTCTTGGGCAGGTTCAACTCCTTTTGCAGCTCAGCCAGGCGAGCACTGGCATTATAAGATCTGCGGAAATGCACACAGACTTTCCTGGCCTGCCTCAGGACATCCTGTAAGCCCGGGTACCTGCCCAAGAACCGCTGCACCACCAGGTTAAGGACGTGAGCCACACAGGGCACATGGGTCAGTTGTCCCTGTCGGAGGGCGGAGAGGAGGTTGGTGCCATTGTCGCAAACCACCATTCCTGGCTTAAGCTGGCGTGGCGTCAACCACCTCTCGGCCTGGCCCTGCAGAGCAGACAGGACCTCTGCCCCAGTGTGGCTTCTGTCCCCCAAACACACCAGCGCAAGCACGGCATGGCATCTTTTTGCCTGCGTACTTGCGTAGCCCCGTGAACGGCTACGGAGCACCGCTGGTTCATAGGACAAACCACAGGAAGAGGCCATGGAGGAAGAAGAAGAGGAGGGGGTGGAGGAGAGAGGTGTGTCACAACCAGTAGTAGCATTTTGGAGGCGTGGCGGTGGGACAACCTCCAACACTACTGCACCTTGTCCTGAATCCTTCCCAGCTGCCAAAAGAGTGACCCAATGGGCCGTGAAAGAAAGGTAACGTCCCTGTCCATGCCTGCTGGACCATGAGTCAGCGGTAATATGCACCTTACCGCTGACCGCCCTGTCCAGCGAGGCCAAGACATTGCCTTCCACATGCCGGTAGAGAGCCGGAATAGCCTTCCGTGAGAAAAAGTGGCGTTTGGGAACCTGCCACTGAGGAACCGCACATTGCACAAACTCACGGAAGGGGGCCGAGTCTACCAACTGAAAAGGCAGCAGTTGAAGCGCTAGCAATTTAGCCAAGCTAGCATTCAACCGCTGGGCATGTGGATGGCTGGGAGTGAACTTCTTTCGACGGTCCAGCAGCTGGGGCAGGGAAATTTGCCTGCTAGAATCGGACGTCGGTGTACTGCTAGCAGAGTGGGCGCAAGTACTTGGCTGTGACACACCTAATTCTACACCTTCATTCCTCTCAGTGCATGTTTCAGAGAGGACTGAAGTTATAGTGGGGTTGGAGATCCCAGCTGATGCGGTGCAAGGAGAGGTCCGCTTTGTTCTTTGGTGTGGGTCTTTGAGGTAGGCTTGCCAACGAGCTGCATGGCAGGTCAACATATGTCTGGTCAGGCATGTGGTACCCAAGCGGCTGATGTTTTGGCCACGCGATATACGCTTGAGACATATGTTGCAAACAGCAGCTGTGCGATCTGATGCACTAGCCTCAAAAAAGGCCCACACCAAAGAACTTTTTGAATGACGGGCAGAGGCAGCGCCCTGCACAGGCGGAGCTCTGCGGTGTGATTCCGTCGGTGTACTGCCCTTACGCTGGCCACCAAAGGGCATCCTGCCTCGTTGGAGATGTGCCTCCTCCTCATCCTCCTCCTCCTCCTCTCTCCTATTAGGCACCCACGTGGAGTCATTGACCTCATCATCCCCTCCCTCCTCATCACTGGAGCCAATCTGGCAGTATGCTGCAGCTGCTGGAACATGACTGCCAGATTGGTGTCCTTCTTGAGCATCCCCTCTGTCTGCTCTCACGCTACTGCCTTCCTCTAGCTGGGTTTCATCATCAGACCCTTCGAAACGCTGGGCATCCTCCTGGAGCATGTACCCAACACTGTGCTGAAACAGTTCGGGGGACTCCTCAGGAGGAGGACATGGTGGGTCTAGGGAAGGAGTGACTGATGATTTGTCTGACATTGATACCAGGGAAGACGACGCTTTGGCAGCTGCTTTTCCAGTACCCTGAGCCTGGGTGAGAGAGGATGAGGAGGAGGAGGAGGGCTTGGTCATCCACTCTACCAAGTCTTCGGCATGATGTGGCTCAACATGTCCAGCTGCCGAAAAGAAGGACAAGCGTGTCCCATGGCCATGTGCTGATGACAATGCACCGCGTCCACGACCAGCACTGTTGCCCCCAGACACAGAGCCTGCTTGCCCTCTTTTATTGCCTCCTGACTGTCTGCCTCTCCTTGTTTGCCTTCCAGACATTCTAATAGATGGCCTGCAGGGAGATGGGAAAAAAGCAATAAGGGCTACCTTCAGGTGTCCTTCTCTGTCCCTGGAAACAAGGACTTGCAGAGTGAAAGAAAAAAAACACTCTCCCTACCTACAGTTTTCTGTCCCTAGAAAAAATGTTTTTTTTAATCACAATATAGCACAAGGAAAATTAACTCACTGTCCTTACAGGTCCCTGGAAACAAGGACTTGCAGAGTGAAAGAAAAAAAACACTCTCCCTACCTACAGTTTTCTGTCCCTAGAAAAAAATGTTTTTTTTAATCACAATATAGCAAAAGGACAATTCACTCACTGTCCTTCCAGGTCCCTGGAAACAAGGACTTGCAGAGTGAAAGAAACTGACACTGTCCCTACCTAGAGTTTTCTGTCCCTGGAATAAATGTTTTTTTCAGCACAATATAGCACAAGGACAATTAACTCACTGTCCTTACAGGTCCCTGGAAACAAGGACTTGCAGAGTGAAAGAAAAAAAATACTCTCCCTACCTACAGTTTTCTGTCCCTAGAAAAAAATGTTTTTTTTAATCACAATATAGCAAAAGGACAATTCACTCACTGTCCTTCCAGGTCCCTGGAAACAAGGACTTGCAGAGTGAAAGAAACTGACACTGTCCCTACCTAGAGTTTTCTGTCCCTAGAATAAATGTTTTTTTAATCACAATATAGCAAAAGGACAATTCACTCACTGTCCTTCCAGGTCCCTGGAAACAAGGACTTGCAGAGTGAAAGAAACTGACACTGTCCCTACCTAGAGTTTTCTGTCCCTAGAATAAATGTTTTTTTTAATCACAATATAGCACAAGGAAAATTAACTCACTGTCCTTACAGGTCCCTGGAAACAAGGACTTGCAGAGTGAAAGAAAAAAAACACTCTCCCTACCTACAGTTTTCTGTCCCTAGAAAAAAATGTTTTTTTTAATCACAATATAGCAAAAGGACAATTCACTCACTGTCCTTCCAGGTCCCTGGAAACAAGGACTTGCAGAGTGAAAGAAACTGACACTGTCCCTACCTAGAGTTTTCTGTCCCTAGAATAAATGTTTTTTTTAATCACAATATAGCACAAGGAAAATTAACTCACTGTCCTTACAGGTCCCTGGAAACAAGGACTTGCAGAGTGAAAGAAAAAAAACACTCTCCCTACCTACAGTTTTCTGTCCCTAGAAAAAAATGTTTTTTTTTATCACAATATAGCAAAAGGACAATTCAGTCACTGTGCTTCCAGGTCCCTGGAAACAAGGACTTGCAGAGTGAAAGAAACTGACACTGTCCCTACCTAGAGTTTTCTGTCCCTGGAATAAATGTTTTTTTCAGCACAATATAGCACAAGGACAATTAACTCACTGTCCTTACAGGTCCCTGGAAACAAGGACTTGCAGAGTGAAAGAAAAAAAATACTCTCCCTACCTACAGTTTTCTGTCCCTAGAAAAAAATGTTTTTTTTAATCACAATATAGCAAAAGGACAATTCACTCACTGTCCTTCCAGGTCCCTGGAAACAAGGACTTGCAGAGTGAAAGAAACTGACACTGTCCCTACCTAGAGTTTTCTGTCCCTAGAATAAATGTTTTTTTTAATCACAATATAGCAAAAGGACAATTCACTCACTGTCCTTCCAGGTCCCTGGAAACAAGGACTTGCAGAGTGAAAGAAACTGACACTGTCCCTACCTAGAGTTTTCTGTCCCTAGAATAAATGTTTTTTTTAATCACAATATAGCACAAGGAAAATTAACTCACTGTCCTTACAGGTCCCTGGAAACAAGGACTTGCAGAGTGAAAGAAAAAAAACACTCTCCCTACCTACAGTTTTCTGTCCCTAGAAAAAAATGTTTTTTTTAATCACAATATAGCAAAAGGACAATTCACTCACTGTCCTTCCAGGTCCCTGGAAACAAGGACTTGCAGAGTGAAAGAAACTGACACTGTCCCTACCTAGAGTTTTCTGTCCCTAGAATAAATGTTTTTTTTAATCACAATATAGCACAAGGAAAATTAACTCACTGTCCTTACAGGTCCCTGGAAACAAGGACTTGCAGAGTGAAAGAAAAAAAACACTCTCCCTACCTACAGTTTTCTGTCCCTAGAAAAAAATGTTTTTTTTTATCACAATATAGCAAAAGGACAATTCACTCACTGTCCTTCCAGGTCCCTGGAAACAAGGACTTGCAGAGTGAAAGAAACTGACACTGTCCCTACCTAGAGTTTTCTGTCCCTGGAATAAATGTTTTTTTCAGCACAATATAGCACAAGGACAATTAACTCACTGTCCTTACAGGTCCCTGGAAACAAGGACTTGCAGAGTGAAAGAAAAAAAATACTCTCCCTACCTACAGTTTTCTGTCCCTAGAAAAAAATGTTTTTTTTAATCACAATATAGCAAAAGGACAATTCACTCACTGTCCTTCCAGGTCCCTGGAAACAAGGACTTGCAGAGTGAAAGAAACTGACACTGTCCCTACCTAGAGTTTTCTGTCCCTAGAATAAATGTTTTTTTTAATCACAATATAGCACAAGGAAAATTAACTCACTGTCCTTACAGGTCCCTGGAAACAAGGACTTGCAGAGTGAAAGAAAAAAAATACTCTCCCTACCTACAGTTTTCTGTCCCTAGAAAAAAATGTTTTTTTTAATCACAATATAGCAAAAGGACAATTCACTCACTGTCCTTCCAGGTCCCTGGAAACAAGGACTTGCAGAGTGAAAGAAACTGACACTGTCCCTACCTAGAGTTTTCTGTCCCTGGAATAAATGTTTTTTTCAGCACAATATAGCACAAGGACAATTAACTCACTGTCCTTACAGGTCCCTGGAAACAAGGACTTGCAGAGTGAAAGAAAAAAAATACTCTCCCTACCTACAGTTTTCTGTCCCTAGAAAAAAATGTTTTTTTTAATCACAATATAGCAAAAGGACAATTCACTCACTGTCCTTCCAGGTCCCTGGAAACAAGGACTTGCAGAGTGAAAGAAACTGACACTGTCCCTACCTAGAGTTTTCTGTCCCTAGAATAAATGTTTTTTTTAATCACAATATAGCAAAAGGACAATTCACTCACTGTCCTTCCAGGTCCCTGGAAACAAGGACTTGCAGAGTGAAAGAAACTGACACTGTCCCTACCTAGAGTTTTCTGTCCCTAGAATAAATGTTTTTTTTAATCACAATATAGCACAAGGAAAATTAACTCACTGTCCTTACAGGTCCCTGGAAACAAGGACTTGCAGAGTGAAAGAAAAAAAACACTCTCCCTACCTACAGTTTTCTGTCCCTAGAAAAAAATGTTTTTTTTAATCACAATATAGCAAAAGGACAATTCACTCACTGTCCTTCCAGGTCCCTGGAAACAAGGACTTGCAGAGTGAAAGAAACTGACACTGTCCCTACCTAGAGTTTTCTGTCCCTGGAATAAATGTTTTTTTCAGCACAATATAGCACAAGGACAATTAACTCACTGTCCTTACAGGTCCCTGGAAACAAGGACTTGCAGAGTGAAAGAAAAAAAATACTCTCCCTACCTACAGTTTTCTGTCCCTAGAAAAAAATGTTTTTTTTAATCACAATATAGCAAAAGGACAATTCACTCACTGTCCTTCCAGGTCCCTGGAAACAAGGACTTGCAGAGTGAAAGAAACTGACACTGTCCCTACCTAGAGTTTTCTGTCCCTAGAATAAATGTTTTTTTTAATCACAATATAGCAAAAGGACAATTCACTCACTGTCCTTCCAGGTCCCTGGAAACAAGGACTTGCAGAGTGAAAGAAACTGACACTGTCCCTACCTAGAGTTTTCTGTCCCTAGAATAAATGTTTTTTTTAATCACAATATAGCAAAAGGACAATTCACTCACTGTCCTTCCAGGTCCCTGGAAACAAGGACTTGCAGAGTGAAAGAAACTGACACTGTCCCTACCTAGAGTTTTCTGTCCCTAGAATAAATGTTTTTTTTAATCACAATATAGCAAAAGGACAATTCACTCACTGTCCTTCCAGGTCCCTGGAAACAAGGACTTGCAGAGTGAAAGAAACTGACACTGTCCCTACCTAGAGTTTTCTGTCCCTAGAATAAATGTTTTTTTTTAAGCACACTATAGCAGAAGCACAAAACACACTGACACTCTCCCTACCTATCCTTCTCTTTCCCTAAACTAAAGGAATCCAGGTTAAGCAAGAAAGAAATAACAGTCACTGTCCCTGCCTATGCTACTCTATCCCTGCTCCGGAACACACTACACTAGGCCGCCGTGCTGGCGGCCTTTTATAGTGTGGGGCGTGTACTAAACACCCTCAGCAATAATTGGCCACAGGCATCCTGCCTGTGGCCAATCATTGCTCTCCTCGCTGCCGGCGCTGTGATTGGCCAAGCATGTGGGGTCACAGTGCATGCTTGGCCAATCACAGCGCCTGGATGACACTGCGATGGCGTAGTGCATTGTGGGCCGTTCGCGTCACTCGAATTTGGCGCGAACGGCCCAAATCGTTCGATCTTCGTCGAACGATCGAACAGCCAATGTTCGAGTCGAACGTATGTTCGACTCGAACACGAAGCTCATCCCTAATAGATAGATAGACAGATAAACAGACAGATAGAAAGATAGATAGATAGATGGATGGATAGATAGATAGACAGATAAACAGACAGACATGCATAAAGATAGATAGATAGATAGATAGACAGATAAACAGATAGACATGCAGATAGATAGAAAGATAGAAAGACAGATAAACAGACAGACATGCAGATAGATAGATAGATCGATAGATAGATAGATAGATAGATAAACATACAGACATGTAGATAGATAGATAGATAAACAAATAGATATATTGAAAAACAGACATACATGCAGATAGATAGATAAACAGATAGAAAGACAGATAAAAAGACAGACATGTAGATAGATAGATAGATAGAAAGATAGATAGATACACATTTAGATAGAAAGATAAACAGACAGACATGCAGAAAGATAGATAGATAAACAGATAGATAGATAAACAGACGGACATGCAGAAAGATAGATGGATAGATAGATAGACAGATAAACAGACAGACATGTAGATAGATAGATAGATAGATAGATAGAAAGATAGATAGATACACATATAGATAGAAAGATAAACAGACAGACATGCAGAAAGATAGATAGATAGATAGATAGATAGATACATAGATAGATACATAGATAAACAGATAGATAGACAGACAAACAGACAGACATGTAGATAGATAGATAGATACAGATAGATAGACAGATAAACAGACAGACATGTAAATAGATAGATATATACACAGATAGATAGAAAGATAAACAGATAGATAGATAAACAGACGGACATGCAGAAAGATAGATAGATAGATAGATAGATAGATAGATAGATAGATAGATAAACAGATAGATCGAAAGATAGATAGATAAATAAACAGATAGATAGATAAACAGACAGACATGCAGAAATCTAGATAGATAGATAAACTGATAGATAGATAAACAGATGGGCATGCAGAAAGATAGGTAGATAGATAGATAGATAGACAGATAAGAAGGATAGATAGAAAGATAGAAAGATAGATAGATAGACAGATAGAAAGACAGATAAACAGACAGACATGCAGATAGATAGATTGATAGATAGATAGATAAACATACAGACATGTAGATAGATAGATAGATAAACAAATAGATAGATTGAAAAACAGACAGACATGCAGATATAGATAAACAGATAGAAAGACAGATAAAAAGACAGACATGCAAATAGATAGACAAACAGATAGATAGACGGATAAACAGACAAACATGCAGATAGATAGAAAGATAGATAGATAGATAATCAGATAGATAGATACACAGACAGACATGTAGATAGATAGATAGATAGATAGATACACAGATAGAAAGACAGACATGCAGATAGATAAATCGATAGATAAATAGATAGATAGATAGATACATAGATAAACAGATAGACAAACAGACAGACATGTAGATAGATAGATAGATACAGATAGATAGACAGATAAACAGACAGACATGTAAATAGATAGATATATAGATACACAGATAGATAGAAAGATAAACAGATAGATAGATAAACAGATGGACATGCAGAAAGATAGATAGATAGATAGATAGATAGATAGATAGATAAACAGATAGATCGAAAGATAGATAGATAAATAAACAGATAGATAGATAAACAGACAGACATGCAGAAAGATAGCTAGATTTATAGATAAACAGATAGATAAACAGATAAATAGATAGATAGATAGATAGATAAAAAGACGGACATGCAGAAAGATAGATAGATCGATAAACAGATAGATAGCCTTATAAACAGACAGACATGTAGATAGATAGAAAGATAGATAGATAAACAGAAAGACATGCAGAAAGATAGATAGATAGATAAACAGATAGGCATGCAGAAAGATAGATAGATAGATAGATAGATAGATAGACAGATAAACAGACAGACATGCAGAAAGATAGAAGGATAGATAGAAAGATAGATAGATAGACAGATAGAAAGACAGATAAACAGACAGACATGCAGATAGATAGATTGATAGACAGATAGATAAACATACAGTCATGTAGATAGATAGATGGATAAACAAATAGATAGATTGAAAAACAGACAGACATGCAGATAGATAGATAGATAAACAGAGAGACAGACAGATAAAAAGACAGACATGCAAATAGATAGATAGATAGACAAACAGATAGATAGACGGATAAACAGACAAACCTGCAGATAGATAGAAATATAGATAGATAGATAGATAGATAGATAGATAAGCAGATAGATAGATAGATAGATAAACAGACAGACATGTAGATAGATAGATAAACATATAGATAGACAGATAAATAGACAGACATGCAGATAGATAGATAGATAAACAGACAGACATGCAGATAGATAGATAGATAAACATACAGACATGTAGATAGATAGATAGATAGATAAACAAATATATAGATTGAAAAACAGACAGACATGCAGATAGATAGATAGATAAACAGATAGAAAGACAGATAAAAAGACAGATATGCAGATAGATAGAAAGATAGATAGATATATACACAAACAGATAGATAGATGGATAAACAGACAGACATGCAGATAGATAGATAGATAGATAGATAGATAGATAGATAAGCAGATAGAAAATTAGATAAACAGATAGATAGATAGATAAACAGACAGACATGTAGATATATAGATAGATAAAAATATAGATAGACAGATAAATAGACAGACATGCAGATAGATAGATAGATAGATAGATAAACAGACAGACATGTAGATAGATTTATGGATAAACAGATAGATAGATAAATAGATAAACAGACAGACATGCAGAAAGATAGCTAGATTTATAGATAAACAGATAAAAAGATAAATAGATAGATAGATAAACAGATGGACATGCAGAAAGATAGATAGATAAACAGATAGATAGACAGATAAACAGACAGACATGTAGATAGATAGATAAACAGATAGATAGATAGACAGATAAACAGCCAGACATGTAGATAGATAGATACACAGATAGATAGAGAGGTAAACAGACAGACATGCAGAAAGCTAGATAGATAGATAAACTGATAGATAGATAAACAGATGGGTATGCAGAAAGATAGGTAGATAGATAGACAGATAAACAGACAGACATGCAGAAAGATAGAAGGATAGATAGAAAGATAGAAAGATAGATAGATAGACAGATAGAAAGACAGATAAACAGACAGAAATGTAGATAGATAGATAGACAAACAGATAGATAGACAGATAAACAGAGAGACATGTAGATAGATAGATAGATAGATAGATAGATAGATAGATAGATAGATAGATAGACAGATAGATAGATAGACAAACAGACAGACATGTAGAAAGATAGAGAGATAGATAGACAGATAAACAGACAGACATGCAGAAAGATAGAAAGATAGATAGATAGATAGATAGATAGATAGATATATAGATATTTAGATAGATAGATACACAGATAGAAAGACAGATAAACAGACAGACATTCAGATAGATAGATAGATAGATAGATAGATAGATAGATAGATAGATAGATAGATAGATAGACATAGAAATAGACAAACATGCAGATAGATAGAAAGATAGATAGATAGATAGATAAGCAGATAGATAGATAGATAAACAGACAGACATGTAGATAGATAGATAGATAGATAGATACACAGATAGAAAGACAGACATGCAGATAGATAAATCGATAGATAAATAGATAGCTAGATAGATACATAGATAAACAGATAGACAGACAGACAAACAGACAGACATGTAGATAGATAGATAGATACAGATAGATAGACAGATAAACAGACAGACATGTAAATAGATAGATAGATAGATACACAGATAGATAGAAAGATAAACAGATAGATAGATAAACAGATGGACATGCAGAAAGATAGATAGATAGATAGATAGATAGATAAACAGATAGATCGAAAGATAGATAGATAAATAAACAGATAGATAGATAAACAGACAGACATGCAGAAAGATAGCTAGATTTATAGATAAACAGATAGATAAACAGATAAATAGATAGATAGATAGATAGATAGATAGATAAAAAGACGGACATGCAGAAAGATAGATAGATAGATAAACAGATAGATAGCCTTATAAACAGACAGACATGTAGATAGATAGAAAGATAGATAGATAAACAGAAAGACATGCAGAAAGATAGATAGATAGATAAACAGATAGATAGATAAACAGACGGACATACAGAAAGAAAGATAGATAGACAGATAGATAGACAGATAAACAGACAGACATGTAGATAGATAGATAGATAGATAGATAGATAGATAAACAGAAAGACATGCAGAAAGATAGATAGATAAACAGATAGATAGATAAACAGACGGACATACAGAAAGATAGATAGATAGATAGACAGATAGATAGACAGATAAACAGACAGACATGTAGATAGATAGATAGATAGATAGATAGATAGATAGATAGATAGAAAGATACACATATAGATAGAAAGATAAACAGACAGACATGCACAAAGATAGATAGATAAACAGATAGATAGATAAACAGACGGACATGCAGAAAGATAGATATATAGATCGACAGATAGATAGACAGATAAACAGAGAGACATGTAGATAGATAGATAGACAGATAGATAGATAGATAGATAGATAGATAGATAGACAAACAGACAGACATGTAGAAAGATAGAGAGATAGATAGATAGATAGATAGATAGACAGATAAACAGACAGACATGCAGAAAGATAGAAAGATAGATAGATAGATAGATAGATAGATAGATAGATAGATATTTAGATAGATAGATAACCAGATAGAAAGACAGATAAACAGACAGACATTCAGATAGATAGATAGATAGATAGATAGATAGATAGATAGACATAGAAATAGACAGACATGCAGCTAGATACATAGATAGATTGATAGATCGATAGATTGATAGATAGATAGATAGATAGATAGATAGATAGATAGATAAATAGATAGATAGATAAAAAGATAGACAGACATGCAGATAGATAGATATATAGATAAAAAGACACACATGCAGATAGGTAGATAGATAAATAGACAGACATGCAGATAGATAGATAGACAGATAAACAGACAGATAGAAAGATAGATAGATAGATGGATGGATAGATAGATAGACAGATAAACAGACAGACATGCATAAAGATAGATAGATAGATAGATAGATAGATAAACATACAGACATGTAGATAGATAGATAGATAAACAAATAGATATATTGAAAAACAGACATACATGCAGATAGATAGATAAACAGATAGAAAGACAGATAAAAAGACAGACATGTAGATAGATAGATAGATAGATAGATAGATAGAAAGATAGATAGATACACATTTAGATAGAAAGATAAACAGACAGACATGCAGAAAGATAGATAGATAGATAGATAAACAGACAGACATGTAGATAGATTTATGGATAAACAGATAGATAGATAAACAGACAGACATGCAGAAAGATAGCTAGATTTATAGATAAACAGATAAAAAGATAAATAGATAGATAGATAAACAGATGGACATGCAGAAAGATAGATAGATAAACAGATAGATAGACAGATAAACAGACAGACAAGTAGATAGATAGATAGATAAACAGATAGATAGATAGACAGATAAACAGCCAGACATGTAGATAGATAGAAAGATAGATAGATAAACAGAAAGACATGCAGAAAGATAGATAGATAGATAAACAGATAGGCATGCAGAAAGATAGATAGATAGATAGACAGATAAACAGACAGACATGCAGAAAGATAGAAGGATAGATAGAAAGATAGATAGATAGACAGATAGAAAGACAGATAAACAGACATACATGCAGATAGATAGATTGATAGACAGATATATAAACATACAGTCATATAGATAGATAGATGGATAAACAAATAGATAGATTGAAAAACAGACAGACATGCAGATAGATAGATAGATAAACAGATAGACAGACAGATAAAAAGACAGACATGCAAATAGATAGATAGATAGACAAACAGATAGATAGACGGATAAACAGACAAACCTGCAGATAGATAGAAAGATAGATAGATAGATAGATAAGCAGATAGATAGATAGATAGATAGATAAACAGACAGACATGTAGATAGATAGATAGATAAACATATAGATAGACAGATAAATAGACAGACATGCAGATAGATAGATAAACAGACAGACATGCAGATAGATAGATAGATAAACATACAGACATGTAGATAGATAGATAGATAGATAGATAGATAAACAAATAGATAGATTGAAAAACAGACAGACATGCAGATAGATAGATAGATAAACAGATAGAAAGACAGATAAAAAGACAGATATGCAGATAGAAAGATAGATAGATAGATACACAAACAGATAGATAGATGGATAAATAGACAGACATGCAGATAGATAGATAGATAGATAGATAGATAGATAGATAGATAAGCAGATAGAAAATTAGATGAACAGATAGATAGATAGATAAACAGACAGACATGTAGATATATAGATAGATAAAAATATAGATAGACAGATAAATAGACAGACATGCAGATAGATAGATAGATAGATAGATAAACAGACAGACATGTAGATAGATTTATGGATAAACAGATAGATAGATAAATAGATAAACAGACAGACATGCAGAAAGATAGCTAGATTTATAGATAAACAGATAAAAAGATAAATAGATAGATAGATAAACAGATGGACATGCAGAAAGATAGATAGATAAACAGATAGATAGACAGATAAACAGACAGACATGTAGATAGATAGATAGATAAACAGATAGATAGATAGACAGATAAACAGCCAGACATGTAGATAGATAGATACACAGATAGATAGAGAGGTAAACAGACAGACATGCAGAAAGCTAGATAGATAGATAAACTGATAGATAGATAAACAGATGGGTATGCAGAAAGATAGGTAGATAGATAGACAGATAAACAGACAGAAATGCAGATAGATAGATTGATAGACAGATAGATAAACATACAGACATGTAGATAGATAGATAAACAAATAGATAGATTGAAAAACAGACAGACATGCAGATAGATAGATAAACAGATAGAAAGACAGATAAAAAGACAGACATGCAAATAGATAGATAGATAGATAGACAAACAGATAGATAGACAGATAAACAGAGAGACATGTAGATAGATAGATAGATAGATAGATAGATAGACAAACAGACAGACATGTAGAAAGATAGATAGATAGAGAGATAGATAGACAGATAAACAGACAGACATGCAGAAAGATAGAAAGATAGATAGATAGATAGATAGATAGATATTTAGATAGATAGATACACAGATAGAAAGACAGATAAACAGACAGACATTCAGATAGATAGATAGATAGATAGATAGATAGATAGACATAGAAATAGACAGACATGCAGATAGATACATAGATAGATTGATAGATCGATAGATTGATAGATAGATAGATAGATAGATAGATAGATAAATAGATAGATAGATAAAAAGATAGACAGATAAATAGACAGACATGCAGATAGATAGATAGATAGATGTATAGATAGATAGATAGATAGATAAAAAGACACACATGCAGATAGATAGATAGATAAATAGACAGACATGCAGATATATAGATAGATAGATAGATAGATAGACAGATAAACAGACAGACATGTAGATAGATAGATAGATAGATAGATGGATGGATGGATAGATAGATAGACAGATAAACAGACAGACATGCATAAAGATAGATAGATAGATAGATAGATAGATAGACAGATAAACAGATAGACATGCAGATAGATAGAAAGACAGATAAACAGACAGACATGCAGATAGATAGATAGATAGATAGATAGATAAACATACAGACATGTAGATAGATAGATAGATAGATAGATAAACAAATAGATAGATTGAAAAACAGACATACATGCAGATAGATAGATAAACAGATAGAAAGACAGATAAAAAGACAGATATGCAGATAGATAGATACACAAACAGATAGATAGATGGATAAACAGACAGACATGCAGATAGATAGATAGATAGATAGATGGATAGATAGATAGATTGATATATAGATAGATAGATAAGCAGATAGAAAAATAGACATGTAGATATATAGATAGATAAACATATAGATAGACAGATAAATAGACAGACATGCAGATAGATAGATAGATAGATAGATAAACAGAAAGACATGTAGATAGATTTATGGATAAACAGATAGATAGATAAACAGATAGATAGATAAATAGATAAACAGACAGACATGCAGAAAGATAGCTAGATTTATAGATAAACAGATAAAAAGATAGATAGATAGATAAACAGATGGACATGCAGAAAGATAGATAGATAAACAGATAGATAGACAGATAAACAGACAGACATGTAGATAGATAGATAAACAGATAGATAGATAGACAGATAAACAGACAGACATGTAAATAGATAGATAGATAGATAGATAGATACACAGATAGATAGAAAGATAAACAGACAGACATGCAGAAAGCTAGATAGATAGATAAACAGACAGGCATGCAGAAAGATAGATAGATAGATAGATAGATAGATAGATAGACAGATAAACAGACAGACATGCAGAAAGATAGGATAGATAGAAAGATAGATAGATAGACAGATAGAAAGACAGATAAACAGACAGACATGCAGATAGATAGATTGATAGACAGATAGATAAACATACAGTCATGTAGATAGATAGATGGATAAACAAATAGATAGATTGAAAAACAGACAGACATGCAGATAGATAGATAGATAAACAGATAGACAGACAGATAAAAAGACAGACGTGCAAATAGATAGATAGATAGACAAACAGATAGATAGACGGATAAACAGACAAACCTGCAGATAGATAGAAAGATAGATAGATAGATAGATAGATAGATAAACAGACAGACATGTAGATAGATAGATAGATAAACATATAGATAGACAGATAAATAGACAGACATGCAGATAGATAGATAGATAAACAGACAGACATGCAGATAGATAGATAGATAAACATACAGACATGTAGATAGATAGATAGATAGATAGATAGATAAACAAATAGATAGATTGAAAAACAGACAGACATGCAGATAGATAGATAGATAAACAGATAGAAAGACAGATAAAAAGACAGATATGCAGATAGATAGAAAGATAGATAGATAGATACACAAACAGATAGATAGATGGATAAACAGACAGACATGCAGATAGATAGATAGACAGATAGATAGATAGATAGATAGATAGATAGATAGACAAACAGACAGACATGTAGAAAGATAGAGAGATAGATAGATAGATAGATAGATAGATAGATAGACAGATAAACAGACAGACATGCAGAAAGATAGAAAGATAGATAGATAGATAGATAGATAGATAGATAGATATTTAGATAGATAGATAACCAGATAGAAAGACAGATAAACAGACAGACATTCAGATAGATAGATAGATAGATAGATAGATAGATAGATAGACATAGAAATAGACAGACATGCAGCTAGATACATAGATAGATTGATAGATCGATAGATTGATAGATAGATAGATAGATAGATAGATAGATAGATAGATAGATAAATAGATAGATAGATAAAAAGATAGACAGACATGCAGATAGATAGATATATAGATAAAAAGACACACATGCAGATAGGTAGATAGATAAATAGACAGACATGCAGATAGATAGATAGACAGATAAACAGACAGATAGAAAGATAGATAGATAGATGGATGGATAGATAGATAGACAGATAAACAGACAGACATGCATAAAGATAGATAGATAGATAGATAGATAGATAAACATACAGACATGTAGATAGATAGATAGATAAACAAATAGATATATTGAAAAACAGACATACATGCAGATAGATAGATAAACAGATAGAAAGACAGATAAAAAGACAGACATGTAGATAGATAGATAGATAGATAGATAGATAGATAGAAAGATAGATAGATACACATTTAGATAGAAAGATAAACAGACAGACATGCAGAAAGATAGATAGATAGATAGATAAACAGACAGACATGTAGATAGATTTATGGATAAACAGATAGATAGATAAACAGACAGACATGCAGAAAGATAGCTAGATTTATAGATAAACAGATAAAAAGATAAATAGATAGATAGATAAACAGATGGACATGCAGAAAGATAGATAGATAAACAGATAGATAGACAGATAAACAGACAGACAAGTAGATAGATAGATAGATAAACAGATAGATAGATAGACAGATAAACAGCCAGACATGTAGATAGATAGAAAGATAGATAGATAAACAGAAAGACATGCAGAAAGATAGATAGATAGATAAACAGATAGGCATGCAGAAAGATAGATAGATAGATAGATAGACAGATAAACAGACAGACATGCAGAAAGATAGAAGGATAGATAGAAAGATAGATAGATAGACAGATAGAAAGACAGATAAACAGACATACATGCAGATAGATAGATTGATAGACAGATATATAAACATACAGTCATATAGATAGATAGATGGATAAACAAATAGATAGATTGAAAAACAGACAGACATGCAGATAGATAGATAGATAAACAGATAGACAGACAGATAAAAAGACAGACATGCAAATAGATAGATAGATAGACAAACAGATAGATAGACGGATAAACAGACAAACCTGCAGATAGATAGAAAGATAGATAGATAGATAGATAAGCAGATAGATAGATAGATAGATAGATAAACAGACAGACATGTAGATAGATAGATAGATAAACATATAGATAGACAGATAAATAGACAGACATGCAGATAGATAGATAAACAGACAGACATGCAGATAGATAGATAGATAAACATACAGACATGTAGATAGATAGATAGATAGATAGATAAACAAATAGATAGATTGAAAAACAGACAGACATGCAGATAGATAGATAGATAAACAGATAGAAAGACAGATAAAAAGACAGATATGCAGATAGAAAGATAGATAGATAGATACACAAACAGATAGATAGATGGATAAATAGACAGACATGCAGATAGATAGATAGATAGATAGATAGATATATAGATAGATAAGCAGATAGAAAATTAGATGAACAGATAGATAGATAGATAAACAGACAGACATGTAGATATATAGATAGAAAAAAATATAGATAGACAGATAAATAGACAGACATGCAGATAGATAGATAGATAGATAGATAAACAGACAGACATGTAGATAGATTTATGGATAAACAGATAGATAGATAAATAGATAAACAGACAGACATGCAGAAAGATAGCTAGATTTATAGATAAACAGATAAAAAGATAAATAGATAGATAGATAAACAGATGGACATGCAGAAAGATAGATAGATAAACAGATAGATAGACAGATAAACAGACAGACATGTAGATAGATAGATAAACAGATAGATAGATAGACAGATAAACAGCCAGACATGTAGATAGATAGATACACAGATAGATAGAGAGGTAAACAGACAGACATGCAGAAAGCTAGATAGATAGATAAACTGATAGATAGATAAACAGATGGGTATGCAGAAAGATAGGTAGATAGATAGACAGATAAACAGACAGACATGCAGAAAGATAGAAGGATAGATAGAAAGATAGAAAGATAGATAGATAGACAGATAGAAAGACAGATAAACAGACAGAAATGTAGATAGATAGATAGACAAACAGATAGATAGACAGATAAACAGAGAGACATGTAGATAGATAGATAGATAGATAGATAGATAGATAGATAGATAGACAGATAGATAGATAGACAAACAGACAGACATGTAGAAAGATAGAGAGATAGATAGACAGATAAACAGACAGACATGCAGAAAGATAGAAAGATAGATAGATAGATAGATAGATAGATAGATAGATAGATATATAGATATTTAGATAGATAGATACACAGATAGAAAGACAGATAAACAGACAGACATTCAGATAGATAGATAGATAGATAGATAGATAGATAGATAGATAGACATAGAAATAGACAAACATGCAGATAGATAGAAAGATAGATAGATAGATAGATAAGCAGATAGATAGATAGATAAACAGACAGACATGTAGATAGATAGATAGATAGATAGATACACAGATAGAAAGACAGACATGCAGATAGATAAATCGATAGATAAATAGATAGCTAGATAGATACATAGATAAACAGATAGACAGACAGACAAACAGACAGACATGTAGATAGATAGATAGATACAGATAGATAGACAGATAAACAGACAGACATGTAAATAGATAGATAGATAGATACACAGATAGATAGAAAGATAAACAGATAGATAGATAAACAGATGGACATGCAGAAAGATAGATAGATAGATAGATAGATAGATAAACAGATAGATCGATAGATAGATAGATAAATAAACAGATAGATAGATAAACAGACAGACATGCAGAAAGATAGCTAGATTTATAGATAAACAGATAGATAAACAGATAAATAGATAGATAGATAGATAGATAGATAGATAAAAAGACGGACATGCAGAAAGATAGATAGATAGATAAACAGATAGATAGCCTTATAAACAGACAGACATGTAGATAGATAGAAAGATAGATAGATAAACAGAAAGACATGCAGAAAGATAGATAGATAGATAAACAGATAGATAGATAAACAGACGGACATACAGAAAGAAAGATAGATAGACAGATAGATAGACAGATAAACAGACAGACATGTAGATAGATAGATAGATAGATAGATAGATAGATAAACAGAAAGACATGCAGAAAGATAGATAGATAAACAGATAGATAGATAAACAGACGGACATACAGAAAGATAGATAGATAGATAGACAGATAGATAGACAGATAAACAGACAGACATGTAGATAGATAGATAGATAGATAGATAGATAGATAGATAGATAGAAAGATACACATATAGATAGAAAGATAAACAGACAGACATGCACAAAGATAGATAGATAAACAGATAGATAGATAAACAGACGGACATGCAGAAAGATAGATATATAGATCGACAGATAGATAGACAGATAAACAGAGAGACATGTAGATAGATAGATAGACAGATAGATAGATAGATAGATAGATAGATAGATAGACAAACAGACAGACATGTAGAAAGATAGAGAGATAGATAGATAGATAGATAGACAGATAAACAGACAGACATGCAGAAAGATAGAAAGATAGATAGATAGATAGATAGATAGATAGATAGATAGATAGATAGATAGATATTTAGATAGATAGATAACCAGATAGAAAGACAGATAAACAGACAGACATTCAGATAGATAGATAGATAGATAGATAGATAGACATAGAAATAGACAGACATGCAGCTAGATACATAGATAGATTGATAGATCGATAGATTGATAGATAGATAGATAGATAGATAGATAGATAGATAAATAGATAGATAGATAAAAAGATAGACAGACATGCAGATAGATAGATATATAGATAAAAAGACACACATGCAGATAGGTAGATAGATAAATAGACAGACATGCAGATAGATAGATAGACAGATAAACAGACAGATAGAAAGATAGATAGATAGATGGATGGATAGATAGATAGACAGATAAACAGACAGACATGCATAAAGATAGATAGATAGATAGATAGATAGATAAACATACAGACATGTAGATAGATAGATAGATAAACAAATAGATATATTGAAAAACAGACATACATGCAGATAGATAGATAAACAGATAGAAAGACAGATAAAAAGACAGACATGTAGATAGATAGATAGATAGATAGATAGATAGAAAGATAGATAGATACACATTTAGATAGAAAGATAAACAGACAGACATGCAGAAAGATAGATAGATAGATAGATAAACAGACAGACATGTAGATAGATTTATGGATAAACAGATAGATAGATAAACAGACAGACATGCAGAAAGATAGCTAGATTTATAGATAAACAGATAAAAAGATAAATAGATAGATAGATAAACAGATGGACATGCAGAAAGATAGATAGATAAACAGATAGATAGACAGATAAACAGACAGACAAGTAGATAGATAGATAGATAAACAGATAGATAGATAGACAGATAAACAGCCAGACATGTAGATAGATAGAAAGATAGATAGATAAACAGAAAGACATGCAGAAAGATAGATAGATAGATAAACAGATAGGCATGCAGAAAGATAGATAGATAGATAGATAGACAGATAAACAGACAGACATGCAGAAAGATAGAAGGATAGATAGAAAGATAGATAGATAGACAGATAGAAAGACAGATAAACAGACATACATGCAGATAGATAGATTGATAGACAGATATATAAACATACAGTCATATAGATAGATAGATGGATAAACAAATAGATAGATTGAAAAACAGACAGACATGCAGATAGATAGATAGATAAACAGATAGACAGACAGATAAAAAGACAGACATGCAAATAGATAGATAGATAGACAAACAGATAGATAGACGGATAAACAGACAAACCTGCAGATAGATAGAAAGATAGATAGATAGATAGATAAGCAGATAGATAGATAGATAGATAGATAAACAGACAGACATGTAGATAGATAGATAGATAAACATATAGATAGACAGATAAATAGACAGACATGCAGATAGATAGATAAACAGACAGACATGCAGATAGATAGATAGATAAACATACAGACATGTAGATAGATAGATAGATAGATAGATAGATAAACAAATAGATAGATTGAAAAACAGACAGACATGCAGATAGATAGATAGATAAACAGATAGAAAGACAGATAAAAAGACAGATATGCAGATAGAAAGATAGATAGATAGATACACAAACAGATAGATAGATGGATAAATAGACAGACATGCAGATAGATAGATAGATAGATAGATAGATAGATAGATAAGCAGATAGAAAATTAGATGAACAGATAGATAGATAGATAAACAGACAGACATGTAGATATATAGATAGATAAAAATATAGATAGACAGATAAATAGACAGACATGCAGATAGATAGATAGATAGATAGATAAACAGACAGACATGTAGATAGATTTATGGATAAACAGATAGATAGATAAATAGATAAACAGACAGACATGCAGAAAGATAGCTAGATTTATAGATAAACAGATAAAAAGATAAATAGATAGATAGATAAACAGATGGACATGCAGAAAGATAGATAGATAAACAGATAGATAGACAGATAAACAGACAGACATGTAGATAGATAGATAGATAAACAGATAGATAGATAGACAGATAAACAGCCAGACATGTAGATAGATAGATACACAGATAGATAGAGAGGTAAACAGACAGACATGCAGAAAGCTAGATAGATAGATAAACTGATAGATAGATAAACAGATGGGTATGCAGAAAGATAGGTAGATAGATAGACAGATAAACAGACAGAAATGCAGATAGATAGATTGATAGACAGATAGATAAACATACAGACATGTAGATAGATAGATAAACAAATAGATAGATTGAAAAACAGACAGACATGCAGATAGATAGATAAACAGATAGAAAGACAGATAAAAAGACAGACATGCAAATAGATAGATAGATAGATAGACAAACAGATAGATAGACAGATAAACAGAGAGACATGTAGATAGATAGATAGATAGATAGATAGATAGACAAACAGACAGACATGTAGAAAGATAGATAGATAGAGAGATAGATAGACAGATAAACAGACAGACATGCAGAAAGATAGAAAGATAGATAGATAGATAGATAGATAGATATTTAGATAGATAGATACACAGATAGAAAGACAGATAAACAGACAGACATTCAGATAGATAGATAGATAGATAGATAGATAGATAGATAGATAGATAGACATAGAAATAGACAGACATGCAGATAGATACATAGATAGATTGATAGATCGATAGATTGATAGATAGATAGATAGATAGATAGATAGATAAATAGATAGATAGATAAAAAGATAGACAGATAAATAGACAGACATGCAGATAGATAGATAGATAGATGTATAGATAGATAGATAGATAGATAAAAAGACACACATGCAGATAGATAGATAGATAAATAGACAGACATGCAGATATATAGATAGATAGATAGATAGATAGACAGATAAACAGACAGACATGTAGATAGATAGATAGATAGATAGATGGATGGATGGATAGATAGATAGACAGATAAACAGACAGACATGCATAAAGATAGATAGATAGATAGATAGATAGATAGACAGATAAACAGATAGACATGCAGATAGATAGAAAGACAGATAAACAGACAGACATGCAGATAGATAGATAGATAGATAGATAGATAAACATACAGACATGTAGATAGATAGATAGATAGATAGATAAACAAATAGATAGATTGAAAAACAGACATACATGCAGATAGATAGATAAACAGATAGAAAGACAGATAAAAAGACAGATATGCAGATAGATAGATACACAAACAGATAGATAGATGGATAAACAGACAGACATGCAGATAGATAGATAGATAGATAGATGGATAGATAGATAGATTGATATATAGATAGATAGATAAGCAGATAGAAAAATAGACATGTAGATATATAGATAGATAAACATATAGATAGACAGATAAATAGACAGACATGCAGATAGATAGATAGATAGATAGATAAACAGAAAGACATGTAGATAGATTTATGGATAAACAGATAGATAGATAAACAGATAGATAGATAAATAGATAAACAGACAGACATGCAGAAAGATAGCTAGATTTATAGATAAACAGATAAAAAGATAGATAGATAGATAAACAGATGGACATGCAGAAAGATAGATAGATAAACAGATAGATAGACAGATAAACAGACAGACATGTAGATAGATAGATAAACAGATAGATAGATAGACAGATAAACAGACAGACATGTAAATAGATAGATAGATAGATAGATAGATACACAGATAGATAGAAAGATAAACAGACAGACATGCAGAAAGCTAGATAGATAGATAAACAGACAGGCATGCAGAAAGATAGATAGATAGATAGATAGATAGATAGATAGACAGATAAACAGACAGACATGCAGAAAGATAGGATAGATAGAAAGATAGATAGATAGACAGATAGAAAGACAGATAAACAGACAGACATGCAGATAGATAGATTGATAGACAGATAGATAAACATACAGTCATGTAGATAGATAGATGGATAAACAAATAGATAGATTGAAAAACAGACAGACATGCAGATAGATAGATAGATAAACAGATAGACAGACAGATAAAAAGACAGACGTGCAAATAGATAGATAGATAGACAAACAGATAGATAGACGGATAAACAGACAAACCTGCAGATAGATAGAAAGATAGATAGATAGATAGATAGATAGATAAACAGACAGACATGTAGATAGATAGATAGATAAACATATAGATAGACAGATAAATAGACAGACATGCAGATAGATAGATAGATAAACAGACAGACATGCAGATAGATAGATAGATAAACATACAGACATGTAGATAGATAGATAGATAGATAGATAGATAAACAAATAGATAGATTGAAAAACAGACAGACATGCAGATAGATAGATAGATAAACAGATAGAAAGACAGATAAAAAGACAGATATGCAGATAGATAGAAAGATAGATAGATAGATACACAAACAGATAGATAGATGGATAAACAGACAGACATGCAGATAGATAGATAGACAGATAGATAGATAGATAGATAGATAGATAGATAGACAAACAGACAGACATGTAGAAAGATAGAGAGATAGATAGATAGATAGATAGATAGACAGATAAACAGACAGACATGCAGAAAGATAGAAAGATAGATAGATAGATAGATAGATAGATATTTAGATAGATAGATAACCAGATAGAAAGACAGATAAACAGACAGACATTCAGATAGATAGATAGATAGATAGATAGATAGATAGATAGATAGACATAGAAATAGACAGACATGCAGCTAGATACATAGATAGATTGATAGATCGATAGATTGATAGATAGATAGATAGATAGATAGATAGATAGATAGATAGATAGATAAATAGATAGATAGATAAAAAGATAGACAGACATGCAGATAGATAGATATATAGATAAAAAGACACACATGCAGATAGGTAGATAGATAAATAGACAGACATGCAGATAGATAGATAGACAGATAAACAGACAGATAGAAAGATAGATAGATAGATGGATGGATAGATAGATAGACAGATAAACAGACAGACATGCATAAAGATAGATAGATAGATAGATAGATAGATAAACATACAGACATGTAGATAGATAGATAGATAAACAAATAGATATATTGAAAAACAGACATACATGCAGATAGATAGATAAACAGATAGAAAGACAGATAAAAAGACAGACATGTAGATAGATAGATAGATAGATAGATAGATAGAAAGATAGATAGATACACATTTAGATAGAAAGATAAACAGACAGACATGCAGAAAGATAGATAGATAGATAGATAAACAGACAGACATGTAGATAGATTTATGGATAAACAGATAGATAGATAAACAGACAGACATGCAGAAAGATAGCTAGATTTATAGATAAACAGATAAAAAGATAAATAGATAGATAGATAAACAGATGGACATGCAGAAAGATAGATAGATAAACAGATAGATAGACAGATAAACAGACAGACAAGTAGATAGATAGATAGATAAACAGATAGATAGATAGACAGATAAACAGCCAGACATGTAGATATATAGAAAGATAGATAGATAAACAGAAAGACATGCAGAAAGATAGATAGATAGATAAACAGATAGGCATGCAGAAAGATAGATAGATAGACAGATAAACAGACAGACATGCAGAAAGATAGAAGGATAGATAGAAAGATAGATAGATAGACAGATAGAAAGACAGATAAACAGACATACATGCAGATAGATAGATTGATAGACAGATATATAAACATACAGTCATATAGATAGATAGATGGATAAACAAATAGATAGATTGAAAAACAGACAGACATGCAGATAGATAGATAGATAAACAGATAGACAGACAGATAAAAAGACAGACATGCAAATAGATAGATAGATAGACAAACAGATAGATAGACGGATAAACAGACAAACCTGCAGATAGATAGAAAGATAGATAGATAGATAGATAAGCAGATAGATAGATAGATAGATAGATAAACAGACAGACATGTAGATAGATAGATAGATAAACATATAGATAGACAGATAAATAGACAGACATGCAGATAGATAGATAAACAGACAGACATGCAGATAGATAGATAGATAAACATACAGACATGTAGATAGATAGATAGATAGATAGATAAACAAATAGATAGATTGAAAAACAGACAGACATGCAGATAGATAGATAGATAAACAGATAGAAAGACAGATAAAAAGACAGATATGCAGATAGAAAGATAGATAGATAGATACACAAACAGATAGATAGATGGATAAATAGACAGACATGCAGATAGATAGATAGATAGATAGATAGATATATAGATAGATAAGCAGATAGAAAATTAGATGAACAGATAGATAGATAGATAAACAGACAGACATGTAGATATATAGATAGAAAAAAATATAGATAGACAGATAAATAGACAGACATGCAGATAGATAGATAGATAGATAAACAGACAGACATGTAGATAGATTTATGGATAAACAGATAGATAGATAAATAGATAAACAGACAGACATGCAGAAAGATAGCTAGATTTATAGATAAACAGATAAAAAGATAAATAGATAGATAGATAAACAGATGGACATGCAGAAAGATAGATAGATAAACAGATAGATAGACAGATAAACAGACAGACATGTAGATAGATAGATAAACAGATAGATAGATAGACAGATAAACAGCCAGACATGTAGATAGATAGATACACAGATAGATAGAGAGGTAAACAGACAGACATGCAGAAAGCTAGATAGATAGATAAACTGATAGATAGATAAACAGATGGGTATGCAGAAAGATAGGTAGATAGATAGACAGATAAACAGACAGACATGCAGAAAGATAGAAGGATAGATAGAAAGATAGAAAGATAGATAGATAGACAGATAGAAAGACAGATAAACAGACAGAAATGTAGATAGATAGATAGACAAACAGATAGATAGACAGATAAACAGAGAGACATGTAGATAGATAGATAGATAGATAGATAGATAGATAGATAGATAGACAGATAGATAGATAGACAAACAGACAGACATGTAGAAAGATAGAGAGATAGATAGACAGATAAACAGACAGACATGCAGAAAGATAGAAAGATAGATAGATAGATAGATAGATAGATAGATAGATAGATATATAGATATTTAGATAGATAGATACACAGATAGAAAGACAGATAAACAGACAGACATTCAGATAGATAGATAGATAGATAGATAGATAGATAGATAGATAGATAGATAGACATAGAAATAGACAAACATGCAGATAGATAGAAAGATAGATAGATAGATAGATAAGCAGATAGATAGATAGATAAACAGACAGACATGTAGATAGATAGATAGATAGATAGATACACAGATAGAAAGACAGACATGCAGATAGATAAATCGATAGATAAATAGATAGCTAGATAGATACATAGATAAACAGATAGACAGACAGACAAACAGACAGACATGTAGATAGATAGATAGATACAGATAGATAGACAGATAAACAGACAGACATGTAAATAGATAGATAGATAGATACACAGATAGATAGAAAGATAAACAGATAGATAGATAAACAGATGGACATGCAGAAAGATAGATAGATAGATAGATAGATAAACAGATAGATCGATAGATAGATAGATAAATAAACAGATAGATAGATAAACAGACAGACATGCAGAAAGATAGCTAGATTTATAGATAAACAGATAGATAAACAGATAAATAGATAGATAGATAGATAGATAGATAGATAAAAAGACGGACATGCAGAAAGATAGATAGATAGATAAACAGATAGATAGCCTTATAAACAGACAGACATGTAGATAGATAGAAAGATAGATAGATAAACAGAAAGACATGCAGAAAGATAGATAGATAGATAAACAGATAGATAGATAAACAGACGGACATACAGAAAGAAAGATAGATAGACAGATAGATAGACAGATAAACAGACAGACATGTAGATAGATAGATAGATAGATAGATAGATAGATAAACAGAAAGACATGCAGAAAGATAGATAGATAAACAGATAGATAGATAAACAGACGGACATACAGAAAGATAGATAGATAGATAGACAGATAGATAGACAGATAAACAGACAGACATGTAGATAGATAGATAGATAGATAGATAGATAGATAGATAGATAGAAAGATACACATATAGATAGAAAGATAAACAGACAGACATGCACAAAGATAGATAGATAAACAGATAGATAGATAAACAGACGGACATGCAGAAAGATAGATATATAGATCGACAGATAGATAGACAGATAAACAGAGAGACATGTAGATAGATAGATAGACAGATAGATAGATAGATAGATAGATAGATAGATAGACAAACAGACAGACATGTAGAAAGATAGAGAGATAGATAGATAGATAGATAGACAGATAAACAGACAGACATGCAGAAAGATAGAAAGATAGATAGATAGATAGATAGATAGATAGATAGATAGATAGATATTTAGATAGATAGATAACCAGATAGAAAGACAGATAAACAGACAGACATTCAGATAGATAGATAGATAGATAGATAGATAGATAGACATAGAAATAGACAGACATGCAGCTAGATACATAGATAGATTGATAGATCGATAGATTGATAGATAGATAGATAGATAGATAGATAGATAGATAGATAGATAAATAGATAGATAGATAAAAAGATAGACAGACATGCAGATAGATAGATATATAGATAAAAAGACACACATGCAGATAGGTAGATAGATAAATAGACAGACATGCAGATAGATAGATAGACAGATAAACAGACAGATAGAAAGATAGATAGATAGATGGATGGATAGATAGATAGACAGATAAACAGACAGACATGCATAAAGATAGATAGATAGATAGATAGATAGATAAACATACAGACATGTAGATAGATAGATAGATAAACAAATAGATATATTGAAAAACAGACATACATGCAGATAGATAGATAAACAGATAGAAAGACAGATAAAAAGACAGACATGTAGATAGATAGATAGATAGATAGATAGATAGAAAGATAGATAGATACACATTTAGATAGAAAGATAAACAGACAGACATGCAGAAAGATAGATAGATAGATAGATAAACAGACAGACATGTAGATAGATTTATGGATAAACAGATAGATAGATAAACAGACAGACATGCAGAAAGATAGCTAGATTTATAGATAAACAGATAAAAAGATAAATAGATAGATAGATAAACAGATGGACATGCAGAAAGATAGATAGATAAACAGATAGATAGACAGATAAACAGACAGACAAGTAGATAGATAGATAGATAAACAGATAGATAGATAGACAGATAAACAGCCAGACATGTAGATAGATAGAAAGATAGATAGATAAACAGAAAGACATGCAGAAAGATAGATAGATAGATAAACAGATAGGCATGCAGAAAGATAGATAGATAGATAGATAGACAGATAAACAGACAGACATGCAGAAAGATAGAAGGATAGATAGAAAGATAGATAGATAGACAGATAGAAAGACAGATAAACAGACATACATGCAGATAGATAGATTGATAGACAGATATATAAACATACAGTCATATAGATAGATAGATGGATAAACAAATAGATAGATTGAAAAACAGACAGACATGCAGATAGATAGATAGATAAACAGATAGACAGACAGATAAAAAGACAGACATGCAAATAGATAGATAGATAGACAAACAGATAGATAGACGGATAAACAGACAAACCTGCAGATAGATAGAAAGATAGATAGATAGATAGATAAGCAGATAGATAGATAGATAGATAGATAAACAGACAGACATGTAGATAGATAGATAGATAAACATATAGATAGACAGATAAATAGACAGACATGCAGATAGATAGATAAACAGACAGACATGCAGATAGATAGATAGATAAACATACAGACATGTAGATAGATAGATAGATAGATAGATAGATAAACAAATAGATAGATTGAAAAACAGACAGACATGCAGATAGATAGATAGATAAACAGATAGAAAGACAGATAAAAAGACAGATATGCAGATAGAAAGATAGATAGATAGATACACAAACAGATAGATAGATGGATAAATAGACAGACATGCAGATAGATAGATAGATAGATAGATAGATAGATAGATAGATAAGCAGATAGAAAATTAGATGAACAGATAGATAGATAGATAAACAGACAGACATGTAGATATATAGATAGATAAAAATATAGATAGACAGATAAATAGACAGACATGCAGATAGATAGATAGATAGATAGATAAACAGACAGACATGTAGATAGATTTATGGATAAACAGATAGATAGATAAATAGATAAACAGACAGACATGCAGAAAGATAGCTAGATTTATAGATAAACAGATAAAAAGATAAATAGATAGATAGATAAACAGATGGACATGCAGAAAGATAGATAGATAAACAGATAGATAGACAGATAAACAGACAGACATGTAGATAGATAGATAGATAAACAGATAGATAGATAGACAGATAAACAGCCAGACATGTAGATAGATAGATACACAGATAGATAGAGAGGTAAACAGACAGACATGCAGAAAGCTAGATAGATAGATAAACTGATAGATAGATAAACAGATGGGTATGCAGAAAGATAGGTAGATAGATAGACAGATAAACAGACAGAAATGCAGATAGATAGATTGATAGACAGATAGATAAACATACAGACATGTAGATAGATAGATAAACAAATAGATAGATTGAAAAACAGACAGACATGCAGATAGATAGATAAACAGATAGAAAGACAGATAAAAAGACAGACATGCAAATAGATAGATAGATAGATAGACAAACAGATAGATAGACAGATAAACAGAGAGACATGTAGATAGATAGATAGATAGATAGATAGATAGATAGACAAACAGACAGACATGTAGAAAGATAGATAGATAGAGAGATAGATAGACAGATAAACAGACAGACATGCAGAAAGATAGAAAGATAGATAGATAGATAGATAGATATTTAGATAGATAGATACACAGATAGAAAGACAGATAAACAGACAGACATTCAGATAGATAGATAGATAGATAGATAGATAGATAGATAGATAGATAGATAGATAGACATAGAAATAGACAGACATGCAGATAGATACATAGATAGATTGATAGATCGATAGATTGATAGATAGATAGATAGATAGATAGATAGATAAATAGATAGATAGATAAAAAGATAGACAGATAAATAGACAGACATGCAGATAGATAGATAGATAGATGTATAGATAGATAGATAGATAGATAAAAAGACACACATGCAGATAGATAGATAGATAAATAGACAGACATGCAGATATATAGATAGATAGATAGATAGATAGACAGATAAACAGACAGACATGTAGATAGATAGATAGATAGATAGATGGATGGATGGATAGATAGATAGACAGATAAACAGACAGACATGCATAAAGATAGATAGATAGATAGATAGATAGATAGACAGATAAACAGATAGACATGCAGATAGATAGAAAGACAGATAAACAGACAGACATGCAGATAGATAGATAGATAGATAGATAGATAAACATACAGACATGTAGATAGATAGATAGATAGATAGATAAACAAATAGATAGATTGAAAAACAGACATACATGCAGATAGATAGATAAACAGATAGAAAGACAGATAAAAAGACAGATATGCAGATAGATAGATACACAAACAGATAGATAGATGGATAAACAGACAGACATGCAGATAGATAGATAGATAGATAGATGGATAGATAGATAGATTGATATATAGATAGATAGATAAGCAGATAGAAAAATAGACATGTAGATATATAGATAGATAAACATATAGATAGACAGATAAATAGACAGACATGCAGATAGATAGATAGATAGATAGATAAACAGAAAGACATGTAGATAGATTTATGGATAAACAGATAGATAGATAAACAGATAGATAGATAAATAGATAAACAGACAGACATGCAGAAAGATAGCTAGATTTATAGATAAACAGATAAAAAGATAGATAGATAGATAAACAGATGGACATGCAGAAAGATAGATAGATAAACAGATAGATAGACAGATAAACAGACAGACATGTAGATAGATAGATAAACAGATAGATAGATAGACAGATAAACAGACAGACATGTAAATAGATAGATAGATAGATAGATAGATACACAGATAGATAGAAAGATAAACAGACAGACATGCAGAAAGCTAGATAGATAGATAAACAGACAGGCATGCAGAAAGATAGATAGATAGATAGATAGATAGATAGATAGACAGATAAACAGACAGACATGCAGAAAGATAGGATAGATAGAAAGATAGATAGATAGACAGATAGAAAGACAGATAAACAGACAGACATGCAGATAGATAGATTGATAGACAGATAGATAAACATACAGTCATGTAGATAGATAGATGGATAAACAAATAGATAGATTGAAAAACAGACAGACATGCAGATAGATAGATAGATAAACAGATAGACAGACAGATAAAAAGACAGACGTGCAAATAGATAGATAGATAGACAAACAGATAGATAGACGGATAAACAGACAAACCTGCAGATAGATAGAAAGATAGATAGATAGATAGATAGATAGATAAACAGACAGACATGTAGATAGATAGATAGATAAACATATAGATAGACAGATAAATAGACAGACATGCAGATAGATAGATAGATAAACAGACAGACATGCAGATAGATAGATAGATAAACATACAGACATGTAGATAGATAGATAGATAGATAGATAGATAAACAAATAGATAGATTGAAAAACAGACAGACATGCAGATAGATAGATAGATAAACAGATAGAAAGACAGATAAAAAGACAGATATGCAGATAGATAGAAAGATAGATAGATAGATACACAAACAGATAGATAGATGGATAAACAGACAGACATGCAGATAGATAGATAGACAGATAGATAGATAGATAGATAGATAGATAGATAGACAAACAGACAGACATGTAGAAAGATAGAGAGATAGATAGATAGATAGATAGATAGACAGATAAACAGACAGACATGCAGAAAGATAGAAAGATAGATAGATAGATAGATAGATAGATAGATATTTAGATAGATAGATAACCAGATAGAAAGACAGATAAACAGACAGACATTCAGATAGATAGATAGATAGATAGATAGATAGATAGATAGACATAGAAATAGACAGACATGCAGCTAGATACATAGATAGATTGATAGATCGATAGATTGATAGATAGATAGATAGATAGATAGATAGATAGATAGATAGATAGATAGATAGATAAATAGATAGATAGATAAAAAGATAGACAGACATGCAGATAGATAGATATATAGATAAAAAGACACACATGCAGATAGGTAGATAGATAAATAGACAGACATGCAGATAGATAGATAGACAGATAAACAGACAGATAGAAAGATAGATAGATAGATGGATGGATAGATAGATAGACAGATAAACAGACAGACATGCATAAAGATAGATAGATAGATAGATAGATAGATAAACATACAGACATGTAGATAGATAGATAGATAAACAAATAGATATATTGAAAAACAGACATACATGCAGATAGATAGATAAACAGATAGAAAGACAGATAAAAAGACAGACATGTAGATAGATAGATAGATAGATAGATAGATAGAAAGATAGATAGATACACATTTAGATAGAAAGATAAACAGACAGACATGCAGAAAGATAGATAGATAGATAGATAAACAGACAGACATGTAGATAGATTTATGGATAAACAGATAGATAGATAAACAGACAGACATGCAGAAAGATAGCTAGATTTATAGATAAACAGATAAAAAGATAAATAGATAGATAGATAAACAGATGGACATGCAGAAAGATAGATAGATAAACAGATAGATAGACAGATAAACAGACAGACAAGTAGATAGATAGATAGATAAACAGATAGATAGATAGACAGATAAACAGCCAGACATGTAGATATATAGAAAGATAGATAGATAAACAGAAAGACATGCAGAAAGATAGATAGATAGATAAACAGATAGGCATGCAGAAAGATAGATAGATAGATAGATAGATAGACAGATAAACAGACAGACATGCAGAAAGATAGAAGGATAGATAGAAAGATAGATAGATAGACAGATAGAAAGACAGATAAACAGACATACATGCAGATAGATAGATTGATAGACAGATATATAAACATACAGTCATATAGATAGATAGATGGATAAACAAATAGATAGATTGAAAAACAGACAGACATGCAGATAGATAGATAGATAAACAGATAGACAGACAGATAAAAAGACAGACATGCAAATAGATAGATAGATAGACAAACAGATAGATAGACGGATAAACAGACAAACCTGCAGATAGATAGAAAGATAGATAGATAGATAGATAAGCAGATAGATAGATAGATAGATAGATAAACAGACAGACATGTAGATAGATAGATAGATAAACATATAGATAGACAGATAAATAGACAGACATGCAGATAGATAGATAAACAGACAGACATGCAGATAGATAGATAGATAAACATACAGACATGTAGATAGATAGATAGATAGATAGATAAACAAATAGATAGATTGAAAAACAGACAGACATGCAGATAGATAGATAGATAGATAAACAGATAGAAAGACAGATAAAAAGACAGATATGCAGATAGAAAGATAGATAGATAGATACACAAACAGATAGATAGATGGATAAATAGACAGACATGCAGATAGATAGATAGATAGATAGATAGATATATAGATAGATAAGCAGATAGAAAATTAGATGAACAGATAGATAGATAGATAAACAGACAGACATGTAGATATATAGATAGATAAAAATATAGATAGACAGATAAATAGACAGACATGCAGATAGATAGATAGATAGATAGATAAACAGACAGACATGTAGATAGATTTATGGATAAACAGATAGATAGATAAATAGATAAACAGACAGACATGCAGAAAGATAGCTAGATTTATAGATAAACAGATAAAAAGATAAATAGATAGATAGATAAACAGATGGACATGCAGAAAGATAGATAGATAAACAGATAGATAGACAGATAAACAGACAGACATGTAGATAGATAGATAGATAAACAGATAGATAGATAGACAGATAAACAGCCAGACATGTAGATAGATAGATACACAGATAGATAGAGAGGTAAACAGACAGACATGCAGAAAGCTAGATAGATAGATAAACTGATAGATAGATAAACAGATGGGTATGCAGAAAGATAGGTAGATAGATAGACAGATAAACAGACAGAAATGCAGATAGATAGATTGATAGACAGATAGATAAACATACAGACATGTAGATAGATAGATAAACAAATAGATAGATTGAAAAACAGACAGACATGCAGATAGATAGATAAACAGATAGAAAGACAGATAAAAAGACAGACATGCAAATAGATAGATAGATAGATAGACAAACAGATAGATAGACAGATAAACAGAGAGACATGTAGATAGATAGATAGATAGATAGATAGATAGATAGATAGATAGACAAACAGACAGACATGTAGAAAGATAGATAGATAGAGAGATAGATAGACAGATAAACAGACAGACATGCAGAAAGATAGAAAGATAGATAGATAGATAGATAGATAGATAGATAGATATTTAGATAGATAGATACACAGATAGAAAGACAGATAAACAGACAGACATTCAGATAGATAGATAGATAGATAGATAGATAGATAGATAGATAGACATAGAAATAGACAGACATGCAGATAGATACATAGATAGATTGATAGATCGATAGATTGATAGATAGATAGATAGATAGATAGATAAATAGATAGATAGATAAAAAGATAGACAGATAAATAGACAGACATGCAGATAGATAGATAGATAGATGTATAGATAGATAGATAGATAGATAAAAAGACACACATGCAGATAGATAGATAGATAAATAGACAGACATGCAGATATATAGATAGATAGATAGATAGATAGATAGACAGATAAACAGACAGACATGTAGATAGATAGATAGATAGATAGATAGATGGATGGATGGATAGATAGATAGACAGATAAACAGACAGACATGCATAAAGATAGATAGATAGATAGATAGATAGATAGATAGATAGATAGATAGATAGACAGATAAACAGATAGACATGCAGATAGATAGAAAGACAGATAAACAGACAGACATGCAGATAGATAGATAGATAGATAGATAGATAGATAGATAAACATACAGACATGTAGATAGATAGATAGATAGATAGATAAACAAATAGATAGATTGAAAAACAGACATACATGCAGATAGATAGATAAACAGATAGAAAGACAGATAAAAAGACAGATATGCAGATAGATAGATACACAAACAGATAGATAGATGGATAAACAGACAGACATGCAGATAGATAGATAGATAGATAGATGGATAGATAGATAGATTGATATATAGATAGATAGATAAGCAGATAGAAAAATAGACATGTAGATATATAGATAGATAAACATATAGATAGACAGATAAATAGACAGACATGCAGATAGATAGATAGATAGATAGATAAACAGAAAGACATGTAGATAGATTTATGGATAAACAGATAGATAGATAAACAGATAGATAGATAAATAGATAAACAGACAGACATGCAGAAAGATAGCTAGATTTATAGATAAACAGATAAAAAGATAGATAGATAGATAAACAGATGGACATGCAGAAAGATAGATAGATAAACAGATAGATAGACAGATAAACAGACAGACATGTAGATAGATAGATAAACAGATAGATAGATAGACAGATAAACAGACAGACATGTAAATAGATAGATAGATAGATAGATAGATACACAGATAGATAGAAAGATAAACAGACAGACATGCAGAAAGCTAGATAGATAGATAAACAGACAGGCATGCAGAAAGATAGATAGATAGATAGATAGATAGATAGACAGATAAACAGACAGACATGCAGAAAGATAGGATAGATAGAAAGATAGATAGATAGACAGATAGAAAGACAGATAAACAGACAGACATGCAGATAGATAGATTGATAGACAGATAGATAAACATACAGTCATGTAGATAGATAGATGGATAAACAAATAGATAGATTGAAAAACAGACAGACATGCAGATAGATAGATAGATAAACAGATAGACAGACAGATAAAAAGACAGACGTGCAAATAGATAGATAGATAGACAAACAGATAGATAGACGGATAAACAGACAAACCTGCAGATAGATAGAAAGATAGATAGATAGATAGATAGATAGATAGATAAACAGACAGACATGTAGATAGATAGATAGATAAACATATAGATAGACAGATAAATAGACAGACATGCAGATAGATAGATAGATAAACAGACAGACATGCAGATAGATAGATAGATAAACATACAGACATGTAGATAGATAGATAGATAGATAGATAGATAAACAAATAGATAGATTGAAAAACAGACAGACATGCAGATAGATAGATAGATAAACAGATAGAAAGACAGATAAAAAGACAGATATGCAGATAGATAGAAAGATAGATAGATAGATACACAAACAGATAGATAGATGGATAAACAGACAGACATGCAGATAGATAGATAGATAGATAGATAGATAGATAGATAAGCAGATAGAAAATTAGATAAACAGATAGATAGATAGATAAACAGACAGACATGTAGATATATAGATAGATAAAAATATAGATAGACAGATAAATAGACAGACATGCAGATAGATAGATAGATAGATAGATAGATAAACAGACAGACATGTAGATAGATTTATGGATAAACAGATAGATAGATAAATAGATAAACAGACAGACATGCAGAAAGATAGCTAGATTTATAGATAAACAGATAAAAAGATAAATAGATAGATAGATAAACAGATGGACATGCAGAAAGATAGATAGATAAACAGATAGATAGACAGATAAACAGACAGACATGTAGATAGATAGATAGATAAACAGATAGATAGATAGACAGATAAACAGCCAGACATGTAGATAGATAGATACACAGATAGATAGAGAGGTAAACAGACAGACATGCAGAAAGCTAGATAGATAGATAAACTGATAGATAGATAAACAGATGGGTATGCAGAAAGATAGGTAGATAGATAGACAGATAAACAGACAGACATGCAGAAAGATAGAAGGATAGATAGAAAGATAGAAAGATAGATAGATAGACAGATAGAAAGACAGATAAACAGACAGAAATGCAGATAGATAGATTGATAGACAGATAGATAAACATACAGACATGTAGATAGATAGATAAACAAATAGATAGATTGAAAAACAGACAGACATGCAGATAGATAGATAAACAGATAGAAAGACAGATAAAAAGACAGACATGCAAATAGATAGATAGATAGATAGACAAACAGATAGATAGACAGATAAACAGAGAGACATGTAGATAGATAGATAGATAGATAGATAGATAGACAGATAGATAGATAGATAGATAGATAGATAGACAAACAGACAGACATGTAGAAAGATAGATAGATAGAGAGATAGATAGACAGATAAACAGACAGACATGCAGAAAGATAGAAAGATAGATAGATAGATAGATATTTAGATAGATAGATACACAGATAGAAAGAGGGATAAACAGACAGACATTCAGATAGATAGATAGATAGATAGATAGATAGATAGACATAGAAATAGACAAACATGCAGATAGATAGAAAGATAGATAGATAGATAAGCAGATAGATAGATAGATAAACAGACAGACATGTAGATAGATAGATAGATAGATAGATACACAGATAGAAAGACAGACATGCAGATAGATAAATCGATAGATAAATAGATAGCTAGATAGATACATAGATAAACAGATAGACAGACAGACAAACAGACAGACATGTAGATAGATAGATAGATAGATACAGATAGATAGACAGATAAACAGACAGACATGTAAATAGATAGATAGATAGATACACAGATAGATAGAAAGATAAACAGATAGATAGATAAACAGATGGACATGCAGAAAGATAGATAGATAGATAGATAGATAGATAGATAGATAGATAAACAGATAGATCGAAAGATAGATAGATAAATAAACTGATAGATAGATAAACAGACAGACATGCAGAAAGATAGCTAGATTTATAGATAAACAGATAGATAAACAGATAAATAGATAGATAGATAGATAGATAGATAAAAAGACGGACATGCAGAAAGATAGATAGATAGATAAACAGATAGATAGCCTTATAAACAGACAGACATGTAGATAGATAGAAAGATAGATAGATAAACAGACGGACATACAGAAAGAAAGATAGATAGACAGATAGATAGACAGATAAACAGACAGACATGTAGATAGATAGATAGATAGATAGATAGATAGATAGATAAACAGAAAAACATGCAGAAAGATAGATAGATAAACAGATAGATAGATAAACAGACGGACATACAGAAAGATAGATAGATAGATAGACAGATAGATAGACAGATAAACAGACAGACATGTAGATAGATAGATAGATAGATAGATAGATAGAAAGATAGATAGATACACATTTAGATAGAAAGATAAACAGACAGACATGCAGAAAGATAGATAGATAAACAGATAGATAGATAAACAGACGGACATGCAGAAAGATAGATAGATAGATAGACAGATAGATAGACAGATAAACAGACAGACATGTAGATAGATAGATAGATAGATAGAAAGATAGATAGATACACATATAGATAGAAAGATAAACAGACAGACATGCACAAAGATAGATAGATAAACAGATAGATAGATAAAGAAGACGTACATGCAGATAGATAGATCGACAGATAGATAGACAGATAAACAGAGAGACATGTAGATAGATAGATAGACAGATAGATAGATAGATAGACAAACAGACAGACATGTAGAAAGATAGAGAGATAGATAGATAGATAGATAGAAAGATAGATAGACAGATAAACAGACAGACATGCAGAAAGATAGAAAGATAGATAGATAGATAGATAGATAGATAGATAGATAGATAGATAGATAGATAAATAGATAGATATTTAGATAGATAGATAGATAACCAGATAGAAAGACAGATAAACAGACAGACATTCAGATAGATAGATAGATAGATAGATAGACATAGAAATAGACAGACATGCAGATAGATACATAGATAGATTGATAGATCGATAGATTGATAGATAGATAGATAGATAGATAGATAGATAGATAAATAGATAGATAAATAGATAGATATATAAAAAGATAGACAGACATGCAGATAGATAGATATATAGATAAAAAGACACACATGCAGATAGGTAGATAGATAAATAGACAGACATGCAGATAGATATATAGACAGATAAACAGACAGATAGAAAGATAGATAGATAGATAGATAGACAGATAAACAGACAGACATGCATAAAGATAGATAGATAGATAGATAGATAGATAGACAGATAAACAGATAGACATGCAGATAGATAGAAAGATAGAAAGACAGATAAACAGACAGACATGCAGATAGATAGATAGATCGATAGATAGATAGATAGATAGATAAACATTCAGACATGTAGATAGATAGATAGATAAACAAATAGATATATTGAAAAACAGACATACATGCAGATAGATAGATAAACAGATAGAAAGACAGATAAAAAGACAGACATGTAGATAGATAGATAGATAGATAGATAGAAAGATAGATAGATACACATTTAGATAGAAAGATAAACAGACAGACATGCAGAAAGATAGATAGATAAACAGATAGATAGATAAACAGACGGACATGCAGAAAGATAGATGGATAGATAGATAGACAGATAAACAGACAGACATGTAGATAGATAGATAGATAGATAGATAGATAGATAGATAGAAAGATAGATAGATACACATATAGATAGAAAGATAAACAGACAGACATGCAGAAAGATAGATAGATAGATAGATAGATAGATAGATACATAGATAGATACATAGATAAACAGATAGATAGACAGACAAACAGACAGACATGTAGATAGATAGATAGATACAGATAGATAGACAGATAAACAGACAGACATGTAAATAGATAGATAGATACACAGATAGATAGAAAGATAAACAGATAGATAGATAAACAGACGGACATGCAGAAAGATAGATAGATAGATAGATAGATAGATAGATAAACAGATAGATCGAAAGATAGATAGATAAATAAACAGATAGATAGATAAACAGACAGACATGCAGAAATCTAGATAGATAGATAAACTGATAGATAGATAAACAGATGGGCATGCAGAAAGATAGGTAGATAGATAGATAGATAGACAGATAAGAAGGATAGATAGAAAGATAGAAAGATAGATAGATAGACAGATAGAAAGACAGATAAACAGACAGACATGCAGATAGATAGATTGATAGATAGATAGATAAACATACAGACATGTAGATAGATAGATAGATAAACAAATAGATAGATTGAAAAACAGACAGACATGCAGATATAGATAAACAGATAGAAAGACAGATAAAAAGACAGACATGCAAATAGATAGACAAACAGATAGATAGACGGATAAACAGACAAACATGCAGATAGATAGAAAGATAGATAGATAGATAAGCAGATAGATAGATAGATACACAGACAGACATGTAGATAGATAGATAGATAGATACACAGATAGAAAGACAGACATGCAGATAGATAAATCGATAGATAAATAGATAGATAGATAGATACATAGATAAACAGATAGACAAACAGACAGACATGTAGATAGATAGATAGATACAGATAGATAGACAGATAAACAGACAGACATGTAAATAGATAGATAGATAGATACACAGATAGATAGAAAGATAAACAGATAGATAGATAAACAGATGGACATGCAGAAAGATAGATAGATAGATAGATAGATAGATAAACAGATAGATCGAAAGATAGATAGATAAATAAACAGATAGATAGATAAACAGACAGACATGCAGAAAGATAGCTAGATTTATAGATAAACAGATAGATAAACAGATAAATAGATAGATAGATAGATAGATAAAAAGACGGACATGCAGAAAGATAGATAGATCGATAAACAGATAGATAGCCTTATAAACAGACAGACATGTAGATAGATAGAAAGATAGATAGATAAACAGAAAGACATGCAGAAAGATAGATAGATAGATAAACAGATAGGCATGCAGAAAGATAGATAGATAGATAGATAGACAGATAAACAGACAGACATGCAGAAAGATAGAAGGATAGATAGAAAGATAGATAGATAGACAGATAGAAAGACAGATAAACAGACAGACATGCAGATAGATAGATTGATAGACAGATAGATAAACATACAGTCATGTAGATAGATAGATGGATAAACAAATAGATAGATTGAAAAACAGACAGACATGCAGATAGATAGATAGATAAACAGATAGACAGACAGATAAAAAGACAGACATGCAAATAGATAGATAGATAGACAAACAGATAGATAGATGGATAAACAGACAAACCTGCAGATAGATAGAAAGATAGATAGATAGATAGATAGATAGATAGATAAGCAGATAGATAGATAGATAGATAGATAAACAGACAGACATGTAGATAGATAGATAAACATATAGATAGACAGATAAATAGACAGACATGCAGATAGATAGATAGATAAACAGACAGACATGCAGATAGATAGATAGATAAACATACAGACATGTAGATAGATAGATAGATAGATAGATAAACAAATATATAGATTGAAAAACAGACAGACATGCAGTTAGATAGATAGATAAACAGATAGAAAGACAGATAAAAAGACAGATATGCAGATAGATAGAAAGATAGATAGATATATACACAAACAGATAGATAGATGGATAAACAGACAGACATGCAGATAGATAGATAGATAGATAGATAGATAAGCAGATAGAAAATTAGATAAACAGATAGATAGATAGATAAACAGACAGACATGTAGATATATAGATAGATAAAAATATAGATAGACAGATAAATAGACAGACATGCAGATAGATAGATAGATAGATAAACAGACAGACATGTAGATAGATTTATGGATAAACAGATAGATAGATAAATAGATAAACAGACAGACATGCAGAAAGATAGCTAGATTTATAGATAAACAGATAAAAAGATAAATAGATAGATAGATAAACAGATGGACATGCAGAAAGATAGATAGATAAACAGATAGATAGACAGATAAACAGACAGACATGTAGATAGATAGATAAACAGATAGATAGATAGACAGATAAACAGCCAGACATGTAGATAGATAGATACACAGATAGATAGAGAGGTAAACAGACAGACATGCAGAAAGCTAGATAGATAGATAAACTGATAGATAGATAAACAGATGGGTATGCAGAAAGATAGGTAGATAGATAGACAGATAAACAGACAGACATGCAGAAAGATAGAAGGATAGATAGAAAGATAGAAAGATAGATAGATAGACAGATAGAAAGACAGATAAACAGACAGAAATGTAGATAGATAGATAGACAAACAGATAGATAGACAGATAAACAGAGAGACATGTAGATAGATAGATAGATAGATAGATAGATAGATAGATAGACAGATAGATAGATAGACAAACAGACAGACATGTAGAAAGATAGAGAGATAGATAGACAGATAAACAGACAGACATGCAGAAAGATAGAAAGATAGATAGATAGATAGATAGATAGATAGATAGATAGATATTTAGATAGATAGATACACAGATAGAAAGACAGATAAACAGACAGACATTCAGATAGATAGATAGATAGATAGATAGATAGACATAGAAATAGACAAACATGCAGATAGATAGAAAGATAGATAGATAGATAGATAAGCAGATAGATAGATAGATAAACAGACAGACATGTAGATAGATAGATAGATAGATAGATACACAGATAGAAAGACAGACATGCAGATAGATAAATCGATAGATAAATAGATAGCTAGATAGATACATAGATAAACAGATAGACAGACAGACAAACAGACAGACATGTAGATAGATAGATAGATACAGATAGATAGACAGATAAACAGACAGACATGTAAATAGATAGATAGATAGATACACAGATAGATAGAAAGATAAACAGATAGATAGATAAACAGATGGACATGCAGAAAGATAGATAGATAGATAGATAGATAGATAAACAGATAGATCGAAAGATAGATAGATAAATAAACAGATAGATAGATAAACAGACAGACATGCAGAAAGATAGCTAGATTTATAGATAAACAGATAGATAAACAGATAAATAGATAGATAGATAGATAGATAGATAGATAAAAAGACGGACATGCAGAAAGATAGATAGATAGATAAACAGATAGATAGCCTTATAAACAGACAGACATGTAGATAGATAGAAAGATAGATAGATAAACAGAAAGACATGCAGAAAGATAGATAGATAGATAAACAGATAGATAGATAAACAGACGGACATACAGAAAGAAAGATAGATAGACAGATAGATAGACAGATAAACAGACAGACATGTAGATAGATAGATAGATAGATAGATAGATAGATAGATAGATAGATAAACAGAAAGACATGCAGAAAGATAGATAGATAAACAGATAGATAGATAAACAGACGGACATACAGAAAGATAGATAGATAGATAGACAGATAGATAGACAGATAAACAGACAGACATGTAGATAGATAGATAGATAGATAGATAGAAAGATACACATATAGATAGAAAGATAAACAGACAGACATGCACAAAGATAGATAGATAAACAGATAGATAGATAAACAGATGGACATGCAGAAAGATAGATATATAGATCGACAGATAGATAGACAGATAAACAGAGAGACATGTAGATAGATAGATAGACAGATAGATAGATAGATAGATAGATAGATAGACAAACAGACAGACATGTAGAAAGATAGAGAGATAGATAGATAGATAGATAGACAGATAAACAGACAGACATGCAGAAAGATAGAAAGATAGATAGATAGATAGATAGATAGATAGATATTTAGATAGATAGATAACCAGATAGAAAGACAGATAAACAGACAGACATTCAGATAGATAGATAGATAGATAGATAGATAGATAGATAGACATAGAAATAGACAGACATGCAGCTAGATACATAGATAGATTGATAGATCGATAGATTGATAGATAGATAGATAGATAGATAGATAAATAGATAGATAAATAGATAGATAGATAAAAAGATAGACAGACATGCAGATAGATAGATATATAGATAAAAAGACACACATGCAGATAGGTAGATAGATAAATAGACAGACATGCAGATAGATAGATAGACAGATAAACAGACAGATAGAAAGATAGATAGATAGATGGATGGATAGATAGATAGACAGATAAACAGACAGACATGCATAAAGATAGATAGATAGATAGATAGATAGATGGATAGATAGATAGATTGATATATAGATAGATAGATAAGCAGATAGAAAAATAGACATGTAGATATATAGATAGATAAACATATAGATAGACAGATAAATAGACAGACATGCAGATAGATAGATAGATAGATAGATAAACAGAAAGACATGTAGATAGATTTATGGATAAACAGATAGATAGATAAACAGATAGATAGATAAATAGATAAACAGACAGACATGCAGAAAGATAGCTAGATTTATAGATAAACAGATAAAAAGATAGATAGATAGATAAACAGATGGACATGCAGAAAGATAGATAGATAAACAGATAGATAGACAGATAAACAGACAGACATGTAGATAGATAGATAAACAGATAGATAGATAGACAGATAAACAGACAGACATGTAAATAGATAGATAGATAGATAGATAGATACACAGATAGATAGAAAGATAAACAGACAGACATGCAGAAAGCTAGATAGATAGATAAACAGACAGGCATGCAGAAAGATAGATAGATAGATAGATAGATAGATAGATAGATAGATAGATAGACAGATAAACAGACAGACATGCAGAAAGATAGGATAGATAGAAAGATAGATAGATAGACAGATAGAAAGACAGATAAACAGACAGACATGCAGATAGATAGATTGATAGACAGATAGATAAACATACAGTCATGTAGATAGATAGATGGATAAACAAATAGATAGATTGAAAAACAGACAGACATGCAGATAGATAGATAGATAAACAGATAGACAGACAGATAAAAAGACAGACGTGCAAATAGATAGATAGATAGACAAACAGATAGATAGACGGATAAACAGACAAACCTGCAGATAGATAGATAGAAAGATAGATAGATAGATAAGCAGATAGATAGATAGATAGATAGATAGATAGATAAACAGACAGACATGTAGATAGATAGATAGATAAACATATAGATAGACAGATAAATAGACAGACATGCAGATAGATAGATAGATAAACAGACAGACATGCAGATAGATAGATAGATAAACATACAGACATGTAGATAGATAGATAGATAGATAGATAGATAAACAAATAGATAGATTGAAAAACAGACAGACATGCAGATAGATAGATAGATAAACAGATAGAAAGACAGATAAAAAGACAGATATGCAGATAGATAGAAAGATAGATAGATAGATACACAAACAGATAGATAGATGGATAAACAGACAGACATGCAGATAGATAGATAGATAGATAGATAGATAGATAGATAGATAGATAGATAAGCAGATAGAAAATTAGATAAACAGATAGATAGATAGATAAACAGACAGACATGTAGATATATAGATAGATAAAAATATAGATAGACAGATAAATAGACAGACATGCAGATAGATAGATAGATAGATAGATAAACAGACAGACATGTAGATAGATTTATGGATAAACAGATAGATAGATAAATAGATAAACAGACAGACATGCAGAAAGATAGCTAGATTTATAGATAAACAGATAAAAAGATAAATAGATAGATAGATAAACAGATGGACATGCAGAAAGATAGATAGATAAACAGATAGATAGACAGATAAACAGACAGACATGTAGATAGATAGATAGATAAACAGATAGATAGATAGACAGATAAACAGCCAGACATGTAGATAGATAGATACACAGATAGATAGAGAGGTAAACAGACAGACATGCAGAAAGCTAGATAGATAGATAAACTGATAGATAGATAAACAGATGGGTATGCAGAAAGATAGGTAGATAGATAGACAGATAAACAGACAGACATGCAGAAAGATAGAAGGATAGATAGAAAGATAGAAAGATAGATAGATAGACAGATAGAAAGACAGATAAACAGACAGAAATGCAGATAGATAGATTGATAGACAGATAGATAAACATACAGACATGTAGATAGATAGATAAACAAATAGATAGATTGAAAAACAGACAGACATGCAGATAGATAGATAAACAGATAGAAAGACAGATAAAAAGACAGACATGCAAATAGATAGATAGATAGATAGACAAACAGATAGATAGACAGATAAACAGAGAGACATGTAGATAGATAGATAGATAGATAGATAGACAGATAGATAGATAGATAGATAGATAGACAAACAGACAGACATGTAGAAAGATAGATAGATAGAGAGATAGATAGACAGATAAACAGACAGACATGCAGAAAGATAGAAAGATAGATAGATAGATAGATAGATAGATAGATAGATAGATATTTAGATAGATAGATACACAGATAGAAAGAGGGATAAACAGACAGACATTCAGATAGATAGATAGATAGATAGATAGATAGATAGATAGACATAGAAATAGACAAACATGCAGATAGATAGAAAGATAGATAGATAAGCAGATAGATAGATAGATAAACAGACAGACATGTAGATAGATAGATAGATAGATAGATAGATACACAGATAGAAAGACAGACATGCAGATAGATAAATCGATAGATAAATAGATAGCTAGATAGATACATAGATAAACAGATAGACAGACAGACAAACAGACAGACATGTAGATAGATAGATAGATAGATACAGATAGATAGACAGATAAACAGACAGACATGTAAATAGATAGATAGATAGATACACAGATAGATAGAAAGATAAACAGATAGATAGATAAACAGATGGACATGCAGAAAGATAGATAGATAGATAGATAGATAGATAGATAAACAGATAGATCGAAAGATAGATAGATAAATAAACAGATAGATAGATAAACAGACAGACATGCAGAAAGATAGCTAGATTTATAGATAAACAGATAGATAAACAGATAAATAGATAGATAGATAGATAGATAGATAAAAAGACGGACATGCAGAAAGATAGATAGATAGATAAACAGATAGATAGCCTTATAAACAGACAGACATGTAGATAGATAGAAAGATAGATAGATAAACAGACGGACATACAGAAAGAAAGATAGATAGACAGATAGATAGACAGATAAACAGACAGACATGTAGATAGATAGATAGATAGATAAATAGATAGATAAACAGAAAAACATGCAGAAAGATAGATAGATAAACAGATAGATAGATAAACAGACGGACATACAGAAAGATAGATAGATAGATAGACAGATAGATAGACAGATAAACAGACAGACATGTAGATAGATAGATAGATAGATAGAAAGATAGATAGATACACATTTAGATAGAAAGATAAACAGACAGACATGCAGAAAGATAGATAGATAAACAGATAGATAGATAAACAGACGGACATGCAGAAAGATAGATAGATAGACAGATAGATAGACAGATAAACAGACAGACATGTAGATAGATAGATAGATAGATAGAAAGATAGATAGATACACATATAGATAGAAAGATAAACAGACAGACATGCACAAAGATAGATAGATAAACAGATAGATAGATAAAGAAGACGTACATGCAGATAGATAGATCGACAGATAGATAGACAGATAAACAGAGAGACATGTAGATAGATAGATAGACAGATAGATAGATAGATAGACAAACAGACAGACATGTAGAAAGATAGAGAGATAGATAGATAGATAGATAGATAGAAAGATAGATAGACAGATAAACAGACAGACATGCAGAAAGATAGAAAGATAGATAGATAGATAGATAGATAGATAGATAGATAAATAGATAGATATTTAGATAGATAGATAGATAACCAGATAGAAAGACAGATAAACAGACAGACATTCAGATAGATAGATAGATAGACATAGAAATAGACAGACATGCAGATAGATACATAGATAGATTGATAGATCGATAGATTGATAGATAGATAGATAGATAGATAGATAGATAAATAGATAGATAAATAGATAGATATATAAAAAGATAGACAGACATGCAGATAGATAGATATATAGATAAAAAGACACACATGCAGATAGGTAGATAGATAAATAGACAGACATGCAGATAGATAGATAGACAGATAAACAGACAGATAGAAAGATAGATAGATAGATGGATGGATAGATAGATAGACAGATAAACAGACAGACATGCATAAAGATAGATAGATAGATAGATAGACAGATAAACAGATAGACATGCAGATAGATAGAAAGATAGAAAGACAGATAAACAGACAGACATGCAGATAGATAGATAGATCGATAGATAGATAGATAGATAGATAAACATACAGACATGTAGATAGATAGATAGATAAACAAATAGATATATTGAAAAACAGACATACATGCAGATAGATAGATAAACAGATAGAAAGACAGATAAAAAGACAGACATGTAGATAGATAGATAGATAGAAAGATAGATAGATACACATTTAGATAGAAAGATAAACAGACAGACATGCAGAAAGATAGATTAATAAACAGATAGATAGATAAACAGACGGACATGCAGAAAGATAGATGGATAGATAGATAGACAGATAAACAGACAGACATGTAGATAGATAGATAGATAGATAGATAGATAGATAGATAGAAAGATAGATAGATACACATATAGATAGAAAGATAAACAGACAGACATGCAGAAAGATAGATAGATAGATAGATAGATAGATAGATAGATAGATACATAGATAGATACATAGATAAACAGATAGATAGACAGACAAACAGACAGACATGTAGATAGATAGATAGATACAGATAGATAGACAGATAAACAGACAGACATGTAAATAGATAGATATATACACAGATAGATAGAAAGATAAACAGATAGATAGATAAACAGACGGACATGCAGAAAGATAGATAGATAGATAGATAGATAGATAGATAGATAGATAAACAGATAGATCGAAAGATAGATAGATAAATAAACAGATAGATAGATAAACAGACAGACATGCAGAAATCTAGATAGATAGATAAACTGATAGATAGATAAACAGATGGGCATGCAGAAAGATAGGTAGATAGATAGATAGATAGACAGATAAGAAGGATAGATAGAAAGATAGAAAGATAGATAGATAGACAGATAGAAAGACAGATAAACAGACAGACATGCAGATAGATAGATTGATAGATAGATAGATAAACATACAGACATGTAGATAGATAGATAGATAAACAAATAGATAGATTGAAAAACAGACAGACATGCAGATATAGATAAACAGATAGAAAGACAGATAAAAAGACAGACATGCAAATAGATAGACAAACAGATAGATAGACGGATAAACAGACAAACATGCAGATAGATAGAAAGATAGATAGATAGATAAGCAGATAGATAGATAGATACACAGACAGACATGTAGATAGATAGATAGATAGATAGATAGATACACAGATAGAAAGACAGACATGCAGATAGATAAATCGATAGATAAATAGATAGATAGATAGATACATAGATAAACAGATAGACAAACAGACAGACATGTAGATAGATAGATAGATACAGATAGATAGACAGATAAACAGACATACATGTAAATAGATAGATAGATAGATACACAGATAGATAGAAAGATAAACAGATAGATAGATAAACAGATGGACATGCAGAAAGATAGATAGATAGATAGATAGATAGATAGATAGATAGATAGATAGATAGATAAACAGATAGATCGAAAGATAGATAGATAAATAAACAGATAGATAGATAAACAGACAGACATGCAGAAAGATAGCTAGATTTATAGATAAACAGATAGATAAACAGATAAATAGATAGATAGATAGATAGATAGATAGATAGATAAAAAGACGGACATGCAGAAAGATAGATAGATCGATAAACAGATAGATAGCCTTATAAACAGACAGACATGTAGATAGATAGAAAGATAGATAGATAAACAGAAAGACATGCAGAAAGATAGATAGATAGATAAACAGATAGGCATGCAGAAAGATAGATAGATAGATAGATAGACAGATAAACAGACAGACATGCAGAAAGATAGAAGGATAGATAGAAAGATAGATAGATAGACAGATAGAAAGACAGATAAACAGACAGACATGCAGATAGATAGATTGATAGACAGATAGATAAACATACAGTCATGTAGATAGATAGATGGATAAACAAATAGATAGATTGAAAAACAGACAGACATGCAGATAGATAGATAGATAAACAGAGAGACAGACAGATAAAAAGACAGACATGCAAATAGATAGATAGATAGACAAACAGATAGATAGACGGATAAACAGACAAACCTGCAGATAGATAGAAATATAGATAGATAGATAGATAGATAGATAGATAGATAAGCAGATAGATAGATAGATAGATAAACAGACAGACATGTAGATAGATAGATAAACATATAGATAGACAGATAAATAGACAGACATGCAGATAGATAGATAGATAAACAGACAGACATGCAGATAGATAGATAGATAAACATACAGACATGTAGATAGATAGATAGATAGATAAACAAATATATAGATTGAAAAACAGACAGACATGCAGATAGATAGATAGATAAACAGATAGAAAGACAGATAAAAAGACAGATATGCAGATAGATAGAAAGATAGATAGATATATACACAAACAGATAGATAGATGGATAAACAGACAGACATGCAGATAGATAGATAGATAGATAGATAGATAGATAAGCAGATAGAAAATTAGATAAACAGATAGATAGATAGATAAACAGACAGACATGTAGATATATAGATAGATAAAAATATAGATAGACAGATAAATAGACAGACATGCAGATAGATAGATAGATAGATAGATAAACAGACAGACATGTAGATAGATTTATGGATAAACAGATAGATAGATAAATAGATAAACAGACAGACATGCAGAAAGATAGCTAGATTTATAGATAAACAGATAAAAAGATAAATAGATAGATAGATAAACAGATGGACATGCAGAAAGATAGATAGATAAACAGATAGATAGACAGATAAACAGACAGACATGTAGATAGATAGATAAACAGATAGATAGATAGACAGATAAACAGCCAGACATGTAGATAGATAGATACACAGATAGATAGAGAGGTAAACAGACAGACATGCAGAAAGCTAGATAGATAGATAAACTGATAGATAGATAAACAGATGGGTATGCAGAAAGATAGGTAGATAGATAGACAGATAAACAGACAGACATGCAGAAAGATAGAAGGATAGATAGAAAGATAGAAAGATAGATAGATAGACAGATAGAAAGACAGATAAACAGACAGAAATGTAGATAGATAGATAGACAAACAGATAGATAGACAGATAAACAGAGAGACATGTAGATAGATAGATAGATAGATAGATAGATAGATAGATAGATAGATAGATAGACAGATAGATAGATAGACAAACAGACAGACATGTAGAAAGATAGAGAGATAGATAGACAGATAAACAGACAGACATGCAGAAAGATAGAAAGATAGATAGATAGATAGATAGATAGATAGATAGATATATAGATATTTAGATAGATAGATACACAGATAGAAAGACAGATAAACAGACAGACATTCAGATAGATAGATAGATAGATAGATAGATAGATAGATAGATAGATAGATAGACATAGAAATAGACAAACATGCAGATAGATAGAAAGATAGATAGATAGATAGATAAGCAGATAGATAGATAGATAAACAGACAGACATGTAGATAGATAGATAGATAGATAGATACACAGATAGAAAGACAGACATGCAGATAGATAAATCGATAGATAAATAGATAGCTAGATAGATACATAGATAAACAGATAGACAGACAGACAAACAGACAGACATGTAGATAGATAGATAGATACAGATAGATAGACAGATAAACAGACAGACATGTAAATAGATAGATAGATAGATACACAGATAGATAGAAAGATAAACAGATAGATAGATAAACAGGTGGACATGCAGAAAGATAGATAGATAGATAGATAGATAGATAAACAGATAGATCGAAAGATAGATAGATAAATAAACAGATAGATAGATAAACAGACAGACATGCAGAAAGATAGCTAGATTTATAGATAAACAGATAGATAAACAGATAAATAGATAGATAGATAGATAGATAGATAGATAAAAAGACGGACATGCAGAAAGATAGATAGATAGATAAACAGATAGATAGCCTTATAAACAGACAGACATGTAGATAGATAGAAAGATAGATAGATAAACAGAAAGACATGCAGAAAGATAGATAGATAGATAAACAGATAGATAGATAAACAGACGGACATACAGAAAGAAAGATAGATAGACAGATAGATAGACAGATAAACAGACAGACATGTAGATAGATAGATAGATAGATAGATAGATAAACAGAAAGACATGCAGAAAGATAGATAGATAAACAGATAGATAGATAAACAGACGGACATACAGAAAGATAGATAGATAGATAGACAGATAGATAGACAGATAAACAGACAGACATGTAGATAGATAGATAGATAGATAGATAGAAAGATACACATATAGATAGAAAGATAAACAGACAGACATGCACAAAGATAGATAGATAAACAGATAGATAGATAAACAGACGGACATGCAGAAAGATAGATATATAGATCGACAGATAGATAGACAGATAAACAGAGAGACATGTAGATAGATAGATAGACAGATAGATAGATAGATAGATAGATAGATAGATAGACAAACAGACAGACATGTAGAAAGATAGAGAGATAGATAGATAGATAGATAGATAGACAGATAAACAGACAGACATGCAGAAAGATAGAAAGATAGATAGATAGATAGATAGATAGATAGATAGATAGATAGATATTTAGATAGATAGATAACCAGATAGAAAGACAGATAAACAGACAGACATTCAGATAGATAGATAGATAGATAGATAGATAGATAGACATAGAAATAGACAGACATGCAGCTAGATACATAGATAGATTGATAGATCGATAGATTGATAGATAGATAGATAGATAGATAGATAGATAGATAGATAGATAAATAGATAGATAGATAAAAAGATAGACAGACATGCAGATAGATAGATATATAGATAAAAAGACACACATGCAGATAGGTAGATAGATAAATAGACAGACATGCAGATAGATAGATAGACAGATAAACAGACAGATAGAAAGATAGATAGATAGATGGATGGATAGATAGATAGACAGATAAACAGACAGACATGCATAAAGATAGATAGATAGATAGATAGATAGATAGATAGATAAACATACAGACATGTAGATAGATAGATAGATAAACAAATAGATATATTGAAAAACAGACATACATGCAGATAGATAGATAAACAGATAGAAAGACAGATAAAAAGACAGACATGTAGATAGATAGATAGATAGATAGATAGATAGAAAGATAGATAGATACACATTTAGATAGACAGATAAATAGACAGACATGCAGATAGATAGATAGATAGATAGATAAACAGACAGACATGTAGATAGATTTATGGATAAACAGATAGATAGATAAATAGATAAACAGACAGACATGCAGAAAGATAGCTAGATTTATAGATAAACAGATAAAAAGATAAATAGATAGATAGATAAACAGATGGACATGCAGAAAGATAGATAGATAAACAGATAGATAGACAGATAAACAGACAGACATGTAGATAGATAGATAAACAGATAGATAGATAGACAGATAAACAGCCAGACATGTAGATAGATAGATACACAGATAGATAGAGAGGTAAACAGACAGACATGCAGAAAGCTAGATAGATAGATAAACTGATAGATAGATAAACAGATGGGTATGCAGAAAGATAGGTAGATAGATAGACAGATAAACAGACAGACATGCAGAAAGATAGAAGGATAGATAGAAAGATAGAAAGATAGATAGATAGACAGATAGAAAGACAGATAAACAGACAGAAATGTAGATAGATAGATAGACAAACAGATAGATAGACAGATAAACAGAGAGACATGTAGATAGATAGATAGATAGATAGATAGATAGATAGATAGATAGATAGATAGATAGACAGATAGATAGATAGACAAACAGACAGACATGTAGAAAGATAGAGAGATAGATAGACAGATAAACAGACAGACATGCAGAAAGATAGAAAGATAGATAGATAGATAGATAGATAGATAGATAGATAGATATTTAGATAGATAGATACACAGATAGAAAGACAGATAAACAGACAGACATTCAGATAGATAGATAGATAGATAGATAGATAGATAGATAGATAGATAGATAGATAGATAGATAGATAGATAGATAGACATAGAAATAGACAAACATGCAGATAGATAGAAAGATAGATAGATAGATAGATAAGCAGATAGATAGATAGATAAACAGACAGACATGTAGATAGATAGATAGATAGATAGATACACAGATAGAAAGACAGACATGCAGATAGATAAATCGATAGATAAATAGATAGCTAGATAGATACATAGATAAACAGATAGACAGACAGACAAACAGACAGACATGTAGATAGATAGATAGATACAGATAGATAGACAGATAAACAGACAGACATGTAAATAGATAGATAGATAGATACACAGATAGATAGAAAGATAAACAGATAGATAGATAAACAGATGGACATGCAGAAAGATAGATAGATAGATAGATAGATAGATAAACAGATAGATCGAAAGATAGATAGATAAATAAACAGATAGATAGATAAACAGACAGACATGCAGAAAGATAGCTAGATTTATAGATAAACAGATAGATAAACAGATAAATAGATAGATAGATAGATAGATAGATAGATAAAAAGACGGACATGCAGAAAGATAGATAGATAGATAAACAGATAGATAGCCTTATAAACAGACAGACATGTAGATAGATAGAAAGATAGATAGATAAACAGAAAGACATGCAGAAAGATAGATAGATAGATAAACAGATAGATAGATAAACAGACGGACATACAGAAAGAAAGATAGATAGACAGATAGATAGACAGATAAACAGACAGACATGTAGATAGATAGATAGATAGATAGATAGATAAACAGAAAGACATGCAGAAAGATAGATAGATAAACAGATAGATAGATAAACAGACGGACATACAGAAAGATAGATAGATAGATAGACAGATAGATAGACAGATAAACAGACAGACATGTAGATAGATAGATAGATAGATAGATAGATAGATAGATAGAAAGATACACATATAGATAGAAAGATAAACAGACAGACATGCACAAAGATAGATAGATAAACAGATAGATAGATAAACAGACGGACATGCAGAAAGATAGATATATAGATCGACAGATAGATAGACAGATAAACAGAGAGACATGTAGATAGATAGATAGACAGATAGATAGATAGATAGATAGATAGATAGATAGACAAACAGACAGACATGTAGAAAGATAGAGAGATAGATAGATAGATAGATAGATAGACAGATAAACAGACAGACATGCAGAAAGATAGAAAGATAGATAGATAGATAGATAGATAGATAGATAGATAGATATTTAGATAGATAGATAACCAGATAGAAAGACAGATAAACAGACAGACATTCAGATAGATAGATAGATAGATAGATAGATAGATAGACATAGAAATAGACAGACATGCAGCTAGATACATAGATAGATTGATAGATCGATAGATTGATAGATAGATAGATAGATAGATAGATAGATAGATAGATAGATAGATAAATAGATAGATAGATAAAAAGATAGACATACATGCAGATAGATAGATATATAGATAAAAAGACACACATGCAGATAGGTAGATAGATAAATAGACAGACATGCAGATAGATAGATAGACAGATAAACAGACAGATAGAAAGATAGATAGATAGATGGATGGATAGATAGATAGACAGATAAACAGACAGACATGCATAAAGATAGATAGATAGATAGATAGATAGATAGATAGATAAACATACAGACATGTAGATAGATAGATAGATAAACAAATAGATATATTGAAAAACAGACATACATGCAGATAGATAGATAAACAGATAGAAAGACAGATAAAAAGACAGACATGTAGATAGATAGATAGATAGATAGATAGATAGAAAGATAGATAGATACACATTTAGATAGAAAGATAAACAGACAGACATGCAGAAAGATAGATAGATAGATAGATAAACAGACAGACATGTAGATAGATTTATGGATAAACAGATAGATAGATAAACAGACAGACATGCAGAAAGATAGCTAGATTTATAGATAAACAGATAAAAAGATAAATAGATAGATAGATAAACAGATGGACATGCAGAAAGATAGATAGATAAACAGATAGATAGACAGATAAACAGACAGACAAGTAGATAGATAGATAGATAAACAGATAGATAGATAGACAGATAAACAGCCAGACATGTAGATAGATAGAAAGATAGATAGATAAACAGAAAGACATGCAGAAAGATAGATAGATAGATAAACAGATAGGCATGCAGAAAGATAGATAGATAGATAGATAGACAGATAAACAGACAGACATGCAGAAAGATAGAAGGATAGATAGAAAGATAGATAGATAGACAGATAGAAAGACAGATAAACAGACATACATGCAGATAGATAGATTGATAGACAGATATATAAACATACAGTCATATAGATAGATAGATGGATAAACAAATAGATAGATTGAAAAACAGACAGACATGCAGATAGATAGATAGATAAACAGATAGACAGACAGATAAAAAGACAGACATGCAAATAGATAGATAGATAGACAAACAGATAGATAGACGGATAAACAGACAAACCTGCAGATAGATAGAAAGATAGATAGATAGATAGATAAGCAGATAGATAGATAGATAGATAGATAAACAGACAGACATGTAGATAGATAGATAGATAAACATATAGATAGACAGATAAATAGACAGACATGCAGATAGATAGATAAACAGACAGACATGCAGATAGATAGATAGATAAACATACAGACATGTAGATAGATAGATAGATAGATAGATAAACAAATAGATAGATTGAAAAACAGACAGACATGCAGATAGATAGATAGATAAACAGATAGAAAGACAGATAAAAAGACAGATATGCAGATAGAAAGATAGATAGATAGATACACAAACAGATAGATAGATGGATAAATAGACAGACATGCAGATAGATAGATAGATAGATAGATAGATAGATAGATAGATAAGCAGATAGAAAATTAGATGAACAGATAGATAGATAGATAAACAGACAGACATGTAGATATATAGATAGATAAAAATATAGATAGACAGATAAATAGACAGACATGCAGATAGATAGATAGATAGATAGATAAACAGACAGACATGTAGATAGATTTATGGATAAACAGATAGATAGATAAATAGATAAACAGACAGACATGCAGAAAGATAGCTAGATTTATAGATAAACAGATAAAAAGATAAATAGATAGATAGATAAACAGATGGACATGCAGAAAGATAGATAGATAAACAGATAGATAGACAGATAAACAGACAGACATGTAGATAGATAGATAGATAAACAGATAGATAGATAGACAGATAAACAGCCAGACATGTAGATAGATAGATACACAGATAGATAGAGAGGTAAACAGACAGACATGCAGAAAGCTAGATAGATAGATAAACTGATAGATAGATAAACAGATGGGTATGCAGAAAGATAGGTAGATAGATAGACAGATAAACAGACAGAAATGCAGATAGATAGATTGATAGACAGATAGATAAACATACAGACATGTAGATAGATAGATAAACAAATAGATAGATTGAAAAACAGACAGACATGCAGATAGATAGATAAACAGATAGAAAGACAGATAAAAAGACAGACATGCAAATAGATAGATAGATAGACAAACAGATAGATAGACAGATAAACAGAGAGACATGTAGATAGATAGATAGATAGATAGATAGATAGACAAACAGACAGACATGTAGAAAGATAGATAGATAGAGAGATAGATAGACAGATAAACAGACAGACATGCAGAAAGATAGAAAGATAGATAGATAGATAGATAGATAGATAGATATTTAGATAGATAGATACACAGATAGAAAGACAGATAAACAGACAGACATTCAGATAGATAGATAGATAGATAGATAGATAGATAGATAGATAGACATAGAAATAGACAGACATGCAGATAGATACATAGATAGATTGATAGATCGATAGATTGATAGATAGATAGATAGATAGATAAATAGATAGATAGATAAAAAGATAGACAGATAAATAGACAGACATGCAGATAGATAGATAGATAGATGTATAGATAGATAGATAGATAGATAAAAAGACACACATGCAGATAGATAGATAGATAAATAGACAGACATGCAGATATATAGATAGATAGATAGATAGATAGACAGATAAACAGACAGACATGTAGATAGATAGATAGATAGATAGATGGATGGATGGATAGATAGATAGACAGATAAACAGACAGACATGCATAAAGATAGATAGATAGATAGATAGATAGATAGATAGATAGACAGATAAACAGATAGACATGCAGATAGATAGAAAGACAGATAAACAGACAGACATGCAGATAGATAGATAGATAGATAGATAGATAAACATACAGACATGTAGATAGATAGATAGATAGATAGATAAACAAATAGATAGATTGAAAAACAGACATACATGCAGATAGATAGATAAACAGATAGAAAGACAGATAAAAAGACAGATATGCAGATAGATAGATACACAAACAGATAGATAGATGGATAAACAGACAGACATGCAGATAGATAGATAGATAGATAGATGGATAGATAGATAGATTGATATATAGATAGATAGATAAGCAGATAGAAAAATAGACATGTAGATATATAGATAGATAAACATATAGATAGACAGATAAATAGACAGACATGCAGATAGATAGATAGATAGATAGATAAACAGAAAGACATGTAGATAGATTTATGGATAAACAGATAGATAGATAAACAGATAGATAGATAAATAGATAAACAGACAGACATGCAGAAAGATAGCTAGATTTATAGATAAACAGATAAAAAGATAGATAGATAGATAAACAGATGGACATGCAGAAAGATAGATAGATAAACAGATAGATAGACAGATAAACAGACAGACATGTAGATAGATAGATAAACAGATAGATAGATAGACAGATAAACAGACAGACATGTAAATAGATAGATAGATAGATAGATAGATACACAGATAGATAGAAAGATAAACAGACAGACATGCAGAAAGCTAGATAGATAGATAAACAGACAGGCATGCAGAAAGATAGATAGATAGATAGATAGATAGATAGATAGATAGACAGATAAACAGACAGACATGCAGAAAGATAGGATAGATAGAAAGATAGATAGATAGACAGATAGAAAGACAGATAAACAGACAGACATGCAGATAGATAGATTGATAGACAGATAGATAAACATACAGTCATGTAGATAGATAGATGGATAAACAAATAGATAGATTGAAAAACAGACAGACATGCAGATAGATAGATAGATAAACAGATAGACAGACAGATAAAAAGACAGACGTGCAAATAGATAGATAGATAGACAAACAGATAGATAGACGGATAAACAGACAAACCTGCAGATAGATAGAAAGATAGATAGATAGATAGATAGATAGATAAACAGACAGACATGTAGATAGATAGATAGATAAACATATAGATAGACAGATAAATAGACAGACATGCAGATAGATAGATAGATAAACAGACAGACATGCAGATAGATAGATAGATAAACATACAGACATGTAGATAGATAGATAGATAGATAGATAGATAGATAGATAGATAAACAAATAGATAGATTGAAAAACAGACAGACATGCAGATAGATAGATAGATAAACAGATAGAAAGACAGATAAAAAGACAGATATGCAGATAGATAGAAAGATAGATAGATAGATACACAAACAGATAGATAGATGGATAAACAGACAGACATGCAGATAGATAGATAGATAGATAGATAGATAGATAAGCAGATAGAAAATTAGATAAACAGATAGATAGATAGATAAACAGACAGACATGTAGATATATAGATAGATAAAAATATAGATAGACAGATAAATAGACAGACATGCAGATAGATAGATAGATAGATAGATAAACAGACAGACATGTAGATAGATTTATGGATAAACAGATAGATAGATAAATAGATAAACAGACAGACATGCAGAAAGATAGCTAGATTTATAGATAAACAGATAAAAAGATAAATAGATAGATAGATAAACAGATGGACATGCAGAAAGATAGATAGATAAACAGATAGATAGACAGATAAACAGACAGACATGTAGATAGATAGATAGATAAACAGATAGATAGATAGACAGATAAACAGCCAGACATGTAGATAGATAGATACACAGATAGATAGAGAGGTAAACAGACAGACATGCAGAAAGCTAGATAGATAGATAAACTGATAGATAGATAAACAGATGGGTATGCAGAAAGATAGGTAGATAGATAGACAGATAAACAGACAGACATGCAGAAAGATAGAAGGATAGATAGAAAGATAGAAAGATAGATAGATAGACAGATAGAAAGACAGATAAACAGACAGAAATGCAGATAGATAGATTGATAGACAGATAGATAAACATACAGACATGTAGATAGATAGATAAACAAATAGATAGATTGAAAAACAGACAGACATGCAGATAGATAGATAAACAGATAGAAAGACAGATAAAAAGACAGACATGCAAATAGATAGATAGATAGATAGACAAACAGATAGATAGACAGATAAACAGAGAGACATGTAGATAGATAGATAGATAGATAGATAGATAGATAGACAGATAGATAGATAGATAGATAGATAGATAGACAAACAGACAGACATGTAGAAAGATAGATAGATAGAGAGATAGATAGACAGATAAACAGACAGACATGCAGAAAGATAGAAAGATAGATAGATAGATAGATAGATAGATAGATATTTAGATAGATAGATACACAGATAGAAAGAGGGATAAACAGACAGACATTCAGATAGATAGATAGATAGATAGATAGATAGACATAGAAATAGACAAACATGCAGATAGATAGAAAGATAGATAGATAGATAAGCAGATAGATAGATAGATAAACAGACAGACATGTAGATAGATAGATAGATAGATAGATAGATACACAGATAGAAAGACAGACATGCAGATAGATAAATCGATAGATAAATAGATAGCTAGATAGATACATAGATAAACAGATAGACAGACAGACAAACAGACAGACATGTAGATAGATAGATAGATAGATACAGATAGATAGACAGATAAACAGACAGACATGTAAATAGATAGATAGATAGATAGATACACAGATAGATAGAAAGATAAACAGATAGATAGATAAACAGATGGACATGCAGAAAGATAGATAGATAGATAGATAGATAGATAGATAGATAGATAAACAGATAGATCGAAAGATAGATAGATAAATAAACTGATAGATAGATAAACAGACAGACATGCAGAAAGATAGCTAGATTTATAGATAAACAGATAGATAAACAGATAAATAGATAGATAGATAGATAGATAGATAAAAAGACGGACATGCAGAAAGATAGATAGATAGATAAACAGATAGATAGCCTTATAAACAGACAGACATGTAGATAGATAGAAAGATAGATAGATAAACAGACGGACATACAGAAAGAAAGATAGATAGACAGATAGATAGACAGATAAACAGACAGACATGTAGATAGATAGATAGATAGATAGATAGATAGATAAACAGAAAAACATGCAGAAAGATAGATAGATAAACAGATAGATAGATAAACAGACGGACATACAGAAAGATAGATAGATAGATAGACAGATAGATAGACAGATAAACAGACAGACATGTAGATAGATAGATAGATAGATAGATAGATAGAAAGATAGATAGATACACATTTAGATAGAAAGATAAACAGACAGACATGCAGAAAGATAGATAGATAAACAGATAGATAGATAAACAGACGGACATGCAGAAAGATAGATAGATAGACAGATAGATAGACAGATAAACAGACAGACATGTAGATAGATAGATAGATAGATAGAAAGATAGATAGATACACATATAGATAGAAAGATAAACAGACAGACATGCACAAAGATAGATAGATAAACAGATAGATAGATAAAGAAGACGTACATGCAGATAGATAGATCGACAGATAGATAGACAGATAAACAGAGAGACATGTAGATAGATAGATAGACAGATAGATAGATAGATAGACAAACAGACAGACATGTAGAAAGATAGAGAGATAGATAGATAGATAGATAGAAAGATAGATAGACAGATAAACAGACAGACATGCAGAAAGATAGAAAGATAGATAGATAGATAGATAGATAGATAGATAGATAGATAGATAAATAGATAGATATTTAGATAGATAGATAGATAACCAGATAGAAAGACAGATAAACAGACAGACATTCAGATAGATAGATAGATAGATAGATAGACATAGAAATAGACAGACATGCAGATAGATACATAGATAGATTGATAGATCGATAGATTGATAGATAGATAGATAGATAGATAGATAGATAAATAGATAGATAAATAGATAGATATATAAAAAGATAGACAGACATGCAGATAGATAGATATATAGATAAAAAGACACACATGCAGATAGGTAGATAGATAAATAGACAGACATGCAGATAGATAGATAGACAGATAAACAGACAGATAGAAAGATAGATAGATAGATAGATAGACAGATAAACAGACAGACATGCATAAAGATAGATAGATAGATAGATAGATAGACAGATAAACAGATAGACATGCAGATAGATAGAAAGATAGAAAGACAGATAAACAGACAGACATGCAGATAGATAGATAGATCGATAGATAGATAGATAGATAGATAAACATTCAGACATGTAGATAGATAGATAGATAAACAAATAGATATATTGAAAAACAGACATACATGCAGATAGATAGATAAACAGATAGAAAGACAGATAAAAAGACAGACATGTAGATAGATAGATAGATAGATAGATAGAAAGATAGATAGATACACATTTAGATAGAAAGATAAACAGACAGACATGCAGAAAGATAGATAGATAAACAGATAGATAGATAAACAGACGGACATGCAGAAAGATAGATGGATAGATAGACAGATAAACAGACAGACATGTAGATAGATAGATAGATAGATAGATAGATAGATAGATAGAAAGATAGATAGATACACATATAGATAGAAAGATAAACAGACAGACATGCAGAAAGATAGATAGATAGATAGATAGATAGATAGATAGATAGATAGATACATAGATAGATACATAGATAAACAGATAGATAGACAGACAAACAGACAGACATGTAGATAGATAGATAGATACAGATAGATAGACAGATAAACAGACAGACATGTAAATAGATAGATAGATACACAGATAGATAGAAAGATAAACAGATAGATAGATAAACAGACGGACATGCAGAAAGATAGATAGATAGATAGATAGATAGATAGATAAACAGATAGATCGAAAGATAGATAGATAAATAAACAGATAGATAGATAAACAGACAGACATGCAGAAATCTAGATAGATAGATAAACTGATAGATAGATAAACAGATGGGCATGCAGAAAGATAGGTAGATAGATAGATAGATAGACAGATAAGAAGGATAGATAGAAAGATAGAAAGATAGATAGATAGACAGATAGAAAGACAGATAAACAGACAGACATGCAGATAGATAGATTGATAGATAGATAGATAAACATACAGACATGTAGATAGATAGATAGATAAACAAATAGATAGATTGAAAAACAGACAGACATGCAGATATAGATAAACAGATAGAAAGACAGATAAAAAGACAGACATGCAAATAGATAGACAAACAGATAGATAGACGGATAAACAGACAAACATGCAGATAGATAGAAAGATAGATAGATAGATAAGCAGATAGATAGATAGATACACAGACAGACATGTAGATAGATAGATAGATAGATACACAGATAGAAAGACAGACATGCAGATAGATAAATCGATAGATAAATAGATAGATAGATAGATACATAGATAAACAGATAGACAAACAGACAGACATGTAGATAGATAGATAGATACAGATAGATAGACAGATAAACAGACAGACATGTAAATAGATAGATAGATAGATACACAGATAGATAGAAAGATAAACAGATAGATAGATAAACAGATGGACATGCAGAAAGATAGATAGATAGATAGATAGATAGATAAACAGATAGATCGAAAGATAGATAGATAAATAAACAGATAGATAGATAAACAGACAGACATGCAGAAAGATAGCTAGATTTATAGATAAACAGATAGATAAACAGATAAATAGATAGATAGATAGATAGATAGATAAAAAGACGGACATGCAGAAAGATAGATAGATCGATAAACAGATAGATAGCCTTATAAACAGACAGACATGTAGATAGATAGAAAGATAGATAGATAAACAGAAAGACATGCAGAAAGATAGATAGATAGATAAACAGATAGGCATGCAGAAAGATAGATAGATAGATAGATAGACAGATAAACAGACAGACATGCAGAAAGATAGAAGGATAGATAGAAAGATAGATAGATAGACAGATAGAAAGACAGATAAACAGACAGACATGCAGATAGATAGATTGATAGACAGATAGATAAACATACAGTCATGTAGATAGATAGATGGATAAACAAATAGATAGATTGAAAAACAGACAGACATGCAGATAGATAGATAGATAAACAGATAGACAGACAGATAAAAAGACAGACATGCAAATAGATAGATAGATAGACAAACAGATAGATAGATGGATAAACAGACAAACCTGCAGATAGATAGAAAGATAGATAGATAGATAGATAAGCAGATAGATAGATAGATAGATAGATAAACAGACAGACATGTAGATAGATAGATAAACATATAGATAGACAGATAAATAGACAGACATGCAGATAGATAGATAGATAAACAGACAGACATGCAGATAGATAGATAGATAAACATACAGACATGTAGATAGATAGATAGATAGATAGATAAACAAATATATAGATTGAAAAACAGACAGACATGCAGTTAGATAGATAGATAAACAGATAGAAAGACAGATAAAAAGACAGATATGCAGATAGATAGAAAGATAGATAGATATATACACAAACAGATAGATAGATGGATAAACAGACAGACATGCAGATAGATAGATAGATAGATAGATAGATAAGCAGATAGAAAATTAGATAAACAGATAGATAGATAGATAAACAGACAGACATGTAGATATATAGATAGATAAAAATATAGATAGACAGATAAATAGACAGACATGCAGATAGATAGATAGATAGATAAACAGACAGACATGTAGATAGATTTATGGATAAACAGATAGATAGATAAATAGATAAACAGACAGACATGCAGAAAGATAGCTAGATTTATAGATAAACAGATAAAAAGATAAATAGATAGATAGATAAACAGATGGACATGCAGAAAGATAGATAGATAAACAGATAGATAGACAGATAAACAGACAGACATGTAGATAGATAGATAAACAGATAGATAGATAGACAGATAAACAGCCAGACATGTAGATAGATAGATACACAGATAGATAGAGAGGTAAACAGACAGACATGCAGAAAGCTAGATAGATAGATAAACTGATAGATAGATAAACAGATGGGTATGCAGAAAGATAGGTAGATAGATAGACAGATAAACAGACAGACATGCAGAAAGATAGAAGGATAGATAGAAAGATAGAAAGATAGATAGATAGACAGATAGAAAGACAGATAAACAGACAGAAATGTAGATAGATAGATAGACAAACAGATAGATAGACAGATAAACAGAGAGACATGTAGATAGATAGATAGATAGATAGATAGATAGATAGATAGACAGATAGATAGATAGACAAACAGACAGACATGTAGAAAGATAGAGAGATAGATAGACAGATAAACAGACAGACATGCAGAAAGATAGAAAGATAGATAGATAGATAGATAGATAGATAGATAGATATTTAGATAGATAGATACACAGATAGAAAGACAGATAAACAGACAGACATTCAGATAGATAGATAGATAGATAGATAGATAGATAGACATAGAAATAGACAAACATGCAGATAGATAGAAAGATAGATAGATAGATAGATAAGCAGATAGATAGATAGATAAACAGACAGACATGTAGATAGATAGATAGATAGATAGATACACAGATAGAAAGACAGACATGCAGATAGATAAATCGATAGATAAATAGATAGCTAGATAGATACATAGATAAACAGATAGACAGACAGACAAACAGACAGACATGTAGATAGATAGATAGATACAGATAGATAGACAGATAAACAGACAGACATGTAAATAGATAGATAGATAGATACACAGATAGATAGAAAGATAAACAGATAGATAGATAAACAGATGGACATGCAGAAAGATAGATAGATAGATAGATAGATAGATAAACAGATAGATCGAAAGATAGATAGATAAATAAACAGATAGATAGATAAACAGACAGACATGCAGAAAGATAGCTAGATTTATAGATAAACAGATAGATAAACAGATAAATAGATAGATAGATAGATAGATAGATAGATAAAAAGACGGACATGCAGAAAGATAGATAGATAGATAAACAGATAGATAGCCTTATAAACAGACAGACATGTAGATAGATAGAAAGATAGATAGATAAACAGAAAGACATGCAGAAAGATAGATAGATAGATAAACAGATAGATAGATAAACAGACGGACATACAGAAAGAAAGATAGATAGACAGATAGATAGACAGATAAACAGACAGACATGTAGATAGATAGATAGATAGATAGATAGATAGATAGATAAACAGAAAGACATGCAGAAAGATAGATAGATAAACAGATAGATAGATAAACAGACGGACATACAGAAAGATAGATAGATAGATAGACAGATAGATAGACAGATAAACAGACAGACATGTAGATAGATAGATAGATAGATAGATAGAAAGATACACATATAGATAGAAAGATAAACAGACAGACATGCACAAAGATAGATAGATAAACAGATAGATAGATAAACAGATGGACATGCAGAAAGATAGATATATAGATCGACAGATAGATAGACAGATAAACAGAGAGACATGTAGGTAGATAGATAGACAGATAGATAGATAGATAGATAGATAGATAGACAAACAGACAGACATGTAGAAAGATAGAGAGATAGATAGATAGATAGACAGATAAACAGACAGACATGCAGAAAGATAGAAAGATAGATAGATAGATAGATAGATAGATATTTAGATAGATAGATAACCAGATAGAAAGACAGATAAACAGACAGACATTCAGATAGATAGATAGATAGATAGATAGATAGATAGATAGACATAGAAATAGACAGACATGCAGCTAGATACATAGATAGATTGATAGATCGATAGATTGATAGATAGATAGATAGATAGATAGATAGATAGATAGATAGATAGATAAATAGATAGATAGATAAAAAGATAGACAGACATGCAGATAGATAGATATATAGATAAAAAGACACACATGCAGATAGGTAGATAGATAAATAGACAGACATGCAGATAGATAGATAGACAGATAAACAGACAGATAGAAAGATAGATAGATAGATGGATGGATAGATAGATAGACAGATAAACAGACAGACATGCATAAAGATAGATAGATAGATAGATAGATAGATAGATGGATAGATAGATAGATTGATATATAGATAGATAGATAAGCAGATAGAAAAATAGACATGTAGATATATAGATAGATAAACATATAGATAGACAGATAAATAGACAGACATGCAGATAGATAGATAGATAGATAGATAAACAGAAAGACATGTAGATAGATTTATGGATAAACAGATAGATAGATAAACAGATAGATAGATAAATAGATAAACAGACAGACATGCAGAAAGATAGCTAGATTTATAGATAAACAGATAAAAAGATAGATAGATAGATAAACAGATGGACATGCAGAAAGATAGATAGATAAACAGATAGATAGACAGATAAACAGACAGACATGTAGATAGATAGATAAACAGATAGATAGATAGACAGATAAACAGACAGACATGTAAATAGATAGATAGATAGATAGATACACAGATAGATAGAAAGATAAACAGACAGACATGCAGAAAGCTAGATAGATAGATAAACAGACAGGCATGCAGAAAGATAGATAGATAGATAGATAGATAGATAGATAGACAGATAAACAGACAGACATGCAGAAAGATAGGATAGATAGAAAGATAGATAGATAGACAGATAGAAAGACAGATAAACAGACAGACATGCAGATAGATAGATTGATAGACAGATAGATAAACATACAGTCATGTAGATAGATAGATGGATAAACAAATAGATAGATTGAAAAACAGACAGACATGCAGATAGATAGATAGATAAACAGATAGACAGACAGATAAAAAGACAGACGTGCAAATAGATAGATAGATAGACAAACAGATAGATAGACGGATAAACAGACAAACCTGCAGATAGATAGAAAGATAGATAGATAGATAGATAGATAGATAGATAAACAGACAGACATGTAGATAGATAGATAGATAAACATATAGATAGACAGATAAATAGACAGACATGCAGATAGATAGATAGATAAACAGACAGACATGCAGATAGATAGATAGATAAACATACAGACATGTAGATAGATAGATAGATAGATAGATAGATAAACAAATAGATAGATTGAAAAACAGACAGACATGCAGATAGATAGATAGATAAACAGATAGAAAGACAGATAAAAAGACAGATATGCAGATAGATAGAAAGATAGATAGATAGATACACAAACAGATAGATAGATGGATAAACAGACAGACATGCAGATAGATAGATAGATAGATAGATAGATAAGCAGATAGAAAATTAGATAAACAGATAGATAGATAGATAAACAGACAGACATGTAGATATATAGATAGATAAAAATATAGATAGACAGATAAATAGACAGACATGCAGATAGATAGATAGATAGATAGATAAACAGACAGACATGTAGATAGATTTATGGATAAACAGATAGATAGATAAATAGATAAACAGACAGACATGCAGAAAGATAGCTAGATTTATAGATAAACAGATAAAAAGATAAATAGATAGATAGATAAACAGATGGACATGCAGAAAGATAGATAGATAAACAGATAGATAGACAGATAAACAGACAGACATGTAGATAGATAGATAAACAGATAGATAGATAGACAGATAAACAGCCAGACATGTAGATAGATAGATACACAGATAGATAGAGAGGTAAACAGACAGACATGCAGAAAGCTAGATAGATAGATAAACTGATAGATAGATAAACAGATGGGTATGCAGAAAGATAGGTAGATAGATAGACAGATAAACAGACAGACATGCAGAAAGATAGAAGGATAGATAGAAAGATAGAAAGATAGATAGATAGACAGATAGAAAGACAGATAAACAGACAGAAATGTAGATAGATAGATAGACAAACAGATAGATAGACAGATAAACAGAGAGACATGTAGATAGATAGATAGATAGATAGATAGATAGATAGATAGATAGATAGACAGATAGATAGATAGACAAACAGACAGACATGTAGAAAGATAGAGAGATAGATAGACAGATAAACAGACAGACATGCAGAAAGATAGAAAGATAGATAGATAGATAGATAGATAGATAGATAGATATATAGATATTTAGATAGATAGATACACAGATAGAAAGACAGATAAACAGACAGACATTCAGATAGATAGATAGATAGATAGATAGATAGATAGATAGATAGATAGATAGATAGACATAGAAATAGACAAACATGCAGATAGATAGAAAGATAGATAGATAGATAGATAAGCAGATAGATAGATAGATAAACAGACAGACATGTAGATAGATAGATAGATAGATAGATAGATACACAGATAGAAAGACAGACATGCAGATAGATAAATCGATAGATAAATAGATAGCTAGATAGATACATAGATAAACAGATAGACAGACAGACAAACAGACAGACATGTAGATAGATAGATAGATACAGATAGATAGACAGATAAACAGACAGACATGTAAATAGATAGATAGATAGATACACAGATAGATAGAAAGATAAACAGATAGATAGATAAACAGGTGGACATGCAGAAAGATAGATAGATAGATAGATAGATAGATAAACAGATAGATCGAAAGATAGATAGATAAATAAACAGATAGATAGATAAACAGACAGACATGCAGAAAGATAGCTAGATTTATAGATAAACAGATAGATAAACAGATAAATAGATAGATAGATAGATAGATAGATAGATAGATAAAAAGACGGACATGCAGAAAGATAGATAGATAGATAAACAGATAGATAGCCTTATAAACAGACAGACATGTAGATAGATAGAAAGATAGATAGATAAACAGAAAGACATGCAGAAAGATAGATAGATAGATAAACAGATAGATAGATAAACAGACGGACATACAGAAAGAAAGATAGATAGACAGATAGATAGACAGATAAACAGACAGACATGTAGATAGATAGATAGATAGATAGATAGATAAACAGAAAGACATGCAGAAAGATAGATAGATAAACAGATAGATAGATAAACAGACGGACATACAGAAAGATAGATAGATAGATAGACAGATAGATAGACAGATAAACAGACAGACATGTAGATAGATAGATAGATAGATAGATAGATAGATAGAAAGATACACATATAGATAGAAAGATAAACAGACAGACATGCACAAAGATAGATAGATAAACAGATAGATAGATAAACAGACGGACATGCAGAAAGATAGATATATAGATCGACAGATAGATAGACAGATAAACAGAGAGACATGTAGATAGATAGATAGACAGATAGATAGATAGATAGATAGATAGATAGATAGATAGACAAACAGACAGACATGTAGAAAGATAGAGAGATAGATAGATAGATAGATAGATAGACAGATAAACAGACAGACATGCAGAAAGATAGAAAGATAGATAGATAGATAGATAGATAGATAGATAGATAGATAGATAGATATTTAGATAGATAGATAACCAGATAGAAAGACAGATAAACAGACAGACATTCAGATAGATAGATAGATAGATAGATAGATAGATAGACATAGAAATAGACAGACATGCAGCTAGATACATAGATAGATTGATAGATCGATAGATTGATAGATAGATAGATAGATAGATAGATAGATAGATAGATAGATAGATAAATAGATAGATAGATAAAAAGATAGACAGACATGCAGATAGATAGATATATAGATAAAAAGACACACATGCAGATAGGTAGATAGATAAATAGACAGACATGCAGATAGATAGATAGACAGATAAACAGACAGATAGAAAGATAGATAGATAGATGGATGGATAGATAGATAGACAGATAAACAGACAGACATGCATAAAGATAGATAGATAGATAGATAGATAGATAGATAGATAAACATACAGACATGTAGATAGATAGATAGATAAACAAATAGATATATTGAAAAACAGACATACATGCAGATAGATAGATAAACAGATAGAAAGACAGATAAAAAGACAGACATGTAGATAGATAGATAGATAGATAGATAGATAGAAAGATAGATAGATACACATTTAGATAGACAGATAAATAGACAGACATGCAGATAGATAGATAGATAGATAGATAAACAGACAGACATGTAGATAGATTTATGGATAAACAGATAGATAGATAAATAGATAAACAGACAGACATGCAGAAAGATAGCTAGATTTATAGATAAACAGATAAAAAGATAAATAGATAGATAGATAAACAGATGGACATGCAGAAAGATAGATAGATAAACAGATAGATAGACAGATAAACAGACAGACATGTAGATAGATAGATAAACAGATAGATAGATAGACAGATAAACAGCCAGACATGTAGATAGATAGATACACAGATAGATAGAGAGGTAAACAGACAGACATGCAGAAAGCTAGATAGATAGATAAACTGATAGATAGATAAACAGATGGGTATGCAGAAAGATAGGTAGATAGATAGACAGATAAACAGACAGACATGCAGAAAGATAGAAGGATAGATAGAAAGATAGAAAGATAGATAGATAGACAGATAGAAAGACAGATAAACAGACAGAAATGTAGATAGATAGATAGACAAACAGATAGATAGACAGATAAACAGAGAGACATGTAGATAGATAGATAGATAGATAGATAGATAGATAGATAGACAGATAGATAGATAGACAAACAGACAGACATGTAGAAAGATAGAGAGATAGATAGACAGATAAACAGACAGACATGCAGAAAGATAGAAAGATAGATAGATAGATAGATAGATAGATAGATAGATAGATAGATAGATATTTAGATAGATAGATACACAGATAGAAAGACAGATAAACAGACAGACATTCAGATAGATAGATAGATAGATAGATAGATATATAGATAGATAGATAGATAGATAGATAGATAGATAGATAGACATAGAAATAGACAAACATGCAGATAGATAGAAAGATAGATAGATAGATAGATAGATAAGCAGATAGATAGATAGATAAACAGACAGACATGTAGATAGATAGATAGATAGATAGATACACAGATAGAAAGACAGACATGCAGATAGATAAATCGATAGATAAATAGATAGCTAGATAGATACATAGATAAACAGATAGACAGACAGACAAACAGACAGACATGTAGATAGATAGATAGATACAGATAGATAGACAGATAAACAGACAGACATGTAAATAGATAGATAGATAGATACACAGATAGATAGAAAGATAAACAGATAGATAGATAAACAGATGGACATGCAGAAAGATAGATAGATAGATAGATAGATAGATAGATAAACAGATAGATCGAAAGATAGATAGATAAATAAACAGATAGATAGATAAACAGACAGACATGCAGAAAGATAGCTAGATTTATAGATAAACAGATAGATAAACAGATAAATAGATAGATAGATAGATAGATAGATAGATAAAAAGACGGACATGCAGAAAGATAGATAGATAGATAAACAGATAGATAGCCTTATAAACAGACAGACATGTAGATAGATAGAAAGATAGATAGATAAACAGAAAGACATGCAGAAAGATAGATAGATAGATAAACAGATAGATAGATAAACAGACGGACATACAGAAAGAAAGATAGATAGACAGATAGATAGACAGATAAACAGACAGACATGTAGATAGATAGATAGATAGATAGATAGATAAACAGAAAGACATGCAGAAAGATAGATAGATAAACAGATAGATAGATAAACAGACGGACATACAGAAAGATAGATAGATAGATAGACAGATAGATAGACAGATAAACAGACAGACATGTAGATAGATAGATAGATAGATAGATAGATAGATAGATAGAAAGATACACATATAGATAGAAAGATAAACAGACAGACATGCACAAAGATAGATAGATAAACAGATAGATAGATAAACAGACGGACATGCAGAAAGATAGATATATAGATCGACAGATAGATAGACAGATAAACAGAGAGACATGTAGATAGATAGATAGACAGATAGATAGATAGATAGATAGATAGATAGATAGACAAACAGACAGACATGTAGAAAGATAGAGAGATAGATAGATAGATAGATAGATAGACAGATAAACAGACAGACATGCAGAAAGATAGAAAGATAGATAGATAGATAGATAGATAGATAGATAGATATTTAGATAGATAGATAACCAGATAGAAAGACAGATAAACAGACAGACATTCAGATAGATAGATAGATAGATAGATAGATAGATAGACATAGAAATAGACAGACATGCAGCTAGATACATAGATAGATTGATAGATCGATAGATTGATAGATAGATAGATAGATAGATAGATAGATAGATAGATAGATAGATAGATAAATAGATAGATAGATAAAAAGATAGACAGACATGCAGATAGATAGATATATAGATAAAAAGACACACATGCAGATAGGTAGATAGATAAATAGACAGACATGCAGATAGATAGATAGACAGATAAACAGACAGATAGAAAGATAGATAGATAGATGGATGGATAGATAGATAGACAGATAAACAGACAGACATGCATAAAGATAGATAGATAGATAGATAGATAGATAGATAGATAAACATACAGACATGTAGATAGATAGATAGATAAACAAATAGATATATTGAAAAACAGACATACATGCAGATAGATAGATAAACAGATAGAAAGACAGATAAAAAGACAGACATGTAGATAGATAGATAGATAGATAGATAGATAGAAAGATAGATAGATACACATTTAGATAGAAAGATAAACAGACAGACATGCAGAAAGATAGATAGATAGATAGATAAACAGACAGACATGTAGATAGATTTATGGATAAACAGATAGATAGATAAACAGACAGACATGCAGAAAGATAGCTAGATTTATAGATAAACAGATAAAAAGATAAATAGATAGATAGATAAACAGATGGACATGCAGAAAGATAGATAGATAAACAGATAGATAGACAGATAAACAGACAGACAAGTAGATAGATAGATAGATAAACAGATAGATAGATAGACAGATAAACAGCCAGACATGTAGATAGATAGAAAGATAGATAGATAAACAGAAAGACATGCAGAAAGATAGATAGATAGATAAACAGATAGGCATGCAGAAAGATAGATAGATAGATAGATAGACAGATAAACAGACAGACATGCAGAAAGATAGAAGGATAGATAGAAAGATAGATAGATAGACAGATAGAAAGACAGATAAACAGACATACATGCAGATAGATAGATTGATAGACAGATATATAAACATACAGTCATATAGATAGATAGATGGATAAACAAATAGATAGATTGAAAAACAGACAGACATGCAGATAGATAGATAGATAAACAGATAGACAGACAGATAAAAAGACAGACATGCAAATAGATAGATAGATAGACAAACAGATAGATAGACGGATAAACAGACAAACCTGCAGATAGATAGAAAGATAGATAGATAGATAGATAAGCAGATAGATAGATAGATAGATAGATAAACAGACAGACATGTAGATAGATAGATAGATAAACATATAGATAGACAGATAAATAGACAGACATGCAGATAGATAGATAAACAGACAGACATGCAGATAGATAGATAGATAAACATACAGACATGTAGATAGATAGATAGATAGATAGATAAACAAATAGATAGATTGAAAAACAGACAGACATGCAGATAGATAGATAGATAAACAGATAGAAAGACAGATAAAAAGACAGATATGCAGATAGAAAGATAGATAGATAGATACACAAACAGATAGATAGATGGATAAATAGACAGACATGCAGATAGATAGATAGATAGATAGATAGATAGATAGATAGATAGATAAGCAGATAGAAAATTAGATGAACAGATAGATAGATAGATAAACAGACAGACATGTAGATATATAGATAGATAAAAATATAGATAGACAGATAAATAGACAGACATGCAGATAGATAGATAGATAGATAGATAAACAGACAGACATGTAGATAGATTTATGGATAAACAGATAGATAGATAAATAGATAAACAGACAGACATGCAGAAAGATAGCTAGATTTATAGATAAACAGATAAAAAGATAAATAGATAGATAGATAAACAGATGGACATGCAGAAAGATAGATAGATAAACAGATAGATAGACAGATAAACAGACAGACATGTAGATAGATAGATAGATAAACAGATAGATAGATAGACAGATAAACAGCCAGACATGTAGATAGATAGATACACAGATAGATAGAGAGGTAAACAGACAGACATGCAGAAAGCTAGATAGATAGATAAACTGATAGATAGATAAACAGATGGGTATGCAGAAAGATAGGTAGATAGATAGACAGATAAACAGACAGAAATGCAGATAGATAGATTGATAGACAGATAGATAAACATACAGACATGTAGATAGATAGATAAACAAATAGATAGATTGAAAAACAGACAGACATGCAGATAGATAGATAAACAGATAGAAAGACAGATAAAAAGACAGACATGCAAATAGATAGATAGATAGACAAACAGATAGATAGACAGATAAACAGAGAGACATGTAGATAGATAGATAGATAGATAGATAGATAGATAGACAAACAGACAGACATGTAGAAAGATAGATAGATAGAGAGATAGATAGACAGATAAACAGACAGACATGCAGAAAGATAGAAAGATAGATAGATAGATAGATAGATAGATAGATAGATATTTAGATAGATAGATACACAGATAGAAAGACAGATAAACAGACAGACATTCAGATAGATAGATAGATAGATAGATAGATAGATAGATAGATAGACATAGAAATAGACAGACATGCAGATAGATACATAGATAGATTGATAGATCGATAGATTGATAGATAGATAGATAGATAGATAAATAGATAGATAGATAAAAAGATAGACAGATAAATAGACAGACATGCAGATAGATAGATAGATAGATGTATAGATAGATAGATAGATAGATAAAAAGACACACATGCAGATAGATAGATAGATAAATAGACAGACATGCAGATATATAGATAGATAGATAGATAGATAGATAGACAGATAAACAGACAGACATGTAGATAGATAGATAGATAGATAGATGGATGGATGGATAGATAGATAGACAGATAAACAGACAGACATGCATAAAGATAGATAGATAGATAGATAGATAGATAGATAGATAGATAGACAGATAAACAGATAGACATGCAGATAGATAGAAAGACAGATAAACAGACAGACATGCAGATAGATAGATAGATAGATAGATAGATAGATAAACATACAGACATGTAGATAGATAGATAGATAGATAGATAAACAAATAGATAGATTGAAAAACAGACATACATGCAGATAGATAGATAAACAGATAGAAAGACAGATAAAAAGACAGATATGCAGATAGATAGATACACAAACAGATAGATAGATGGATAAACAGACAGACATGCAGATAGATAGATAGATAGATAGATGGATAGATAGATAGATTGATATATAGATAGATAGATAAGCAGATAGAAAAATAGACATGTAGATATATAGATAGATAAACATATAGATAGACAGATAAATAGACAGACATGCAGATAGATAGATAGATAGATAGATAAACAGAAAGACATGTAGATAGATTTATGGATAAACAGATAGATAGATAAACAGATAGATAGATAAATAGATAAACAGACAGACATGCAGAAAGATAGCTAGATTTATAGATAAACAGATAAAAAGATAGATAGATAGATAAACAGATGGACATGCAGAAAGATAGATAGATAAACAGATAGATAGACAGATAAACAGACAGACATGTAGATAGATAGATAAACAGATAGATAGATAGACAGATAAACAGACAGACATGTAAATAGATAGATAGATAGATAGATAGATACACAGATAGATAGAAAGATAAACAGACAGACATGCAGAAAGCTAGATAGATAGATAAACAGACAGGCATGCAGAAAGATAGATAGATAGATAGATAGATAGATAGACAGATAAACAGACAGACATGCAGAAAGATAGGATAGATAGAAAGATAGATAGATAGACAGATAGAAAGACAGATAAACAGACAGACATGCAGATAGATAGATTGATAGACAGATAGATAAACATACAGTCATGTAGATAGATAGATGGATAAACAAATAGATAGATTGAAAAACAGACAGACATGCAGATAGATAGATAGATAAACAGATAGACAGACAGATAAAAAGACAGACGTGCAAATAGATAGATAGATAGACAAACAGATAGATAGACGGATAAACAGACAAACCTGCAGATAGATAGAAAGATAGATAGATAGATAGATAGATAGATAAACAGACAGACATGTAGATAGATAGATAGATAAACATATAGATAGACAGATAAATAGACAGACATGCAGATAGATAGATAGATAAACAGACAGACATGCAGATAGATAGATAGATAAACATACAGACATGTAGATAGATAGATAGATAGATAGATAGATAGATAGATAGATAAACAAATAGATAGATTGAAAAACAGACAGACATGCAGATAGATAGATAGATAAACAGATAGAAAGACAGATAAAAAGACAGATATGCAGATAGATAGAAAGATAGATAGATACACAAACAGATAGATAGATGGATAAACAGACAGACATGCAGATAGATAGATAGATAGATAGATAGATAGATAGATAAGCAGATAGAAAATTAGATAAACAGATAGATAGATAGATAAACAGACAGACATGTAGATATATAGATAGATAAAAATATAGATAGACAGATAAATAGACAGACATGCAGATAGATAGATAGATAGATAGATAAACAGACAGACATGTAGATAGATTTATGGATAAACAGATAGATAGATAAATAGATAAACAGACAGACATGCAGAAAGATAGCTAGATTTATAGATAAACAGATAAAAAGATAAATAGATAGATAGATAAACAGATGGACATGCAGAAAGATAGATAGATAAACAGATAGATAGACAGATAAACAGACAGACATGTAGATAGATAGATAGATAAACAGATAGATAGATAGACAGATAAACAGCCAGACATGTAGATAGATAGATACACAGATAGATAGAGAGGTAAACAGACAGACATGCAGAAAGCTAGATAGATAGATAAACTGATAGATAGATAAACAGATGGGTATGCAGAAAGATAGGTAGATAGATAGACAGATAAACAGACAGACATGCAGAAAGATAGAAGGATAGATAGAAAGATAGAAAGATAGATAGATAGACAGATAGAAAGACAGATAAACAGACAGAAATGCAGATAGATAGATTGATAGACAGATAGATAAACATACAGACATGTAGATAGATAGATAAACAAATAGATAGATTGAAAAACAGACAGACATGCAGATAGATAGATAAACAGATAGAAAGACAGATAAAAAGACAGACATGCAAATAGATAGATAGATAGATAGACAAACAGATAGATAGACAGATAAACAGAGAGACATGTAGATAGATAGATAGATAGATAGATAGATAGATAGACAGATAGATAGATAGATAGATAGATAGATAGACAAACAGACAGACATGTAGAAAGATAGATAGATAGAGAGATAGATAGACAGATAAACAGACAGACATGCAGAAAGATAGAAAGATAGATAGATAGATAGATAGATAGATAGATAGATATTTAGATAGATAGATACACAGATAGAAAGAGGGATAAACAGACAGACATTCAGATAGATAGATAGATAGATAGATAGATAGATAGACATAGAAATAGACAAACATGCAGATAGATAGAAAGATAGATAGATAGATAAGCAGATAGATAGATAGATAAACAGACAGACATGTAGATAGATAGATAGATAGATAGATAGATACACAGATAGAAAGACAGACATGCAGATAGATAAATCGATAGATAAATAGATAGCTAGATAGATACATAGATAAACAGATAGACAGACAGACAAACAGACAGACATGTAGATAGATAGATAGATAGATACAGATAGATAGACAGATAAACAGACAGACATGTAAATAGATAGATAGATAGATACACAGATAGATAGAAAGATAAACAGATAGATAGATAAACAGATGGACATGCAGAAAGATAGATAGATAGATAGATAGATAGATAGATAGATAGATAAACAGATAGATCGAAAGATAGATAGATAAATAAACTGATAGATAGATAAACAGACAGACATGCAGAAAGATAGCTAGATTTATAGATAAACAGATAGATAAACAGATAAATAGATAGATAGATAGATAGATAGATAAAAAGACGGACATGCAGAAAGATAGATAGATAGATAAACAGATAGATAGCCTTATAAACAGACAGACATGTAGATAGATAGAAAGATAGATAGATAAACAGACGGACATACAGAAAGAAAGATAGATAGACAGATAGATAGACAGATAAACAGACAGACATGTAGATAGATAGATAGATAGATAGATAGATAGATAAACAGAAAAACATGCAGAAAGATAGATAGATAAACAGATAGATAGATAAACAGACGGACATACAGAAAGATAGATAGATAGATAGACAGATAGATAGACAGATAAACAGACAGACATGTAGATAGATAGATAGATAGATAGATAGATAGAAAGATAGATAGATACACATTTAGATAGAAAGATAAACAGACAGACATGCAGAAAGATAGATAGATAAACAGATAGATAGATAAACAGACGGACATGCAGAAAGATAGATAGATAGACAGATAGATAGACAGATAAACAGACAGACATGTAGATAGATAGATAGATAGATAGAAAGATAGATAGATACACATATAGATAGAAAGATAAACAGACAGACATGCACAAAGATAGATAGATAAACAGATAGATAGATAAAGAAGACGTACATGCAGATAGATAGATCGACAGATAGATAGACAGATAAACAGAGAGACATGTAGATAGATAGATAGACAGATAGATAGATAGATAGACAAACAGACAGACATGTAGAAAGATAGAGAGATAGATAGATAGATAGATAGAAAGATAGATAGACAGATAAACAGACAGACATGCAGAAAGATAGAAAGATAGATAGATAGATAGATAGATAGATAGATAGATAGATAGATAGATAGATAAATAGATAGATATTTAGATAGATAGATAGATAACCAGATAGAAAGACAGATAAACAGACAGACATTCAGATAGATAGATAGATAGATAGATAGACATAGAAATAGACAGACATGCAGATAGATACATAGATAGATTGATAGATCGATAGATTGATAGATAGATAGATAGATAGATAGATAGATAAATAGATAGATAAATAGATAGATATATAAAAAGATAGACAGACATGCAGATAGATAGATATATAGATAAAAAGACACACATGCAGATAGGTAGATAGATAAATAGACAGACATGCAGATAGATAGATAGACAGATAAACAGACAGATAGAAAGATAGATAGATAGATAGATAGACAGATAAACAGACAGACATGCATAAAGATAGATAGATAGATAGATAGATAGACAGATAAACAGATAGACATGCAGATAGATAGAAAGATAGAAAGACAGATAAACAGACAGACATGCAGATAGATAGATAGATCGATAGATAGATAGATAGATAGATAAACATTCAGACATGTAGATAGATAGATAGATAAACAAATAGATATATTGAAAAACAGACATACATGCAGATAGATAGATAAACAGATAGAAAGACAGATAAAAAGACAGACATGTAGATAGATAGATAGATAGATAGATAGAAAGATAGATAGATACACATTTAGATAGAAAGATAAACAGACAGACATGCAGAAAGATAGATAGATAAACAGATAGATAGATAAACAGACGGACATGCAGAAAGATAGATGGATAGATAGACAGATAAACAGACAGACATGTAGATAGATAGATAGATAGATAGATAGATAGATAGAAAGATAGATAGATACACATATAGATAGAAAGATAAACAGACAGACATGCAGAAAGATAGATAGATAGATAGATAGATAGATAGATAGATAGATAGATAGATACATAGATAGATACATAGATAAACAGATAGATAGACAGACAAACAGACAGACATGTAGATAGATAGATAGATACAGATAGATAGACAGATAAACAGACAGACATGTAAATAGATAGATAGATACACAGATAGATAGAAAGATAAACAGATAGATAGATAAACAGACGGACATGCAGAAAGATAGATAGATAGATAGATAGATAGATAGATAAACAGATAGATCGAAAGATAGATAGATAAATAAACAGATAGATAGATAAACAGACAGACATGCAGAAATCTAGATAGATAGATAAACTGATAGATAGATAAACAGATGGGCATGCAGAAAGATAGGTAGATAGATAGATAGATAGACAGATAAGAAGGATAGATAGAAAGATAGAAAGATAGATAGATAGACAGATAGAAAGACAGATAAACAGACAGACATGCAGATAGATAGATTGATAGATAGATAGATAAACATACAGACATGTAGATAGATAGATAGATAAACAAATAGATAGATTGAAAAACAGACAGACATGCAGATATAGATAAACAGATAGAAAGACAGATAAAAAGACAGACATGCAAATAGATAGACAAACAGATAGATAGACGGATAAACAGACAAACATGCAGATAGATAGAAAGATAGATAGATAGATAAGCAGATAGATAGATAGATACACAGACAGACATGTAGATAGATAGATAGATAGATACACAGATAGAAAGACAGACATGCAGATAGATAAATCGATAGATAAATAGATAGATAGATAGATACATAGATAAACAGATAGACAAACAGACAGACATGTAGATAGATAGATAGATACAGATAGATAGACAGATAAACAGACAGACATGTAAATAGATAGATAGATAGATACACAGATAGATAGAAAGATAAACAGATAGATAGATAAACAGATGGACATGCAGAAAGATAGATAGATAGATAGATAGATAGATAAACAGATAGATCGAAAGATAGATAGATAAATAAACAGATAGATAGATAAACAGACAGACATGCAGAAAGATAGCTAGATTTATAGATAAACAGATAGATAAACAGATAAATAGATAGATAGATAGATAGATAGATAAAAAGACGGACATGCAGAAAGATAGATAGATCGATAAACAGATAGATAGCCTTATAAACAGACAGACATGTAGATAGATAGAAAGATAGATAGATAAACAGAAAGACATGCAGAAAGATAGATAGATAGATAAACAGATAGGCATGCAGAAAGATAGATAGATAGATAGATAGACAGATAAACAGACAGACATGCAGAAAGATAGAAGGATAGATAGAAAGATAGATAGATAGACAGATAGAAAGACAGATAAACAGACAGACATGCAGATAGATAGATTGATAGACAGATAGATAAACATACAGTCATGTAGATAGATAGATGGATAAACAAATAGATAGATTGAAAAACAGACAGACATGCAGATAGATAGATAGATAAACAGATAGACAGACAGATAAAAAGACAGACATGCAAATAGATAGATAGATAGACAAACAGATAGATAGATGGATAAACAGACAAACCTGCAGATAGATAGAAAGATAGATAGATAGATAGATAGATAAGCAGATAGATAGATAGATAGATAGATAAACAGACAGACATGTAGATAGATAGATAAACATATAGATAGACAGATAAATAGACAGACATGCAGATAGATAGATAGATAAACAGACAGACATGCAGATAGATAGATAGATAAACATACAGACATGTAGATAGATAGATAGATAGATAGATAGATAAACAAATATATAGATTGAAAAACAGACAGACATGCAGTTAGATAGATAGATAAACAGATAGAAAGACAGATAAAAAGACAGATATGCAGATAGATAGAAAGATAGATAGATATATACACAAACAGATAGATAGATGGATAAACAGACAGACATGCAGATAGATAGATAGATAGATAGATAGATAAGCAGATAGAAAATTAGATAAACAGATAGATAGATAGATAAACAGACAGACATGTAGATATATAGATAGATAAAAATATAGATAGACAGATAAATAGACAGACATGCAGATAGATAGATAGATAGATAAACAGACAGACATGTAGATAGATTTATGGATAAACAGATAGATAGATAAATAGATAAACAGACAGACATGCAGAAAGATAGCTAGATTTATAGATAAACAGATAAAAAGATAAATAGATAGATAGATAAACAGATGGACATGCAGAAAGATAGATAGATAAACAGATAGATAGACAGATAAACAGACAGACATGTAGATAGATAGATAAACAGATAGATAGATAGACAGATAAACAGCCAGACATGTAGATAGATAGATACACAGATAGATAGAGAGGTAAACAGACAGACATGCAGAAAGCTAGATAGATAGATAAACTGATAGATAGATAAACAGATGGGTATGCAGAAAGATAGGTAGATAGATAGACAGATAAACAGACAGACATGCAGAAAGATAGAAGGATAGATAGAAAGATAGAAAGATAGATAGATAGACAGATAGAAAGACAGATAAACAGACAGAAATGTAGATAGATAGATAGACAAACAGATAGATAGACAGATAAACAGAGAGACATGTAGATAGATAGATAGATAGATAGATAGATAGATAGATAGATAGACAGATAGATAGATAGACAAACAGACAGACATGTAGAAAGATAGAGAGATAGATAGACAGATAAACAGACAGACATGCAGAAAGATAGAAAGATAGATAGATAGATAGATAGATAGATAGATAGATATTTAGATAGATAGATACACAGATAGAAAGACAGATAAACAGACAGACATTCAGATAGATAGATAGATAGATAGATAGATAGATAGACATAGAAATAGACAAACATGCAGATAGATAGAAAGATAGATAGATAGATAGATAAGCAGATAGATAGATAGATAAACAGACAGACATGTAGATAGATAGATAGATAGATAGATACACAGATAGAAAGACAGACATGCAGATAGATAAATCGATAGATAAATAGATAGCTAGATAGATACATAGATAAACAGATAGACAGACAGACAAACAGACAGACATGTAGATAGATAGATAGATACAGATAGATAGACAGATAAACAGACAGACATGTAAATAGATAGATAGATAGATACACAGATAGATAGAAAGATAAACAGATAGATAGATAAACAGATGGACATGCAGAAAGATAGATAGATAGATAGATAGATAGATAAACAGATAGATCGAAAGATAGATAGATAAATAAACAGATAGATAGATAAACAGACAGACATGCAGAAAGATAGCTAGATTTATAGATAAACAGATAGATAAACAGATAAATAGATAGATAGATAGATAGATAGATAGATAAAAAGACGGACATGCAGAAAGATAGATAGATAGATAAACAGATAGATAGCCTTATAAACAGACAGACATGTAGATAGATAGAAAGATAGATAGATAAACAGAAAGACATGCAGAAAGATAGATAGATAGATAAACAGATAGATAGATAAACAGACGGACATACAGAAAGAAAGATAGATAGACAGATAGATAGACAGATAAACAGACAGACATGTAGATAGATAGATAGATAGATAGATAGATAGATAGATAAACAGAAAGACATGCAGAAAGATAGATAGATAAACAGATAGATAGATAAACAGACGGACATACAGAAAGATAGATAGATAGATAGACAGATAGATAGACAGATAAACAGACAGACATGTAGATAGATAGATAGATAGATAGATAGAAAGATACACATATAGATAGAAAGATAAACAGACAGACATGCACAAAGATAGATAGATAAACAGATAGATAGATAAACAGATGGACATGCAGAAAGATAGATATATAGATCGACAGATAGATAGACAGATAAACAGAGAGACATGTAGGTAGATAGATAGACAGATAGATAGATAGATAGATAGATAGATAGACAAACAGACAGACATGTAGAAAGATAGAGAGATAGATAGATAGATAGACAGATAAACAGACAGACATGCAGAAAGATAGAAAGATAGATAGATAGATAGATAGATAGATATTTAGATAGATAGATAACCAGATAGAAAGACAGATAAACAGACAGACATTCAGATAGATAGATAGATAGATAGATAGATAGATAGATAGACATAGAAATAGACAGACATGCAGCTAGATACATAGATAGATTGATAGATCGATAGATTGATAGATAGATAGATAGATAGATAGATAGATAGATAGATAGATAGATAGATAGATAAATAGATAGATAGATAAAAAGATAGACAGACATGCAGATAGATAGATATATAGATAAAAAGACACACATGCAGATAGGTAGATAGATAAATAGACAGACATGCAGATAGATAGATAGACAGATAAACAGACAGATAGAAAGATAGATAGATAGATGGATGGATAGATAGATAGACAGATAAACAGACAGACATGCATAAAGATAGATAGATAGATAGATAGATAGATAGATGGATAGATAGATAGATTGATATATAGATAGATAGATAAGCAGATAGAAAAATAGACATGTAGATATATAGATAGATAAACATATAGATAGACAGATAAATAGACAGACATGCAGATAGATATATAGATAGATAGATAAACAGAAAGACATGTAGATAGATTTATGGATAAACAGATAGATAGATAAACAGATAGATAGATAAATAGATAAACAGACAGACATGCAGAAAGATAGCTAGATTTATAGATAAACAGATAAAAAGATAGATAGATAGATAAACAGATGGACATGCAGAAAGATAGATAGATAAACAGATAGATAGACAGATAAACAGACAGACATGTAGATAGATAGATAAACAGATAGATAGATAGACAGATAAACAGACAGACATGTAAATAGATAGATAGATAGATAGATAGATACACAGATAGATAGAAAGATAAACAGACAGACATGCAGAAAGCTAGATAGATAGATAAACAGACAGGCATGCAGAAAGATAGATAGATAGATAGATAGATAGATAGATAGATAGACAGATAAACAGACAGACATGCAGAAAGATAGGATAGATAGAAAGATAGATAGATAGACAGATAGAAAGACAGATAAACAGACAGACATGCAGATAGATAGATTGATAGACAGATAGATAAACATACAGTCATGTAGATAGATAGATGGATAAACAAATAGATAGATTGAAAAACAGACAGACATGCAGATAGATAGATAGATAAACAGATAGACAGACAGATAAAAAGACAGACGTGCAAATAGATAGATAGATAGACAAACAGATAGATAGACGGATAAACAGACAAACCTGCAGATAGATAGAAAGATAGATAGATAGATAGATAGATAGATAAACAGACAGACATGTAGATAGATAGATAGATAAACATATAGATAGACAGATAAATAGACAGACATGCAGATAGATAGATAGATAAACAGACAGACATGCAGATAGATAGATAGATAAACATACAGACATGTAGATAGATAGATAGATAGATAGATAGATAAACAAATAGATAGATTGAAAAACAGACAGACATGCAGATAGATAGATAGATAAACAGATAGAAAGACAGATAAAAAGACAGATATGCAGATAGATAGAAAGATAGATAGATAGATACACAAACAGATAGATAGATGGATAAACAGACAGACATGCAGATAGATAGATAGATAGATAGATAGATAGATAGATAAGCAGATAGAAAATTAGATAAACAGATAGATAGATAGATAAACAGACAGACATGTAGATATATAGATAGATAAAAATATAGATAGACAGATAAATAGACAGACATGTAGATAGATAGATAGATAGATAGATAAACAGACAGACATGTAGATAGATTTATGGATAAACAGATAGATAGATAAATAGATAAACAGACAGACATGCAGAAAGATAGCTAGATTTATAGATAAACAGATAAAAAGATAAATAGATAGATAGATAAACAGATGGACATGCAGAAAGATAGATAGATAAACAGATAGATAGACAGATAAACAGACAGACATGTAGATAGATAGATAGATAAACAGATAGATAGATAGACAGATAAACAGCCAGACATGTAGATAGATAGATACACAGATAGATAGAGAGGTAAACAGACAGACATGCAGAAAGCTAGATAGATAGATAAACTGATAGATAGATAAACAGATGGGTATGCAGAAAGATAGGTAGATAGATAGACAGATAAACAGACAGACATGCAGAAAGATAGAAGGATAGATAGAAAGATAGAAAGATAGATAGATAGACAGATAGAAAGACAGATAAACAGACAGAAATGCAGATAGATAGATTGATAGACAGATAGATAAACATACAGACATGTAGATAGATAGATAAACAAATAGATAGATTGAAAAACAGACAGACATGCAGATAGATAGATAAACAGATAGAAAGACAGATAAAAAGACAGACATGCAAATAGATAGATAGATAGATAGACAAACAGATAGATAGACAGATAAACAGAGAGACATGTAGATAGATAGATAGATAGATAGATAGATAGATAGATAGACAGATAGATAGATAGATAGATAGATAGATAGAAAAACAGACAGACATGTAGAAAGATAGATAGATAGAGAGATAGATAGACAGATAAACAGACAGACATGCAGAAAGATAGAAAGATAGATAGATAGATAGATAGATATTTAGATAGATAGATACACAGATAGAAAGAGGGATAAACAGACAGACATTCAGATAGATAGATAGATAGATAGATAGATAGATAGATAGACATAGAAATAGACAAACATGCAGATAGATAGAAAGATAGATAGATAGATAAGCAGATAGATAGATAGATAAACAGACAGACATGTAGATAGATAGATAGATAGATACACAGATAGAAAGACAGACATGCAGATAGATAAATCGATAGATAAATAGATAGCTAGATAGATACATAGATAAACAGATAGACAGACAGACAAACAGACAGACATGTAGATAGATAGATAGATAGATACAGATAGATAGACAGATAAACAGACAGACATGTAAATAGATAGATAGATAGATACACAGATAGATAGAAAGATAAACAGATAGATAGATAAACAGATGGACATGCAGAAAGATAGATAGATAGATAGATAGATAGATAGATAGATAGATAGATAAACAGATAGATCGAAAGATAGATAGATAAATAAACTGATAGATAGATAAACAGACAGACATGCAGAAAGATAGCTAGATTTATAGATAAACAGATAGATAAACAGATAAATAGATAGATAGATAGATAGATAGATAAAAAGACGGACATGCAGAAAGATAGATAGATAGATAAACAGATAGATAGCCTTATAAACAGACAGACATGTAGATAGATAGAAAGATAGATAGATAAACAGACGGACATACAGAAAGAAAGATAGATAGACAGATAGATAGACAGATAAACAGACAGACATGTAGATAGATAGATAGATAGATAGATAGATAAACAGAAAAACATGCAGAAAGATAGATAGATAAACAGATAGATAGATAAACAGACGGACATACAGAAAGATAGATAGATAGATAGACAGATAGATAGACAGATAAACAGACAGACATGTAGATAGATAGATAGATAGATAGATAGATAGAAAGATAGATAGATACACATTTAGATAGAAAGATAAACAGACAGACATGCAGAAAGATAGATAGATAAACAGATAGATAGATAAACAGACGGACATGCAGAAAGATAGATAGATAGACAGATAGATAGACAGATAAACAGACAGACATGTAGATAGATAGATAGATAGATAGATAGAAAGATAGATAGATACACATATAGATAGAAAGATAAACAGACAGACATGCACAAAGATAGATAGATAAACAGATAGATAGATAAAGAAGACGTACATGCAGATAGATAGATCGACAGATAGATAGACAGATAAACAGAGAGACATGTAGATAGATAGATAGACAGATAGATAGATAGATAGACAAACAGACAGACATGTAGAAAGATAGAGAGATAGATAGATAGATAGATAGAAAGATAGATAGACAGATAAACAGACAGACATGCAGAAAGATAGAAAGATAGATAGATAGATAGATAGATAGATAGATAGATAGATAGATAGATAGATAGATAAATAGATAGATATTTAGATAGATAGATAGATAACCAGATAGAAAGACAGATAAACAGACAGACATTCAGATAGATAGATAGATAGATAGATAGATAGACATAGAAATAGACAGACATGCAGATAGATACATAGATAGATTGATAGATCGATAGATTGATAGATAGATAGATAGATAGATAGATAGATAAATAGATAGATAAATAGATAGATATATAAAAAGATGGACAGACATGCAGATAGATAGATATATAGATAAAAAGACACACATGCAGATAGGTAGATAGATAAATAGACAGACATGCAGATAGATAGATAGACAGATAAACAGACAGATAGAAAGATAGATAGATAGATAGATAGACAGATAAACAGACAGACATGCATAAAGATAGATAGATAGATAGATAGATAGACAGATAAACAGATAGACATGCAGATAGATAGAAAGATAGAAAGACAGATAAACAGACAGACATGCAGATAGATAGATAGATCGATAGATAGATAGATAGATAGATAAACATTCAGACATGTAGATAGATAGATAGATAAACAAATAGATATATTGAAAAACAGACATACATGCAGATAGATAGATAAACAGATAGAAAGACAGATAAAAAGACAGACATGTAGATAGATAGATAGATAGATAGATAGAAAGATAGATAGATACACATTTAGATAGAAAGATAAACAGACAGACATGCAGAAAGATAGATAGATAAACAGATAGATAGATAAACAGACGGACATGCAGAAAGATAGATGGATAGATAGACAGATAAACAGACAGACATGTAGATAGATAGATAGATAGATAGATAGATAGATAGATAGAAAGATAGATAGATAGATAGATACATAGATAGATACATAGATAAACAGATAGATAGACAGACAAACAGACAGACATGTAGATAGATAGATAGATACAGATAGATAGACAGATAAACAGACAGACATGTAAATAGATAGATAGATACACAGATAGATAGAAAGATAAACAGATAGATAGATAAACAGATGGACATGCAGAAAGATAGATAGATAGATAGATAGATAGATAGATAGATAAACAGATAGATCGAAAGATAGATAGATAAATAAACTGATAGATAGATAAACAGACAGACATGCAGAAAGATAGCTAGATTTATAGATAAACAGATAGATAAACAGATAAATAGATAGATAGATAGATAGATAGATAAAAAGACGGACATGCAGAAAGATAGATAGATAGATAAACAGATAGATAGCCTTATAAACAGACAGACATGTAGATAGATAGAAAGATAGATAGATAAACAGACGGACATACAGAAAGAAAGATAGATAGACAGATAGATAGACAGATAAACAGACAGACATGTAGATAGATAGATAGATAGATAGATAGATAGATAAACAGAAAAACATGCAGAAAGATAGATAGATAAACAGATAGATAGATAAACAGACGGACATACAGAAAGATAGATAGATAGATAGACAGATAGATAGACAGATAAACAGACAGACATGTAGATAGATAGATAGATAGATAGATAGATAGATAGAAAGATAGATAGATACACATTTAGATAGAAAGATAAACAGACAGACATGCAGAAAGATAGATAGATAAACAGATAGATAGATAAACAGACGGACATGCAGAAAGATAGATAGATAGACAGATAGATAGACAGATAAACAGACAGACATGTAGATAGATAGATAGATAGATAGATAGATAGAAAGATAGATAGATACACATATAGATAGAAAGATAAACAGACAGACATGCACAAAGATAGATAGATAAACAGATAGATAGATAAAGAAGACGTACATGCAGATAGATAGATCGACAGATAGATAGACAGATAAACAGAGAGACATGTAGATAGATAGATAGACAGATAGATAGATAGATAGACAAACAGACAGACATGTAGAAAGATAGAGAGATAGATAGATAGATAGATAGATAGAAAGATAGATAGACAGATAAACAGACAGACATGCAGAAAGATAGAAAGATAGATAGATAGATAGATAGATAGATAGATAGATAGATAGATAGATAGATAAATAGATAGATATTTAGATAGATAGATAGATAACCAGATAGAAAGACAGATAAACAGACAGACATTCAGATAGATAGATAGATAGATAGATAGATAGACATAGAAATAGACAGACATGCAGATAGATACATAGATAGATTGATAGATCGATAGATTGATAGATAGATAGATAGATAGATAGATAAATAGATAGATAAATAGATAGATATATAAAAAGATAGACAGACATGCAGATAGATAGATATATAGATAAAAAGACACACATGCAGATAGGTAGATAGATAAATAGACAGACATGCAGATAGATAGATAGACAGATAAACAGACAGATAGAAAGATAGATAGATAGATAGATAGACAGATAAACAGACAGACATGCATAAAGATAGATAGATAGATAGATAGACAGATAAACAGATAGACATGCAGATAGATAGAAAGATAGAAAGACAGATAAACAGACAGACATGCAGATAGATAGATAGATCGATAGATAGATAGATAGATAGATAAACATTCAGACATGTAGATAGATAGATAGATAAACAAATAGATATATTGAAAAACAGACATACATGCAGATAGATAGATAAACAGATAGAAAGACAGATAAAAAGACAGACATGTAGATAGATAGATAGATAGATAGATAGAAAGATAGATAGATACACATTTAGATAGAAAGATAAACAGACAGACATGCAGAAAGATAGATAGATAAACAGATAGATAGATAAACAGACGGACATGCAGAAAGATAGATGGATAGATAGATAGACAGATAAACAGACAGACATGTAGATAGATAGATAGATAGATAGATAGATAGATAGATAGATAGATAGAAAGATAGATAGATACACATATAGATAGAAAGATAAACAGACAGACATGCAGAAAGATAGATAGATAGATAGATAGATAGATAGATAGATAGATAGATAGATACATAGATAGATACATAGATAAACAGATAGATAGACAGACAAACAGACAGACATGTAGATAGATAGATAGATACAGATAGATAGACAGATAAACAGACAGACATGTAAATAGATAGATAGATACACAGATAGATAGAAAGATAAACAGATAGATAGATAAACAGACGGACATGCAGAAAGATAGATAGATAGATAGATAGATAGATAAACAGATAGATCGAAAGATAGATAGATAAATAAACAGATAGATAGATAAACAGACAGACATGCAGAAATCTAGATAGATAGATAAACTGATAGATAGATAAACAGATGGGCATGCAGAAAGATAGGTAGATAGATAGATAGATAGACAGATAAGAAGGATAGATAGAAAGATAGAAAGATAGATAGATAGACAGATAGAAAGACAGATAAACAGACAGACATGCAGATAGATAGATTGATAGATAGATAGATAAACATACAGACATGTAGATAGATAGATAGATAAACAAATAGATAGATTGAAAAACAGACAGACATGCAGATATAGATAAACAGATAGAAAGACAGATAAAAAGACAGACATGCAAATAGATAGACAAACAGATAGATAGACGGATAAACAGACAAACATGCAGATAGATAGAAAGATAGATAGATAGATAAGCAGATAGATAGATAGATACACAGACAGACATGTAGATAGATAGATAGATAGATACACAGATAGAAAGACAGACATGCAGATAGATAAATCGATAGATAAATAGATAGATAGATAGATACATAGATAAACAGATAGACAAACAGACAGACATGTAGATAGATAGATAGATACAGATAGATAGACAGATAAACAGACAGACATGTAAATAGATAGATAGATAGATACACAGATAGATAGAAAGATAAACAGATAGATAGATAAACAGATGGACATGCAGAAAGATAGATAGATAGATAGATAGATAGATAAACAGATAGATCGAAAGATAGATAGATAAATAAACAGATAGATAGATAAACAGACAGACATGCAGAAAGATAGCTAGATTTATAGATAAACAGATAGATAAACAGATAAATAGATAGATAGATAGATAGATAGATAAAAAGACGGACATGCAGAAAGATAGATAGATCGATAAACAGATAGATAGCCTTATAAACAGACAGACATGTAGATAGATAGAAAGATAGATAGATAAACAGAAAGACATGCAGAAAGATAGATAGATAGATAAACAGATAGGCATGCAGAAAGATAGATAGATAGATAGATAGACAGATAAACAGACAGACATGCAGAAAGATAGAAGGATAGATAGAAAGATAGATAGATAGACAGATAGAAAGACAGATAAACAGACAGACATGCAGATAGATAGATTGATAGACAGATAGATAAACATACAGTCATGTAGATAGATAGATGGATAAACAAATAGATAGATTGAAAAACAGACAGACATGCAGATAGATAGATAGATAAACAGATAGACAGACAGATAAAAAGACAGACATGCAAATAGATAGATAGATAGACAAACAGATAGATAGATGGATAAACAGACAAACCTGCAGATAGATAGAAAGATAGATAGATAGATAGATAGATAGATAGATAGATAGATAAGCAGATAGATAGATAGATAGATAGATAAACAGACAGACATGTAGATAGATAGATAAACATATAGATAGACAGATAAATAGACAGACATGCAGATAGATAGATAGATAAACAGACAGACATGCAGATAGATAGATAGATAAACATACAGACATGTAGATAGATAGATAGATAGATAGATAAACAAATATATAGATTGAAAAACAGACAGACATGCAGTTAGATAGATAGATAAACAGATAGAAAGACAGATAAAAAGACAGATATGCAGATAGATAGAAAGATAGATAGATATATACACAAACAGATAGATAGATGGATAAACAGACAGACATGCAGATAGATAGATAGATAGATAGATAGATAGATAAGCAGATAGAAAATTAGATAAACAGATAGATAGATAGATAAACAGACAGACATGTAGATATATAGATAGATAAAAATATAGATAGACAGATAAATAGACAGACATGCAGATAGATAGATAGATAGATAAACAGACAGACATGTAGATAGATTTATGGATAAACAGATAGATAGATAAATAGATAAACAGACAGACATGCAGAAAGATAGCTAGATTTATAGATAAACAGATAAAAAGATAAATAGATAGATAGATAAACAGATGGACATGCAGAAAGATAGATAGATAAACAGATAGATAGACAGATAAACAGACAGACATGTAGATAGATAGATAAACAGATAGATAGATAGACAGATAAACAGCCAGACATGTAGATAGATAGATACACAGATAGATAGAGAGGTAAACAGACAGACATGCAGAAAGCTAGATAGATAGATAAACTGATAGATAGATAAACAGATGGGTATGCAGAAAGATAGGTAGATAGATAGACAGATAAACAGACAGACATGCAGAAAGATAGAAGGATAGATAGAAAGATAGAAAGATAGATAGATAGACAGATAGAAAGACAGATAAACAGACAGAAATGTAGATAGATAGATAGACAAACAGATAGATAGACAGATAAACAGAGAGACATGTAGATAGATAGATAGATAGATAGATAGATAGATAGATAGATAGACAGATAGATAGATAGACAAACAGACAGACATGTAGAAAGATAGAGAGATAGATAGACAGATAAACAGACAGACATGCAGAAAGATAGAAAGATAGATAGATAGATAGATAGATAGATAGATAGATAGATATTTAGATAGATAGATACACAGATAGAAAGACAGATAAACAGACAGACATTCAGATAGATAGATAGATAGATAGATAGATAGATAGATAGATAGATAGACATAGAAATAGACAAACATGCAGATAGATAGAAAGATAGATAGATAGATAGATAAGCAGATAGATAGATAGATAAACAGACAGACATGTAGATAGATAGATAGATAGATAGATACACAGATAGAAAGACAGACATGCAGATAGATAAATCGATAGATAAATAGATAGCTAGATAGATACATAGATAAACAGATAGACAGACAGACAAACAGACAGACATGTAGATAGATAGATAGATACAGATAGATAGACAGATAAACAGACAGACATGTAAATAGATAGATAGATAGATACACAGATAGATAGAAAGATAAACAGATAGATAGATAAACAGATGGACATGCAGAAAGATAGATAGATAGATAGATAGATAGATAAACAGATAGATCGAAAGATAGATAGATAAATAAACAGATAGATAGATAAACAGACAGACATGCAGAAAGATAGCTAGATTTATAGATAAACAGATAGATAAACAGATAAATAGATAGATAGATAGATAGATAGATAAAAAGACGGACATGCAGAAAGATAGATAGATAGATAAACAGATAGATAGCCTTATAAACAGACAGACATGTAGATAGATAGAAAGATAGATAGATAAACAGAAAGACATGCAGAAAGATAGATAGATAGATAAACAGATAGATAGATAAACAGACGGACATACAGAAAGAAAGATAGATAGACAGATAGATAGACAGATAAACAGACAGACATGTAGATAGATAGATAGATAGATAGATAGATAGATAGATAGATAGATAAACAGAAAGACATGCAGAAAGATAGATAGATAAACAGATAGATAGATAAACAGACGGACATACAGAAAGATAGATAGATAGATAGACAGATAGATAGACAGATAAACAGACAGACATGTAGATAGATAGATAGATAGATAGATAGATAGATAGAAAGATACACATATAGATAGAAAGATAAACAGACAGACATGCACAAAGATAGATAGATAAACAGATAGATAGATAAACAGACGGACATGCAGAAAGATAGATATATAGATCGACAGATAGATAGACAGATAAACAGAGAGACATGTAGATAGATAGATAGACAGATAGATAGATAGATAGATAGATAGATAGACAAACAGACAGACATGTAGAAAGATAGAGAGATAGATAGATAGATAGATAGATAGACAGATAAACAGACAGACATGCAGAAAGATAGAAAGATAGATAGATAGATAGATAGATAGATAGATAGATATTTAGATAGATAGATAACCAGATAGAAAGACAGATAAACAGACAGACATTCAGATAGATAGATAGATAGATAGATAGATAGATAGATAGACATAGAAATAGACAGACATGCAGCTAGATACATAGATAGATTGATAGATCGATAGATTGATAGATAGATAGATAGATAGATAGATAGATAGATAGATAGATAGATAGATAAATAGATAGATAGATAGATAGATAGATAGATAAAAAGATAGACAGACATGCAGATAGATAGATATATAGATAAAAAGACACACATGCAGATAGGTAGATAGATAAATAGACAGACATGCAGATAGATAGATAGACAGATAAACAGACAGATAGAAAGATAGATAGATAGATGGATGGATAGATAGATAGACAGATAAACAGACAGACATGCATAAAGATAGATAGATAGATAGATAGATAGATAGATAGATAAACATACAGACATGTAGATAGATAGATAGATAAACAAATAGATATATTGAAAAACAGACATACATGCAGATAGATAGATAAACAGATAGAAAGACAGATAAAAAGACAGACATGTAGATAGATAGATAGATAGATAGATAGATAGATAGATAGATAGAAAGATAGATAGATACACATTTAGATAGAAAGATAAACAGACAGACATGCAGAAAGATAGATAGATAGATAGATAGATACATAGATAAACAGATAGATAGACAGACAAACAGACAGACATGTAGATAGATAGATAGATACAGATAGATAGACAGATAAACAGACAGACATGTAAATAGATAGATAGATACACAGATAGATAGAAAGATAAACAGATAGATAGATAAACAGATGGACATGCAGAAAGATAGATAGATAGATAGATAAACAGATAGATCGAAAGATAGATAGATAAATAAACAGATAGATAGATAAACAGACAGACATGCAGAAATCTAGATAGATAGATAAACTGATAGATAGATGAACAGATGGGCATGCAGAAAGATAGGTAGATAGATAGATAGATAGATAGACAGATAAGAAGGATAGATAGGAAGATAGAAAGATAGATAGATAGACAGATAGAAAGACAGATAAACAGACAGACATGCAGATAGATAGATTGATAGATAGATAGATAGATAAACATACAGACATGTAGATAGATAGATAGATAAACAAATAGATAGATTGAAAAACAGACAGACATGCAGATATAGATAAACAGATAGAAAGACAGATAAAAAGACAGACATGCAAATAGATAGACAAACAGATAGATAGACGGATAAACAGACAAACATGCAGATAGATAGAAAGATAGATAGATAAGCAGATAGATAGATAGATAAACAGACAGACATGTAGATAGATAGATAGATACACAGATAGAAAGACAGACATGCAGATAGATAAATCGATAGATAAATAGATAGATAGATAGATACATAGATAAACAGATAGACAGACAGACAAACAGACAGACATGTAGATAGATAGATAGATAGATAGATACAGATAGATAGACAGATAAACAGACAGACATGTAAATAGATAGATAGATAGATACACAGATAGATAGAAAGATAAACAGATAGATAGATAAACAGATGGACATGCAGAAAGATAGATAGATAGATAGATAGATAGATAAACAGATAGATCGAAAGATAGATAGATAAATAAACAGATAGATAGATAAACAGACAGACATGCAGAAAGATAGCTAGATTTATAGATAAACAGATAGATAAACAGATTAATAGATAGATAGATAGATAGATAGATAGATAAAAAGACGGACATGCAGAAAGATAGATAGATCGATAAACAGATAGATAGCCTTATAAACAGACAGACATGTAGATAGATAGAAAGATAGATAGATAAACAGAAAGACATGCAGAAAGATGCATAGATAGATAAACAGATAGGCATGCAGAAAGATAGATAGATAGATAGATAGATAGATAGATAGATAGATAGATAGACAGATAAACAGACAGACATGCAGAAAGATAGAAGGATAGATAGAAAGATAGATAGATAGACAGATAGAAAGACAGATAAACAGACAGACATGCAGATAGATAGATTGATAGACAGATAGATAAACATACAGTCATATAGATAGATAGATGGATAAACAAATAGATAGATTGAAAAACAGACAGACATGCAGATAGATAGATAGATAAACAGATAGACAGACAGATAAAAAGACAGACATGCAAATAGATAGATAGATAGACAAACAGATAGATAGACGGATAAACAGACAAACCTGCAGATAGATAGAAAGATAGATAGATAGATAGATAAGCAGATAGATAGATAGATAGATAGATAGATAGATAAACAGACAGACATGTAGATAGATAGATAGATAAACATATAGATAGACAGATAAATAGACAGACATGCAGATAGATAGATAGATAAACAGACAGACATGCAGATAGATAGATAGATAAACATACAGACATGTAGATAGATAGATAGATAGATAAACAAATAGATAGATTGAAAAACAGACAGACATGCAGATAGATAGATAGATAAACAGATAGAAAGACAGATAAAAAGACAGATATGCAGATAGATAGAAAGATAGATAGATAGATACACAAACAGATAGATAGATGGATAAACAGACAGACATGCAGATAGATAGATAGATAGATAGATAGATAAGCAGATAGAAAATTAGATAAACAGATAGATAGATAGATAAACAGACAGACATGTAGATATATAGATAGATAAAAATATAGATAGACAGATAAATAGACAGACATGCAGATAGATAGATAGATAGATAGATAAACAGACAGACATGTAGATAGATTTATGGATAAACAGATAGATAGATAAATAGATAAACAGACAGACATGCAGAAAGATAGCTAGATTTATAGATAAACAGATAAAAAGATAAATAGATAGATAGATAAACAGATGGACATGCAGAAAGATAGATAGATAAACAGATAGATAGATAGATAAACAGACAGACATGTAGATAGATAGATAGCTAAACAGATAGATAGATAGACAGATAAACAGCCAGACATGTAGATAGATAGATACACAGATAGATAGAGAGGTAAACAGACAGACATGCAGAAAGCTAGATAGATAGATAAACTGATAGATAGATAAACAGATGGGTATGCAGAAAGATAGGTAGATAGATAGACAGATAAACAGACAGACATGCAGAAAGATAGAAGGATAGATAGAAAGATAGAAAGATAGATAGATAGACAGATAGAAAGACAGATAAACAGACAGAAATGTAGATAGATAGATAGACAAACAGATAGATAGACAGATAAACAGAGAGACATGTAGATAGATAGATAGATAGATAGATAGATAGACAGATAGATAGATAGACAAACAGACAGACATGTAGAAAGATAGAGAGATAGATAGACAGATAAACAGACAGACATGCAGAAAGATAGAAAGATAGATAGATAGATAGATAGATAGATATTTAGATAGATAGATACACAGATAGAAAGACAGATAAACAGACAGACATTCAGATAGATAGATAGATAGATAGATAGATAGATAGATAGATAGATAGACATAGAAATAGACAAACATGCAGATAGATAGAAAGATAGATAGATAGATAGATAAGCAGATAGATAGATAGATAAACAGACAGACATGTAGATAGATAGATAGATAGATAGATACACAGATAGAAAGACAGACATGCAGATAGATAAATCGATAGATAAATAGATAGCTAGATAGATACATAGATAAACAGATAGACAGACAGACAAACAGACAGACATGTAGATAGATAGATAGATAAACAGACAGACATGTAAATAGATAGATAGATAGATACACAGATAGATAGAAAGATAAACAGATAGATAGATAAACAGATGGACATGCAGAAAGATAGATAGATAGATAGATAGATAAACAGATAGATCGAAAGATAGATAGATAAATAAACAGATAGATAGATAAACAGACAGACATGCAGAAAGATAGATAGATTTATAGATAAACAGATAGATAAACAGATAAATAGATAGATAGATAGATAGATAGATAAAAAGACGGACATGCAGAAAGATAGATAGATAGATAAACAGAGAGATAGCCTTATAAACAGACAGACATGTAGATAGATAGAAAGATAGATAGATAAACAGAAAGACATGCAGAAAGATAGATAGATAGATAAACAGATAGATAGATAAACAGAAGGACATACAGAAAGAAAGATAGATAGACAGATAGATAGACAGATAAACAGACAGACATGTAGATAGATAGATAGATAGATAGATAGATAGATAGATAGATAGATAAACAGAAAGACATGCAGAAAGATAGATAGATAAACAGATAGATAGATAAACAGACGGACATACAGAAAGATAGATAGATAGATAGACAGATAGATAGACAGATAAACAGACAGACATGTAGATAGATAGATAGATAGATAGATAGAAAGATAGATAGATACACATTTAGATAGAAAGATAAACAGACAGACATGCAGAAAGATAGATAGATAAACAGATAGATAGATAAACAGATGGACATGCAGAAAGATAGATAGATAGATAGACAGATAGATAGACAGATAAACAGACAGACATGTAGATAGATAGAAAGATAGATAGAAAGATAGATAGATACACATATAGATAGAAAGATAAACAGACAGACATGCACAAAGATAGATAGATAAACAGATAGATAGATAAACAGACGGACATGCAGAAAGATAGATATATAGATCGACAGATAGATAGACAGATAAACAGAGAGACATGTAGATAGATAGACAGATAGATAGATAGATAGATAGATAGATAGATAGACAAACAGACAGACATGTAGAAAGATAGAGAGATAGATAGATAGATAGATAGATAGATAGATAGATAGACAGATAAACAGACAGACATGCAGAAAGATAGATAGATAGATAGATAGATAGATAGATAGATAGATATTTAGATAGATAGATAACCAGATAGAAAGACAGATAAACAGACAGACATTCAGATAGATAGATAGATAGATAGATAGACATAGAAATAGACAGACATGCAGCTAGATACATAGATAGATTGATAGATCGATAGATTGATAGATAGATAGATAGATAGATAGATAGATAGATAGATAGATAAATAGATAGATAGATAAAAAGATAGACAGACATGCAGATAGATAGATATATAGATAAAAAGACACACATGCAGATAGGTAGATAGATAAATAGACAGACATGCAGATAGATAGACAGATAAACAGACAGATAGAAAGATAGATAGATAGATGGATGGATAGATAGATAGACAGATAAACAGACAGACATGCATAAAGATAGATAGATAGATAGATAGATAGATAGATAGATAGATAGATAGACAGATAAACAGATAGACATAGAGATAGATAGAAAGATAGAAAGACAGATAAACAGACAGACATGCAGATAGATAGATCGATAGATAGATAGATAGATAGATAGATAGATAAACATACAGACATGTAGATAGATAGATAGATAAACAAATAGATATATTGAAAAACAGACATACATGCAGATAGATAGATAAACAGATAGAAAGACAGATAAAAAGACAGACATGTAGATAGATAGATAGATAGATAGAAAGATAGATAGATACACATTTAGATAGAAAGATAAACAGACAGACATGCAGAAAGATAGATAGATAGATAGATAGATAGATAGATACATAGATAAACAGATAGATAGACAGACAAACAGACAGACATGTAGATAGATAGATAGATACAGATAGATAGACAGATAAACAGACAGACATGTAAATAGATAGATAGATACACAGATAGATAGAAAGATAAACAGATAGATAGATAAACAGATGGACATGCAGAAAGATAGATAGATAGATAGATAGATTGATAAACAGATAGATCGAAAGATAGATATATAAATAAACAGATAGATAGATAAACAGACAGACATGCAGAAATCTAGATAGATAGATAAACTGATAGATAGATGAACAGATGGGCATGCAGAAAGATAGGTAGATAGATAGATAGATAGACAGATAAGAAGGATAGATAGGAAGATAGAAAGATAGATAGATAGACAGATAGAAAGACAGATAAACAGACAGACATGCAGATAGATAGATTGATAGATAGATAGATAAACATACAGACATGTAGATAGATAGATAGATAAACAAATAGATAGATTGAAAAACAGACAGACATGCAGATATAGATAAACAGATAGAAAGACAGATAAAAAGACAGACATGCAAATAGATAGACAAACAGATAGATAGACGGATAAACAGACAAACATGCAGATAGATAGAAAGATAGATAGATAGATAGATAAGCAGATAGATAGATAGATAAACAGACAGACATGTAGATAGATAGATAGATAGATAGATAGATACACAGATAGAAAGACAGACATGCAGATAGATAAATCGATAGATAAATAGATAGATAGATACATAGATAAACAGATAGACAGACAGACAAACAGACAGACATGTAGATAGATAGATAGATAGATGCAGATAGATAGACAGATAAACAGACAGACATGTAAATAGATAGATAGATAGATACACAGATAGATAGAAAGATAAACAGATAGATAGATAAACAGATGGACATGCAGAAAGATAGATAGATAGATAAACAGATAGATCGAAAGATAGATAAATAAACATATAGATAGATAAACAGACAGACATGCAGAAAGATAGCTAGATTTATAGATAAACAGATAGATAAACAGATTAATAGATAGATAGATAGATAGACATAGAAATAGACAAACATGCAGATAGATAGAAAGATAGATAGATAGATAGATAAGCAGATAGATAGATAGATAAACAGACAGACATGTAGATAGATAGATAGATAGATAGATACACAGATAGAAAGACAGACATGCAGATAGATAAATCGATAGATAAATAGATAGCTAGATAGATACATAGATAAACAGATAGACAGACAGACAAACAGACAGACATGTAGATAGATAGATAGATACAGATAGATAGACAGATAAACAGACAGACATGTAAATAGATAGATAGATAGATACACAGATAGATAGAAAGATAAACAGATAGATAGATAAACAGATGGACATGCAGAAAGATAGATAGATAGATAGATAGATAGATAGATAAACAGATAGATCGAAAGATAGATAGATAAATAAACAGATAGATAGATAAACAGACAGACATGCAGAAAGATAGCTAGATTTATAGATAAACAGATAGATAAACAGATAAATAGATAGATAGATAGATAGATAGATAAAAAGACGGACATGCAGAAAGATAGATAGATAGATAAACAGATAGATAGCCTTATAAACAGACAGACATGTAGATAGATAGAAAGATAGATAGATAAACAGAAAGACATGCAGAAAGATAGATAGATAGATAAACAGATAGATAGATAAACAGACGGACATACAGAAAGAAAGATAGATAGACAGATAGATAGACAGATAAACAGACAGACATGTAGATAGATAGATAGATAGATAGATAGATAGATAGATAAACAGAAAGACATGCAGAAAGATAGATAGATAAACAGATAGATAGATAAACAGACGGACATACAGAAAGATAGATAGATAGATAGACAGATAGATAGACAGATAAACAGACAGACATGTAGATAGATAGATAGATAGATAGATAGATAGATAGATAGAAAGATACACATATAGATAGAAAGATAAACAGACAGACATGCACAAAGATAGATAGATA